>CM071860.1:52952627-52972702 GCA_036759665.1 Gynandropsis gynandra | reverse complement strand
AAAAACTGCCGAACTTCCATTTTTCCACGTTCGAACGTTAAGGGCAAATTTGTCTTTTTCTCAATTTTTATTTTTCGGATTTAATAATTATTTTGGGGAAGGGTATTTTGAAGTGATTTAGCCCTTTGAGGGTATTTCTGATATTCCGCCCAATGATACTGTTCATTTGGCCTTGTGTTTTATAAAACTAGATGATATCCGCGCGTTGCGCGGTTTTGTAGTAATTAAATTGTATTTTTTTTAACTATTGTATATAATTCATTAATTCAAACATTGTAATGACATGTGATATGTGTATCGGTCAATACAAACACGCGAATTCTATTTTTCAATATAAAAATTTAAACTTTTGATTTATATGATGTAATGTAAACTAACAATGTCATTTTTTCATAATATCTTTACTATTTTAAAAACTAATTTGTTGGAGGAAGTGATTGCGTGATTTAGACTCGATTATTTTATATGATTGTTTTTTCTATCTGTACCTGCATAATTTTTTAGGTCTAAATTTAATTTATAACGTGATTGAAAAATAATTATTGAGATATGGACATAATTTAGGAATCTTTTAAACTTACTTATGTTTGAATTTCTTGATTGTATTTAGATTTTGATTGGTGTAGATGTTTGTGGAACATGATGATCGAAATATTAACAACCCTGATTAATTCATTTACCAAAGATAATTACGCAACGACATGAACCAAAAAGAACAAATATAAATTAATATAAATCTTAATTTGTTTTTGAAAACCGTTGATCATTATGGGAATAACACATGTTACGATCGGGATTGTTTTCTTGATAATCATTTGAGCAATATTTGATTTGTTTATCAAAGGTAGGTAGCTGCAAATTTGATCGTTACATAACGATTAAAAGTCCAACAACATCAACAACTTTGAAAAATTAAGTATATAAGTTTAGTAGCAAATAAATAATATGATTGATTCATTGCAAAACTAATTACTCGATAAAATTCTTCGTGGTCGACCAATCCAATCAATATTCAAAATGAATGCATCCATAATTTGTTTTTGGAAATCGTATGAATTTTTTGACAACAGTATTCTCCTTAAAATATATGTACATACTATTATCAGTTAACTTGTATTTACTGAAATTTTGCAGTATGGATTAAATTTGTAGGATGAATATCTCCTCTTATTTTATATATTAGTTGTATTTTTCTTATATGTTGTACAAAATATAATAATTCAAACATTGTCATGACAAACACACAAATTCCTACTATCAATGTATAAATTTAAATAATAGATTTATAAGATATAATGTAAACTAACACACCGTTTTGTTCATAATATATTTGAAACTTTGAAACGTAAGTTGTCGGAGAAAGTGTTCGCATGATTTCGACAGAAGTTTTTCCCATGATTGTTTTTCTTATCCTTACCTACGTAATTTTTTCTAACTAAATTTAATTTATAACATGATAAAAAATTATCGATGTATGAACATAATTTGGAAATCTTCAAAACATTCATATATTTGAATTTCTTGTTTTTCTTTAGGTTTTGATTGGTGTAGATGTTTGTGGAGCAGAACGGTCGAAGTGTTAACAAATTTGATTGATACATTTACAAATGATAATTATGCAACAACGTGAACATGAAAAAAAAAATTAAAAAATATGCCAATGTCTTAATTAATTTCAATTTCTATGTCTCCAAATTATGTTTGACATACATTTTTATATAAAAAAAATAATTATCGTCACATTATAAGGTAGAAGAATATTGAAATTTATTTATTACCTGCAAAAAAATGCAAAATGCAGCTCTTTGTACATCTTGTCATCCAAGTGGGGTAATAGTATTTTTTTAAATAGAATTATAATAAAAATTTGTAATTATAAGCATAAAGAGAAAAATGGAGAAGAACGAATACATGGAATGTATTATTAAATATCGATATGGAGTATTGAAAATTTTATTTTATTAATCCTTGAAAAATATATGTTTACCAGTAATGTTGAAGTTGATTTGTTTTTGCTCATCAAACTCCGAAAAAGATCATGGGTAATGAGGATTCAATATGTCGAAAATAGTTTTCGTTACTAAAAGTACAACGCTTGTATTTTAATCATGAGTATAAAGTACTAATTAGTTAGATATTATGATGCTTGCCTGATGTTTTTGGTAGACCAATAAATATTTCTTCATAAAAATGTTTTCAATGACCAATTGTCCTGTGCAATCTTCATTTAGATATGATATACTCAATTCGTCGGCTGAAGTGACCCTTGATAGTGCAACATACAACTCATCATGGCTGAAAACCGATTTTGGTAGATACAAACCAATCTATTTTAATCTTTGTCATTGACTTTTATTTATCGTCATTGCATAGCATATTCTCAAGACTTAAATGTATAACATAGTTATAGCATCTTTAAAATCAGATACAAATATTAATTATTTGCAACGTACATAATATTTATGTAAGTTTGAAAATTTTGGTTCAAAACTAAAGTGTGAAATATCAAGTCATATATACAAACAAATCATGATTACAAAGATAAGACCTTTATGACAAAGTGCAAAACTATTACTTTTCGATTTGGTTGAATGAGACATCAAGTCATTATTTGTAGGATACGTTAACTATGACATATACAATATTTATTTTTTTTTACATATCTTTGATAAATATATTTCTATAAACAACTTGTCACATTTTAATGGTCATACGATAATACACAACATGTTGTGATGGTTTAACGTCAAAAAACAATTCAATTAAAGATAGTAGAATTTGGATAATAGAGATGAATGGATCTAAATCGAAATACAAATTTTTTTTTGGGTAGCTCTTGCTCCATATCCACTAAAGTACACAATAGATCATCTACCTTGATCTCATTCCAAGCCACCTCTAATCCTTCCAGTTCATCAAATGATATGTATCTTAATTTAGTAAACTTCTGGGAATACAAAGTATTATGAAAACATCAAAAATAGGGGTAGAGAAAAACTAATGACCTATGAAACCGATAGTGAAAAAGGAAGATACACATATCCACTAAATTAAGCAATAGATCAATTACCATGATATGATTCTAAGCTACGTCTAACCATTCCAGATCATCAAAGGCTTTGTATTTTAATTTGATAATCTTAACTGATGACTTGAGAAGCCAAAGAGGGAGATGCAATTGGGGTTATAGGATTTTATCGACTGTGAAATCTGCGGTAGAGCGAGAGGGTACAATGCGGGTCAAAATATGACAGGAAAGGAGGCAAAAAAAATTTGCATGGTTACTTGCTAGGCTGAGGCTAGCCGGAAAAACGATTCATTTGAATGGCAGAAAAACATACGGCGGTTGATGACGACGAAGATACAGAAAAGAACAGAGGAAGAATCTTTGATGGAGGGAAGAGGGGATGATCAAAAGTCGAATTTCGTGTTCGATTCTAGCCTCCATTAATATTAATTGTCGTCTTCGAGCAACAAATAGCGGTTCACCCTCGCCATCGGTTCACCGCTCGACCTTATCCTTCGGTAGAAGCTTTCCATCGCATTGTCCCCCCCTTAATTTCCAAAAACAAAAAAAATATTTGTTAACCGATCTTGCGGAGTCCATCTCTGACATGAAGATCAGAATGAAACAGGAAACTAATTGACAAAGAGATGTTATTGTTACTCACAGAACCTCCAGTGTCTTAAGGGGAATACCATAATCTAGTTTGATTATCATGAAGAACAAAAAGCTAATTGTGATGTCTTACCTCGATTCATCACACGAAATATGAGTCCAATATCTCCGGTCATCAATGCCAGTAATTGATAAACCCTTCATTGAAACAGATAAACAGACAGGTCATGTTCTCTTATCTAACCATACTTTTTGCAGGAAAATAGAGACACATCACAAAACCAAATCAATAACCAAATGTCTATACCGAAAACATATGATTCATTAGAGATTATTTTTGTCTTGTCTGAATCATAAATTTTATTTGGCTTTCCCGGAAAGTAAACAGAAACTGGATAACATCGAGTTTCAACATACTACGATACATCGTTGGGTAAATTTTGAAGTGGGTACCAAAATCACCCAAAATCATCCTAAAACCCCAAAATTTTCCGGGAAACCAAACAATGTAAGAGGAAAAGAGATGTACCTCGATTCATCTGACGGAATATGACTCCAATATCTATGGTCAACAATGCCAGTAATCGATAAACCCCTCACTGAAACAGATAAACAGACAACTCATGTTCTCTTATCTAACAGTACATTCTGCAGAAAAACCAAGACACATCACAAACCCAAATCAATACCCAAATGTCTATAACGAAAACTTATGAACCATTAGAGATTCTTCTTGTCTTGTATGAATCATAAATTTTATTTAGCTTTCTCGGAAAGTAAACAGAAACTTGATAAAATCGAGTTTAAATGTACTAAGATACATCGTTGGGTAAATTCCAAAGTGGGTACCAAAATCACCCAAATCATCCAAAACCCCAAAATTTTTCGAGAAACCAAACAATGTAAGAGGAAAGAGACTTACCTCGATTCATAAAATGGAATATGACTCCAACATCTCCGATCATCAATGTCAATAATCGATAAACCCCTCATTGAAACAAATAAACAGACAGCTCATGTTCTCTTATCTAACCATACTTTCTGCAGGAAAATCAAGACACATCACAAACCCAAATCAATACCCGAATGTCTATAACAAAAACATATGAATCATTAGAGATTCTTCTTGTCTTGTCTGAATAATAAATTTTATTTAGCTTTCCTAGGAAGTAAACAGAAACTTGATAACATCGAGTTTCAACATACTAAGATACATCGTTGGGTAAATTCCAAAGTGGATACCAAAATCACCCAAAATCCTCCTAGAACCCCAAAATTTTTCGGAAACCAAACAATGTAAGAGGAAAAGAGACGTACCTTGATTCATCAGATGGAATATGACTCTAATATCTCCAATCATCAATGCCATTAATCAATAAACCCTTCATTGAAATAGATAAACAGACAACTCATGTTCTCTAATCTAACTATACTTTCTATAGGAAAATCAAGACACGTCACAAACCCAAATCAATGCCTAAATGTCCATAACGAAAACATATGAACCATTAGAGATTCTTCTTGTCTTGTCTGAATCATAAATTTTATTTAGCTTTCCCCGAAAGTAAACAGAAACTTGATAACATCGAGATTCAACATACTAAGATACATCGTTGGGAAAATTCCGAAGTGGGTACCAAAATCACCCAAAATAATCCTTAAACCCCAAAATTTTTCGGGAAACCAAACAATGTAATTCGTGGTAAAAGCTTTCCATCGCATTGTCTCCCCTTGAAGAGGAGGAAAATGAACATAAGAGGATCATCAAAGATCTAATTATGCTCTAAATATTTGTTTGGGTTTTTGTATTTTTGAATAATGATTGGTGTACTATAAGTCACGATAGAAAATAAGGATTCAAGATTTGCATCTTGGAATTTACAAAAATAATTAAATCTGGCTGTTTTTCACATAAAAAATTTAACCTACTTTGTTTTAGATGGCAGCTCGATCCAACTACTTCATTTAGCTTTCAAATCAGCAATTTTCAAAGACAACGAGGAAACAACTCTTGCAGAAACTGTTTAGTAACAGTAAATTTTACTATCCAATATGAAAAGATTAGACAACTTCTGATTAATTTTTGTTATGTAATAGCTCAATAATATCAAATAGAGAAATTGCTCCATACCTTGTTTAGGTAATCAAGAAAACCTTCCAATAATTTTTTATCTGTAGAACCCCAAGAAGCTTCAACTAGAAGATGACCAGCATGCTTAGAGGCAGCCGTGCTGAAACAAAAAAGGAATTATAAGTTTCATTTTCTTTGATTAGAAACATAGTGCTTACTTATGTGTGCAAAATTAGAAAACATATGCAGTATACGAGTATGAAAAGGTGAACTGAAGAAAGCACGGGAAGGCATAACGCTAGAGTATAAAAATAGTTAATTAGCAAACTTTATTTTGAGTAGAGAGATAGAAATTGGCCATGTTATACCTTTGATTACATAATCTAATTGGCAACTGCTTTCGAAGGGATCCATCTTTACCTTCCATGAAAGAAAATCGTGCTCTGGCTTGAAACATCACATGAGATGTGACATCCCAACATGATCGAGATGAGAAGAGCAAAAAAAATTATCATCTTCTTAACTCCTGTCACGTGGAGCTCAATCACAAAAACTACAGTAATAACAATACCAATGATGGTGATTTCATGAGCTAACCTTGTCCGTAGTAGAACTACCCAGCCAAAAAGAACCATTTCCTCTGTTATGTCCAAAGAGTTGGGTTAATATATTTCCTGCTCCACCAACTTCCCGATAGAAGCTTTCCAACGTTGTCTCCCCTTGAAGAGGAGGAAAATGAACATAAGAGGATCATTAACCAACAAATTACCTCAACCTTATCCTTCGCGATATAAGCTTTCAAATGCGTCACCTCGCCTCGTTTGCATATCCTCGATGCCCTCGCCACCGACTTTCCGCTCAACCTTATGCTGTGAAGAGGTAGGTCTTGCTCCATATCCACTAAATTACACAATAGATCATCTAACTTGATCTGATTCCAAGCCACCTCTAATCCTTCCAGTTCATCAAAGGATATGTATCTTAATTTAGTAAACTCCTAGGAATACAAAGTATTATGAAAACATAAAAGATAGGGGTTGAGAAAAGCTAATGACCTGTGAAACCGATAGTGAAAGAGGAGATGCACATAGCCACTAAATTAAGCAATAGATCCACATATCGCCCTTGATTCGCTCTTCATATCTGATGTAATCGGCGGGTGTCTTGGCTCGGTCGAGATGTTGCAATTGGAGACGGAGGAGAAGGTCACTTCCATTGGGTTTAGGCTTCGGGTTTAGGCTTCTTCTTCCATTCCTCAACGAACGATTAGGTTTAGGTTTCTTCTGCCTCAATTAGGGAGAAAGAAGAACAGAAACAATTATTTTAGGAAGAAGAAGAGACATTAATAAAAAGTAGAATATAATTAAATTAAGGAAAAAACAGCCTATCCCCTTGATTTTCATGTTTTAGTTCTATTCCACTTTGATTTTGACCATCGTCCTATTCCCCTCGATTTTCAGTTTCAGCCTATTTCCCCTCGATTATCATGTTTTAGTTCTATTCCCCCTTCGATTTTGACCTCATCCTATTCCTCCTCAATTATCAAAAATCTGCCTAAAACCCCCTCCGATTTTGATCCAATTTGACCAAATTTTGATTTCAATTTTGACCCAATTTTTTTATTTTAATTTTGACACAATTTTGATTTTAATTTTGATTTTAATTTTGATTTTGATTTTAATTTTAATTTTGATTTTAATTTTAATTTTAATTTTAATTTCAATTTTGGTTTTAATTTTGATTTTAATTTTAATTTTAATAAATCAAGTTATTCGTAACATATAAATCCTACCGTTAACCATCAAAGCATAAGTTTTTTTATTTAATATTATCCCAAGACATCCTAAAATCGAATCAATAATTATATATTTGAATCAATAATTATAATCGACTAATTATTTAATTTTCAATTATATCATTTATTTTGATCTATCAATAAATAATATTAATAAATATTTTTACACATATATTTTTTATATTGATTTTAATATCAAAATTTGATTAATTAAATTGGAATTCGACCATTTAAATTATGATAAACGGTATAACAACGGTAAGTCTATAATTATTTTATTATTATATATTAAGTAAAAATACCCAATAAAATCTTATACAACACTCCGAGGTGATGGAACCAATATTTAAGATGCCAACATGTGGCATGAAATTAATATCTCATGACTAATAACTAATTGGAAAAATCCTAAACCCTAAACCCAAAATCGAATCCAATTTTGTCAAAATTAAGATTAAATTGGGATTAAATCGAGTCAAAATTGAGTCAAAACTAGGTCAAAATTGAGTTATATTTGAATCAAAACTAAAAATAAAATTTGGTCAAAATTAAAATCAATTTTGACATAGTTTTGACTCAATTTTGGACTCAATTTAACTTAATTCGGATTAAATCGGATTTTTAATTTATACTTAATTCGAATTAATTAGGATTAAATCAAGTCAAAATTGAGTTATATTTGAATCAAAACTAAAATTAAAATTTGGTCAAAATTAAAATCAATTTTGACATAGTTTTGACTCAATTTTGGACTCAATTTAACTTAATTCGGATTAAATCGGATTTTCAATTTATACTTAATTTGGATTAATTAGGATTAAATCAAGTCAAAATTGAGATAATAATTTATTATTATTATTAAAATTAAAATCAAAATTAAAACCAAAATTAAAATTAAAATCAAAATTAAAATAAAAATTAAAATCAAAATTAAAATTAAAATTAAAATTAAAATCAAAATCAAAATTGGATTAAAATCAAAATTAAAATTAAAATTAAAATCAAAATCAAAATTGGGTCAAAATTAAAATCAAAATTGGGTCAAAATTGGGTTAAAATTGAAATCAAAATGTGGTCAAAATTGGGTCAAAATCGGAGGGGGTTTTAGGTAGATTTGTGATAATTGAGGGGGGAATAGGATGAGATCAAAATCGAGAAGGGAATAGGACTAAAACATGATAATCGAGGGGGAAATAGGCTGAAACTGAAAATCGAAGGGGAAATAGGATGAGGCTCAAAATCGAAGGGGGAATAGAACTAAAACATGAAAATCAAGGGGAATAGACTCTTTTTCCTTAAATTAAAAATAAGTATTAATAAAAAATTATTTTTGATCGTCGTCTTCAACCCCTTGAACGACCAGATCTGTCTGTGGTTCTGCGGATGATTAAGCGAATGAGGGTTCCTGAAATTACATCGTCGTCATCTTGATCACCTTCACACTCGAATCACAAGGCTCCACGCCGAGCTCCTTCGATATCACAAAGCAGCCAAATCGAAGCTGAAGGAATCTAAGATATGTTAAAGTTCCATGAATCTGAGATGATTATCTCCATTAATGAATGGAAGGAATCTAGATTCATCTAACCTGCTGCTTAGCCCTCTCAATCTCAAGCTCCTGCTCCAGTTGCAACCTGTCATTAACGACAATGCAAACAACTTTAAGCAATGAGATGGAACAAACATGCACCGTGGGTTATTCAAGAAATTTTTCACGCCTCATATATCAAAACCTCAAATATGTCAGAGATTTAACAGATGGTATAAACCCCATCACTTCTTCTTAACTATATGATACCACATCGAATCGAACAACAAATGGTCATAGTGTATGCAGAGACCTAAAATGATCCCTCCTACGATTTTGAGAGCCTAGGGTTGTTCTGTACAGTCTTAATAAATCGATAAATTTTTCACTCCTCATATAAAATCTTATAAAACATTGAGTTAATCGAAGCAGACAAATATATTAACTCGATCTGCTGAAGAGGTGCATTATTAGAAATTCAATGACATCTACAATGCGAAGCAGACAAATATATTACACGAAAAGTGAAAAGATTCCTTCAACGCCTTCGGATCCTTCAGCGCAACACCAAACACAAACATAAACCCTACCGCAAAAAAAAAATTGGTGTCTTACCTGCAGCGCAAGACCCACCATTAGGATGCGCATCGCCTTCTTCGCAAAAAGGCGGCTAAAGCTTCGCAAATTCAATGACCCATTTTCCTTCAGCTGGTCATCTTGGAAATCAAAACAGGACAGATCATGTTCCATAAACATTTTATACACAATTCATCAATTCATCATATTAGATTTCCTGAAAAGAAACCTACAAAAAATTTATGCCGGAACAACCGAATCAAAAAACTCATAAAAATAGATATCCAGTGAGATCCCACCGGCGAGATAGTGATAATTAGAATAGGATCCTTCCCCTTGAAAAATCACTGTATTCTTCCAAGGCGGGAGTTTTTCCCTCACTTTCCAGAGTAAATTGTGCCGATTTTTCTCTCCATCTACTTCAGATGCCCAAGCAAAAGGCAACAAGGAAGCAAGTGAAATTCTACAAACTGAAACACGTCAACAAAACAATCGTAGGTACACTTCTTTTATTCCTCACCTTAACTTTCCTGAGAAAATCCTGTAAAAAAACTTGCTGGCCTACCGTGAATCTGAAGCAGACTTTGTCAACGCGCGTCAGCCAGAGAGGAAAAAAATTGCTCTCTGACCATTTTTTCTAACTCGATCGTGTCTGTGTTTTGGGTTTCGGTGAATAGAAGTAGACTGCATGCTGATGCGGCCCTCGGTGCCAGGGAAGTCGTCGTACGAGGCGAGGATCGAGGCGATGGAGACGGACGCGTGTGGATCGAACGCGAAGGTGCGCGTAAGGGGGTATTACCGTCCAGAGGAGTCTATCGGAGGGAGGGAGGAGCCAAAGCCCTGAGCAGCTCGACGCTAGCCTGGTTTTTATTTGGGCGCCGCTGCTCCCGTGGGGTTTGCCAATCAAGTAGCAGGAGGCAGGAGGAAGAAGTAATGCATTGAAGCCATAGTTTATAAATGAGAAAGGCAAAGAGAACGCTATGTTTCTTACGGTGTGAAAGGGGGTTTTTCATTCATGGCTGACGTGGCAGTAGGAGAAAGACGAAAAAACCTCTTAAAGATATGTAAAAGTAGTTAAAAATATCTTAATCTTCTTGTTGAATAGTAATTGGATATTATAAAAATATATATATCTTTCATATTTTTTAATATCATTTCTAATATTATTATAAAATACTAAAAATAAAATTTATTGATCTAAAAATAGTTATTTTTTGAAACTATGCAATACTCATAAATTGTTTATATTTATAAAAAAGGTAATTTAATACTAATTTTGATAAATATTAAAAATATGTTTTGTAAAAATTAAAAAGTTCCATAAACTTATTTTATAAAAAAAATTATTAAATAATTTAAGTCATTTATTATGACTTTTAATTTTGTAGTTATTCCAAGTTTTATTTCTTTGTATGCGAAAATAAAATTCAGCGACGTAATAAAATTATTACATAAATTGATTTCAAATTTAATTGATTTCTTTAAATATAATTAACTTATATTTTATTATTTCTTTTGCAACAAATTCATAATATTTTATGAATTTTTTATTAGGATTATTTATTAATACTATACTATTATTATCATCGTTGTGGAAATATAGTTATCAAATTAATAGTGGACGTTTAGCACCTTCAGCATATTAAAATTATATCAAATGGTGTTAGTGTTCATAATATTAAAAGGGATATCAATGGACATTAACTCGGTAAGAATATTAGATCGCTAACATGTGCCATGGAGTCTAGCCCCGCAGCTTCCCATCACGTTATATAATTATGTACTGTATATTTTAAATTAACTCATGTAATTTCTTCAGTATAACTAATAAATTGTTATGCAAACATATGAGTTTATATTAAAGATTTGGTACACACAAATATTTATTTCAACCATTTAATACATTTAGTTCCAATACAAAAGGGTTGATTTGGTCTGTTATATTTTTTTGGTATGATTGAATTGAGTTGTTTAGGGGAATTGAAATACGTGAATTAAAAAAAACACGAATACAATGTCATTTGAAAACGGTATTTTCATTTATATATTACATTGACTTTCATCAAATTAAATTTTATTTAATTTATTTAGTGTATTCATCAAATTATTTGTAAAATATTAGAGAATATAGTATAAAAAAATATCAAACTATTTTATTTTAGTCTATAAAACATTAATTATTATCTTTAACCTAAAAGATCTAAACTTAATTTTTTACCTTAAAAACATTAACTTTAGGAATATAGTGTAGAAAATACCAAACTTTTTAATTTTTGCATATAAACGCAAATTATTATTTTGAATCTAAAAATTTTGAACTTTTAAATTTTGACTAAAAAAACACAAAGTTATCAAATTAATCATATCCATACAGAAACAAAAACACTAAATCAAATTTTAATTCTTTGAATTTATAAGTGTTGTCTAAAAAACATAAATTAATCAAATTAATCATATCCATACACAAACACTAACTCTTGGTAAACCCAATTTCAACCCGATTTCATTCCGAATTCGAATTAAAAAATCCAAATTTGAACAAATTTCAACTCGAAATATATTTTCAACTCAATTTCAAACCGATTGCAACCGAAAATCCAAATTTCACCTGATTTCAACTCAAAATCCAATTTCAACCTAATTTCAACCGAATATTTGAATTCCATCCAATTTTAGTAAGCATTTCAACAAAAAATCCAAATTTCGAATCAATTTAACCTAATTTCAATCCGATTTCAACCGAAAATCCGATTGCATTTTGATTTCGGGTTGAAATGTTATTGAAATACTAACTAAAATTTGGTGGAATTTGAATTTTCGGTTGAAATTGGGTTGAATTAATATTTCGGGTTCAAATTGGGTTGAAATTCTTGTTGAAATTGTGTGAAATTCTGATTTCCGGTTGAAATCAGGTTACAATTGGGTTGAATTCGAATTTACGGTTAAAGATGGTTCGAATTTGGATTTCTTACTAAAATTGAAATTGGACTGAAATTCTTTTTAAAATTGGGTGGAATTCGAATTTTCGATGAAAATTAGGTTGAAATTGGGATTGTTTTTTGGTTGAATTTGGATTTCGGATTGAAATCAGGTGAAATTCGGATTTTATTTTGAAACCGGTTGAAACTCGGTTTGAAAAATAATTCTACATCGTAAACACTAAAGGACGTTTACCAAGAATTAGTTTCTGTGTATGGATATGATTCATTTGATAAGTTTGTGTTTTTTTAGACAAAACTTAAAAATTCAAAATTTTTAGGTTAAAAGTAAGGGAATATAGCATAAAAAATATTCAACAATTTATTTTAGCCTATAAAACATGAATTATTATTTTCAACCTAAGAAAACCCAAACTTATATTTTTTTTGTCTTAAAAACACCAACTTTAGGAATATAGTGTAGAAAATACCAAACTTTTTAATTTTTGTCTATAAAACACAAATTATTACTTTTAACTTAAAAATTTTGAATTTTTAAGTTTTGTCTAAAAGTTCAAAATTTTTAGGTTAAAAGTAATAATTTGTGGTTTATAGGCAAAAATTAAAAAATTTGGTATTTTCTACACTATATTCCTAAAGTTAGTGTTTTTAAGGTAAAAAAATATAAATTTAGGTTTTTTTAGGTTGAAATTAATAATTCATGTTTTATAGGCTAAAATAAAATAATTCAATATTTTTATACTATATTCCCAAAATATTATTATAAATAATATCCATATTATAATTATATATATGTATTTAAAATATTTATATATTTTATAAAATTTAAATTTTTATCTTTTAATATATTTAGGTTTATGCTTTAATATAATAATATAAAGAACAAAAAATAAAACAGTAAAACATGAAATTTATAGACATAATGAAAAAGCTTTTCAATACATGCATTATATATGCATGTATTTTTTTTATCTTCTCTCCTTTTTTTTTGTTGTATTTTCACTTTTAGTTTCACTTTTAGTTTCAGTTTTAGTATTCCACTCAATTATTATTAAATGTTTCATGAACAATTTGATCCAAATTATTAATTTCAAAATTAGTGAAAAATATTAATATATATGAAAATTAAAATGAAATTATTTATTGTATTTTGAAATTGATAAATACACAAATGATTGACTATATCCGTTAAAATTATTAATATCACATATGTGTATACATAAATACATTTAAAACTTATAATTATATATGTATACATAAATACATTTAAAAAAACTTATAATTATGATTCGACGAATAAATTTTGAATTGAAAAACAATGAGAACCGTCTATAGATGCGTTTGAAAAGTTGAATGTCAAGATGCGTTTGAAAAGTTGAAGAAGGTGTTGGTTTCTCCACCTATCATACAACCGCCGAATTAGAAGCTTCTGTTTGAGCTCATGCGTGATGCGAGTGATTATGCGGTTGGGGCAGTTTTAGGTCAGCGCAAAGATCGGATGTTGCACGCTATTTACTATGCTAGTCGGACATTAGACAACGCCCAATGCAACTACTCCACAACCGAGAAGGGGTTACTTGCAATCGTCTTTGCGTTTGAGAATTTCCGCTCATACCTAGTGGGTTCCAAGGTAATAGTTTACACGGATCATGCTGTCTTACGTTACCTACTCACTAAGAAAGACGCAAAGCCCAGGCTCATTAGATGGATCCTATTGCTGCAAGAGTTTGATCTTGAGATAAGGGATAGGAAAGGGACCGAGAATGGGGTAGCTGATCATCTTTCACGTCTTGAAATCCCCGAGTGCATTCCTATCGACGACTATCTCCGAGATGATGCGATAATGTCCTTGACTAGCACTTCCATTCCATGGTATGCTGACTTTGTGAACTACTTAGCTTGTCAAGTATTACCGGAGGGGCTGAATTACAATGCAAGAAAGAAGTTTCTCCATGATGTCAAGGCGTATTATTGAGATGAGCCGTATCTTTTCAAAAGAGGCATAGACGGAATCTTTAGGCACTGCATCCCCGAAGAAGAAGCTCCACACATACTGTCACGTTGCCATTCTTCGAGCTACGGAGGACACTTTGCTGCATCTAAGACCGTTGCGAAGGTGCTGCAAGCGGGCTTTTATTGGCCTACACTTTTCAAGGACGCCCACAACTACGTCACATCATGCGACAATTGCCAAAGGACGGTAATATTTCTAGACGCAATGAAATGCCACATATATTCTAGAAGTCGAGTCATTTGATGTATGGGGAATAGACTTCATGGGCCCTTTCTCATCCTCGTGCAGAAACTCCTATATCCTAGTCGCGGTGGACTACGTGACGAAGTGGGTAGAAGCTTTGGCATGTCCAACAAACGAATCCAAACCAGTAACCAAGATGTTCAAGCGTGTCATATTTCCACGTTTTGGAGTCCCGAGAGTTGTGATCAGTGATGGAGGTAAGCATTTCGTGAACCGCATCATAGAAGGGTTGCTGAAAAAGTACGGTGTTCGACATAGGGTAGCAACTCCATATCATTCTCAAACCAGCGGCCAAGTTGAAGTGTCTAATCGAGAGATCAAGTCGATTTTGGAGAAGACGGTTTCTAGGTCTAGGAAGGATTGGGCATTGAAACTCAACGATACATTATGGGCTTATCGTACAGCATTTAAAACGCCAATCGGAATGACTCCGTTTCAGCTAGTGTACGGTAAGGCATGCCATCTACCGGTCGAATTAGAATACCGAGCGTATTGGGCGATCAAAGCACTTAACTACGATTACAAGTCAGCCGTTGAGAAACGGATGCTACAGCTTCATCATCTAGAGGAGATGCACCTCCATTCGTACGAGAACGCAAGAATCTACAAGGAGCGCGCGAAGAAGTGGCATGACAGACACATACTCCAGCGGACATTCGAGGTAGGTGATAGTGTACTTGTTTTCAACTCACGTTTGAAACTCTTTCCAGGAAAACTCAAGTCACGCTGGTCCGGTCCATTCACAATTAAAAGCATCTCACCACATGGAGCAATCGAGCTAATAGGAGCCAACGTGCATTTAAAGTGAATGCCCAACGCATAAAGCTCTACAATGCGGATAACACAGATTTTGCTCAAGCTAAATTCGCTCTTTCGGAGCCAACACATGAGTAGAGCGTTTTGGTCAGGCTAGCGACCTTAAATAAGCGCTTATCGGGAGGCAACCCGACTGTTGTATTTTCATTTCATTTTTTTCAGACCTATTCTTTGGCTTTTCACATTGATGTACTCGATGAGATTGTATTCCTTCTTTTGGATTGTGTGATTCTTTTTCACAGGTTTTTCAACGTCGATATCATCCTTGAGGAGGAGACGCTAACTCGGGATTGCAAGATACACAAGGTGCACACGTTCCAGCCCTTATTTTCTCGTAGTTTGGTATGCGAGATTCTCTTAGGTCTTGAACACCGGAACGGTATTTCATTCAAGTCTGGGGGGAGTACTCGTCGAGTATCATGCATGTGATTAGGATTAGATGCTTAGGATTAGATGTTGATTTTTGTTATTTTTAGGAATAAACGGATGGATACCTAGCATGAATTTTTGAGCTTTAGTCATTATTGTGCGGCTTTGTCGAATCGTGAACAATAGTCTAGGTTTGCTTAGAAGTCTTTTGGATACCGATTAGTCGAGTAGTTGTGTTTGAAACCATGATCTATAGTTGCATTCACCTCCTAGATTTCAGTACCAAGTATCCATATCTTTGTGTATACCGATTGATCCATGCTTGTTTCAAATATTTTACCGTTCATAGATCATTAGATTCCACACGCTTATACTCCGCTGTCAATTTTTTTTCTTCTTGGATAAGTGTTGAACTATTTCAGGTTTTCATTGACATGAGTACATCGAGATCGATGGTTCGGGTCTAAATGGTGAATTGATGCGCTATTCTACGTCCTAAGGTTAGAGAGCTGCGTATTCTTCGTTAAAAAAAACAGAAAAATGTTCTTCAATGACGCACCTCTTAACTCCGCTAGGGTTACGAGACCTTATGAGTGTCCCATAGGCAGCCTGGGTCTAAGTAGAAAGCCATCCCTCTTCGACTTCGACGTCCTAGGAACCAAGCGTGGATCTATAAAAAAAGAGAAAGAAAAAAAAGAATAAGAACGAGATAACGAGTTTAATGATATCTCAAGCTTAGGAGAATTGGTATGGAGATCGCTTGGACGTTGTCTAGGGGAATGAAATAAACTTAGGTCATCGGTAGGATTGCATGGCTCGCGACTTTCGGTTGATAGAAGTCTGAAATAGGTACGCTTAGGCTTGCGTTCATGTGACGCGTTGTTTTGCATGATGGCTAATCCTTCGAGGTATTTGTGCTAGTGTCCATTGTTGTTTAGCTCTTCTTGTACTCGACTCTAGATTTGCTCGAGGACGAGCAAAGGTTAAGTCTGGGGGAGTTTGATAACACGTAATCCGTCGTAGTATTTACATGATTCTTAGGTCTAGTTTTGATTCTTAGATTTCACCGATTTATCGAGTTTATTCGAGGACTTCATCTACATTTCGTGTTTTGTATAGGAAATGAAGACATGAAGCAAAACACGAGTGATTACGGCAATTCAACCCCGAAAACGTGATTGAATGACAAGGTACAACTTGTGCAAGGCCACGGATTGAAAGCGAACACTCAAACACCGAACGAAAGGAGCGGAAATAGCAAAATTGGAGCTGCACGCTCGGGCATAGAAAGGACCCGCTCGGGCAAAAGTTGTGAAATTGAGACTGAAGATCCCATAGCTTTACACGACTCGGGCACATGAAGAACACGATCGGGCAAGTATGCCCGCTCGGCCTGCAAAGGTGTGCCTGCAAAGGTATGCCCGCTAGATGACAAGTGGTGTGACGTTATGATAAATTTAGAGTTTTCTAATCGGGTTGTAATTGGCCTTTCTTAAAGAAAAAATTGAGGTCCTGCTATGAATTTGTTAGAAGATGTCAATCTAACTCATCTATCTAACAATAAAACGTAGTTATAAACAGTGCACCAATTGACCATCGCATAGAAGTTAGTTGTACATGCACGAATCGAAAGTGATCAAGAGAACTCTTTCTCCGACGATGTCAAAGATCCAACCGTGGTGACATGGAGTGAACACGGAAGGTGATTTCTCTTTTTCAGCTATTGTTTCTGTTCATCCAAGGCTTTGTACAATGTGATTACTCTTTACAGCTCACGGGAGCACTGATATACCATTCTAATTCTAGAACATCTACTCATAATTATCATTCATGGAATATAAAATGATTATATTAAGTTTATATGTCGTATAATCGATACAAAAAATTCGAATTACAAATATAATAATATGATTATCATAATGGCAATTTCTTATTCACTTCCCTATCAGATTCTTTTCTCGCTTGAAGCAGTTTAGTGATTCAAATCATGCGCAATGGAAACCCACAAGAGATAGAATCTTCGATTAACCTCGAAATTAATCGAGTTTACACACATAGCCACTTCCCAAAGACTCGTTTGCTCCTTAATTAATCATAACATAATCACATACTTAAAATGCAATTGAAACACCACCAATACCGTTTGTTTTCAGTCTTCGTAGATTCGACACTCGTCGGTCTCAGGATTCTCCTGGCAGAAACCTTCGAGCGGATCTTGCTTCTGCAGCTTCAACCTCAGATCGGCCTTCGCCTGACTCACCTCCTCCACTTCGTCCCACGCCACTTTACACTCCTCCGACCTCTCGTCCCCGGCACAAACCTCCGTCGCCTCCTTCACCTTCTTCTCTATCAACTCCGTCAGCTTCTCTTCTCTCATCTTCGTCCCCTTGTACTTCGCCTTTGTCGTTGACGCCGCCTTCACAGTCACCTGCCGGATCCGTCTCGTTCCTGTCTCTCTCAGGCGGAGGAACGTCTCCGATCCGAAATTGTAGCCGTGGGATGAGAACGATGATCGGTTCTGCGATGAGTTCGGTGACCTGAGAAATGCTCCGCCGGATATCACTGTCGCCGACATCATTTCGGTATTCTCTCTCCTGTACCCTTTCCGAAATTTTTTCCTTTTTGTACTTTTTTTTCCTGAACGTGCTATCTGGGCTAGCCAGCCCAATTTATCATGAGTTAGTTTTCTTTTTATCTAACTCGATTAAAAAATTGAGTTATAAATTTTTTTATAAATTTTTATAATATTAAAAATTAATATATAAATAAAATAATATAATAAAAATTAAATATAAATAAAAATTTTAATAAATACAAAATAACATTTAAATATATTAAATAATATTTTTATTGTCATTATTTCTTTAACATAACACTAATAATATATATTAAAATTAAAAATTTGTTGTTTTTTATATTTCTTTTGTTCGCGGGTTGATCTATAATTCATATTTCATATTGATTATAACAAAAATCAGTTCAACTCATAAACCCATTATTTCAGGATCAGAATTTTTAAAAGCAATCAATTATTTTATAGTTTGAGTCAGAATCAGTCCACAGGTCACCAACCCATTTAATATTTCTAATTTTTCTAACCTTTATATTATATTATTATCGGGTGTGAATTCGGGATGACAAATTGCATAAACACTCTTTAACATTTCCTTTTCATATTGATCACAAAAAAATTTAGTTCAAATCATGAATTCATTTTTTTAAGATCGGAATTTTTTTAAACCAATCAATTATTTTATAGTTTGAGTCAGAATGAGTCTACAGGTCACCAACCCATTTAGTATTTCTAATTTTTCTAACCTTTATATTAGATTATTATCGGGTGTGAATTCGGGATGACGAATTGCATATTCAGCCTTTAACATTTCCTTTTCCTATGTGCCATGTCATCTTTACTATTTTTCAAAAATATCCATAAAATTTAAAAAAACATATGTATTTATAAATCGAGGGTACGGACGGTGATAAAAATGAGGGTGGATGAAAGGAAAGTGGGAGAAAAGGGGTGAGAAGAATGAAAAGTGACGAAAATGATAGTGATAGGTTTCTTGTTTGTGTAAATGTTGTTTTTTCATTTGTAGATTAGAGTTCACCGCCACGAAAATGTTAAAGAGATAGTGTTACTGACAGTGGAAGAGCCTCAACAAAGAATCGAAGGTGAAAGTTACGGCAACGAAACTCAATGAGACAGATCATTATGGATGAAGAACATGGTGGAGTCGTGGACTATTGTGGATATTTCCATAATGAAGAGAATAAGGTTTATAGACGAGAAACTAGATTGTACCCGCGCTACGCGCGGCAAAAATTTTCATAATTACAAATATATTGTAAATGAAAACTAATTATTTATTTAATAGTAAATTACAATTGTAGAATACAAAATAATTCTAATAGTTTTGTTTACAATTTAAACATTTGAAAAAATTTCTTTGTAGACAACATTAGAGGTTTTTGTAGCATATTTGTTTTTTTCGTCGAGAATTAATATTTTTAAACCTTTTCTGTTTTTTACTCTTGATACAGCGACATACAATTGGCCGTGACTAAAAACGGGTCGGGGTAGATATATGCCGACGTTCGTTAA
>CM071860.1:52931021-52946965 GCA_036759665.1 Gynandropsis gynandra | reverse complement strand
TAAATGTTTATACGTCAGCAAGGTATCTAACATACTATTCTTTAAATTGCATGATAGGAGGAAGTGTTTGGTTTGTATACAACTTGCTTGAATATTGAACGTTCCGAAGAGTTTTTTGAGCTGTTTAAAAAAATACAAAAAGATAAATTATCATAAATAATATATTTGCATGATGAGTAAATGCGATAGACGAAGATTGTATACCTCCCCATGGCCTAATCTTGAAAAGTTGGCATATTACGACCAATGGTCCTTTTTCATGATTGCGAACACATTCATCAAGTTCAACTGCGAAGCTCTCCCATAAGGTACATTCTAAGACTTTGTCACTGCATAAGAAACAATCATTTAATATGAGTTAGATAAGGCTGAATATGTTTATTTTGCTAAAAGCAATAACTTTTAATATTGGTTTAGAAATATATCTTACTTTGGATCTCTTAAGTGTAGGGTAAGACGTTTAACTGATCGATTGTTATAATTTGTAGTTTCAAGTTGTCCTACCGAGCTGACCTCACCGATGCAATCTGCATAATAAGTATTATTAGATATTAATTGAATTAATCTTAATTAAATACATGCAATACACAATAGAAATAAGAGTTTTTACCTATGAGTATATTCTCATCCAAAGAACCAGCAAGGATAACATCAAATGGTACGAAGTCAAAGAACTTATCCAAGTTGGATAAGTCTTCACAATGCCTTACAACAGTAGTAGGACTAAAACCTATCTTAAATTCTGCCACACAAGCGCGATTATCCCCATAGTTACGCAGTACGGTAAAATTGACTATGGCACAGCAAGCACCTTCAACTAAGTATTTGCGATGGCGCAGCCAAAAGGTAGACCTAACAGAACACTGCATTCGGTTGCCCTGCATAAAAGGGTTCCCAATGTAGTTAGATTCAGTCAAGTGAGGTACTAACTTAGTAATAGGATGAAAACATACCCATTCATCGCACATGACCATTTCCAAACTGGCACTTGGTGAGGGAGTTGTAGCTGACCCAAATGTCCATATGCGAACAATACGAACCCTAATCTTATATGATACTTCTTGAGAAGGTCTGATCCGAGACAAAGGTGTATACATTAGGTGTTCCTTTGAAAGTCAAACAGAAACGGTTTTTAGAGAGGTTAGGAATTTTTTTAAACTGAGATATTGTAAGAGGGGATAAGTGGTGAATAACCATTGTAATTTGGAGGCTTTATATAATAGAGAAGATAAAGGGGTTAACTGGAAGAAAAAAATCAAAATTAGTCTGCTAAGTACACGTGTGTATTAATCAAAATAAAAAATTTAAAAGGTACTAAAACTTTACAAATCAGACCTGAAAATACTGCAAAAACATCTATAGTTGGCATAATAAAGCAAAAGTCATAATTAATAAAAAGGACAGGGGCAGAAAGCTATCTAAAATGACAGCAATGAAAACGTATTGAAAACGGGAGTTAATTATTATAAAGATAAACACAATGTTTAGCAAGAATGAACCGGTGACATGTGGAAAAAAGGGCTGAGTATGAACAGTAAAACATTTAAGGCAGAGGAGTAATTATCAATTCAAGTAAAATCTTATCTCATTGGGAGTCACACTTGTAACAGTGAGATTTGCAACAGAGAAATAATTATTGATCTTAGCAAAATCTTATCCTATTGGGAATCACATTGGCAAAAGTATGAGCAGAGAAATAATCATTAACCCTAATAAAATATTAAATTATCCTAGTAAAATCTCATGTAATTAGAAATCATGTACGTTAAATCATCAAGTTTATAGGGAACTTCTAATTATTTGCTAAATTAACAAATCATAATATAGTTTGGGCTATAAGGTTTGGGCTATAAGTTTTGGACTATAAGGTATCTTTAACCCTAATAATCGAAATCATCAAGAACCTATTGCCTACTTAACATGGAGAGCAAATCTAATTATTTTCTACACATATGGGGCATTATAAGTGGCTTAGAAAAACAGTGTAAGCGCAGACCATATGGAACAAAGGTATGTACCTGGGCCTTATAATCTTAGTCACCTGCTAAGCCTCTCACAAATCATTCAGTTTTTGTGTTGTTGTGGACAACACAGCTGATTCTGATCCATCTTCTCGATATCCTCTTCAATCTCGCGTGTTTTTCTCGCTCCATATCTCGCAAAGCATTAACATGGCATCGCTAATGAATTGGGAGTGGAATAATTAACAAAGATCAATGTAGAATCAATGTAGAATCACAACAATGTACACATGTGTGTAATGCCTTCCCTTTTCACGATAATATATGCATATAATGAATGAATGGTTCACTAAATGAAGAATTATCAAAGAAAGGTCGAATTCTTAATACCTTTTCCTTCTGCTTATACAGTTCATCCACCTTCTTCATGTATGCATCGATTAGTTTCTGCATACACAGATACGTTTCTTAGTCACCGCCAACTCAATGAGCTTGAACCTTTTTATTGTTTATCTGAACTGCAGGATGATGAGGGCATCAAATGATACAATTCAAATATTCAAAGCAATATGGATGAAGGAAAAGATACCCCAGGCACTTACAATGCAGTTAAGACATGGTTGGGTTCCTTGATTGTATTTACAGCCTAACAGAATGAAACCCTTGTTTCGACGAATTAAGACACTCCGATTATCACTCCGACCCTTTTATTTATATATATTCATGCTTACTGGGTTACCTATTAGACTTACTCAGCGCTTGGTCAGCTGAAAATCTGCGATTAACATCTCTGCAAATCATCTTCCTCAAGAAATCCTTCGCCGAAGATGAAATCCCTCGGAAAATCTTCGGAGGAAACCGGAGATTCCACGGATCACGGACTCAAAGAACCTCCGGCGCCACGTAATACGGCGTACCCATGATGCCTACAATGGTCTCTCCCTCACCCAACCAAATCCCAGACCCAAAATCGCAGATCTTTACGGCGTGTGGAGTGTTTGTTGACCCGTCGCCCGTTTGTAACCTAAAATCAAAGGGTAAAAGGCAACCGGGAAAACGAAGAGAAACGAAACAGAAGAGATCAATACCTCGCAAAAAGGTACAGAAAATCATCTCCATAGACACTGATTTCAGATTTTAACTTCTATCAGAAAGAGAGGATCCCCAAATAAGAAGAACAAAAGCAGCTCCTGAACCAAAAATCTCTAGAGATGGAAAGCAAGGATCCAAACATCTGAACCATTTTGTTCCTAGATCTGACTACAATCTCTATACAAAGAAACACAAATCTCAACTTGTCAATCCCACAGAAGGAGACATAACCCATTTTCACATAAATCCGAAAATACCGAAATCAAAATCCTAAAATCAGGCAAAATCGGAATCGTGAAGACACGGTATCATGCTAATATGTTGATTTCGAAGTTAAAAAAGAGCGAAGACTGACCGAGATGCTCGGATTCTTTCTCTTCCTCTTCTTCGGATTGAAGAACTCACAACTTAACCGATCCGGCATTAAACTGGGCACTTGCCATTTATGGCTAATGTCAAGATTTTTTTAGCTCAATCGAGCTTCTTTCTTCCAATTTTGGAGCTATACTTCGAGGGACAGAAGTAAAAAAAAAAAAGAATTCTTTCTTTTTCTTCCAATTTCGGAGCTATACTTCGAGGGACAGAAGTAAAAAAAAAAGAATAAGAAACCCTAACAGTGTCTGAAAAACAAGCGAAGACCTCTTCTCTTCGCCTCGTCGGTCGGTCTCTTCTTCCACTTGTCTCGTATCCCCTCTCCCACCAGTTTCACCTCGCCTAAGAACACGCCGGAAACAACAAAGAACCGGTCGGAGAAGCGGCAGAGCGTCATAATCGCTGAAGAGGAACCCTAAAACAGAGAGCAATCGGCGGGAAGAAAAAAGGTCTCGGCACCCACTGTGAATCCAGAAACGAAACAAAAGAAAATAACTCACCCGGCGGCGCGAACAAACCGAAGAATACGCCGAAAAACAGTAAGGAATCGGCCGGAGAGGCGACCGAGCGACATAATCGCCTTAGAAGCTCCGTACAACCGAAACCCTAAAACAGAGGTAAGAAACGAAAGGAAAGCATCAAAACCACCCACCATGAGCTCAGAAACGAAAGCAAAGGGAAGAACTCACCCGGCGGTGCAAACAAACCGAAGAACACACCGGAAACAGCAAGCAATCCGCCGGAGAAGCGGGCCGAATGATGGGATCGCCCAAGAGGAACCCTAACACAAAGGAGCAACCGTGGGAATGGAAAATGGCCGGTGATTACCTAAGATATATGAGAGGAATGAACGACCATGATCATCCCGGTGGAAAATAATCCTATGGCTGGAAAACGCAGCATCCTGCGAAACACCCTGTGAACAGTACCCGTATCCATCTTAAGGCTGAGAATTTGCCAACGGAAAAACAGAGTCGATCGGATGGATAATATTGTGCCACGTTATTAAAAATACTATTCATTGAGCCTTCTCTTTTATTAGTATTTAGATGAGTAAGAAGAAAGACATTCTTACTTTTTTTTTTATGATGATGTGACTATCTATGTCATTGGACAAAATTGACGACGTTAACCAATATGTATTGATTTGAAAATGTTTTTGTAAATTAGTTATGTTGTACGAGATAAATATAAAAATTATATTTTAAAAATAAAGTTTATATATAATTCTAACTGAAATAAACAAATAGATAAATTATTTTATGATGTTGATTTCCAAAGTTTTTAATAAAATAAAATAAAATAAAAAATTATTATTTAATAGAAAAAGTGTTTATTTTACTATTAATTAAGAAAATTATGATAACATTTGAAACTTGGTGATTTTTTAACCTCTCAAAACCGAAAAAATAATGGCAAAATTTGAAACGATTTATTTTTTTATTGAAAATTTTTTAATGTGTCCGGTGTCTGTTTTTGGATTTCATCACATGAAGAATGTCGACGACTTTAGTGAGATAAACACGATAGAAATCTGACCCTCACCTACTTTATGTCTTTGCCCTCTCATATGCCCCAACTTTTATTAATTTATTTATTATCATCAACATCGTAAAATAGACATCCACCCACCAAACCAAATCCATGGTTATGTAAAAGTTCTGAATTTAATGAGAAGGGTTTGATGTTGAATCAATTATTCGTCTCAATTATAATCATTTTGATGTTAATACTAATAATCAAATATGATATTTCAATTGAAAATATTTTCAAATAAAACATATAAATGAAAGGGGATAATCAGGACCGGCTCATCTAGAAAAAAGACCATGTCCCATAAAATTAAAATAGACCTTTCGAAACGAAATTTTCGATGCAAAAAAAAATTTCTTTTACATACAATAAATATTTACAACATTTTTTACTGTTTGGGCAGAAGTATAGTCGGTATCCGCAGCTCAAAATAACTACAGAAAGGATGAAGCTCTGTCTATGCAACCTAAGAACAAAAGAGCTCTGTCCTAACAGATATAATGGGAAGTGGATTTGACAGTTTGGGAGCAGGGTGAGGATCAAAGAGGCAGAATCAAAAATATTTCAAAAGAAAGCAAATGAAACAAAGAGAGAAGCAGAGAGTTTGAAGAGGATGATACAATTGAAGACTGAGCAAATGGAGGAAGAATACACTGAGAAGCTGTCGAGGTTGTGCCTGAAAGAGAAAGAGGAAAGGCGGCGGATGAAATTGGAACAACTCAAAGTTTTGGAGATTTCATTTTATTTTATTTTTTCTACAAAATTAATAATATTTATTTTGTATATTTATTGATATTTTAAAACCTGTTTCTTCAATTAATGTGCACTATTCTAAAAATTAAAAAGACTTTAATATATTTCAATAAATTAATTTATAAATTCGATTTTAAATATAAATAAAATTAAATCGTTCAATATTTATAAAAGTTTGAATACAAATTAAAATACAAATTAAATTACAATTAAATATTTCAAAATTTAAATTAACATTTACGTATTTATATGAATAAAAATATATAGTACATTTACATGAATGTTTAATTATAAAAATATTGAAAACATGTTAGAAACTAATGAAACTAGACAAAAATATAATATAAAAAATAAGCATATAAGTTTGTTATATAAATTTACAGAATTTTTTTTATTCATGAGCTCTACAAAATATTTCAAATTTAATTTTGAAGCATAATTATATAACATATTTATATATTTATGAATAAATAAATAAATATAGCATGTTTACATGAAAATTTGTTATAAAAATAAAAAATATTAGAAACTAATGAAATGAGAAAAATAAATAAATTATAGACAAATTATTTTTATAGAAATCCATATAAAGTCTTTTATTCATGAACTATACAAATTTTAATTTCAATGTAATTATATAAGAAATTTACTTATTTATATGGATAAAAGAATATAGTATATTTATTGAAATTTTGGCTATAAAAATTGAAAAACAATATTAGAAAATAATGAAATAAATAAAATATAGATATAATCATATAAATTTGTTATGTAATCCGTATAAGATTTTTATTCTTGAAGTTTATGAAATATTTAAATATTTCAAAAGTTGAATTTTATATGTAATCATATTTAAAAATACATATTTATATGAATAAAGATATATATTACATTTACATGAAATTTGAGCTATAAAATAATTGAAAACTATTAGAAATTAATGAAATGAGATAAATAAATAAAATATTGATAAATAATCATATAAATATGTTATATAAAACTATATAAACTACAAAATATTGTAATATTTCAAATTTAAAATTTTATATGTAAAATATTACAACTTTACGTGTTTATGTGAATAAAAATTAATAGTATATTTACATGAAAGTCTGGTTATAAGAAATTGAAAAAATATTGGAAATTGATGAAATGAGACAAATAAATAAAATAAAGATAGATAAATATATACATACGTTGTATAAATCCATATACATTTTCTTATTCACGAATTCTATGAAATATATTAATATTTCAAAATTCATATTTGATATGTAGTTGTGTACTTAGATGAAAGTTTGGTTATAAAAATATGAAAAATATTAGAGACTAATGAAACAAAAAAACGATAAAATTGATAATCGTCTATTATATTATATCTAAAAAAGTTCGTTTTAAAATCAAATATTTTTTTATATAACATTGATATCACTATCATATATTATTGAGTTATAATAATTAGATCCTACCAATTTTTTGATGATTTTAAACAAAAACTTAAATATGTTATCTATTTTTTCGTAAAAAGATATAGAAAATATATCATCACATTTAATTTTTGTATTTCTAAATAATAATGCATTTGTGATATATAAATCCAATTGTATGATAAAAAGTTGATAAGAGTCCGCGCATCGCGTGAGTTCTATTACTATATAAATACTATCTAAACAGATGGTGTATGTTCACTGAAAACGGATCAGGACCGCATTACAACTATTTTCATATGTTACTTGGTTGATATTGTGATTTTTCCATGGTAAATCAACAACTATTACCATGTGTATCACATCAAAGGATGTTTTATCATGGAACAACATCATCATATCTTATTCTGATCATGTTTGGAGAAATTCTCATTCATTTATTATCCAAAATGATTGGATGTGGCATAAATCCGAAAAAATGAGTATAAAAGGTGTTTGTTTGGCTCTTTGAAGAAGTAGAGACAAAAGTTCGACTGAACATAGAATCACCATGCTTGAAAGTAGAATAATGAATGTTATTTGGTATAAAATTCTTCTTGAGTCAAGCTTTTTGTATGTGATACTAAGAATTATGGTTTTATATGGTAAATAATTTGTTTTTCAAGTTGTTAAGAAGATATTAGAGTGGAAAGAAATGAACACCATCAAGTCTATAACATCTCATAGGAGTTTAGAAGCTGTGAACATAAAAAATAGTGGAAGACAAGTGAATTATAAATTTGAACTAATTATGTATGCTAATGAGGTATGCTTTCGGTGAAATGATAGGAGAGAATGTAAGAGAAAGATGAAAATAGAAGAGAAAATGATTCATTTGTTCATGTGGATGATACAATAAATTTTTGGAATTTTTTTGTCATTAATCATACGAAAAACATGATGGCGTTTTGCTTTCTTTTTTAATTATATTTTATATTGTTAAATAAACATGAATAATAAAAAAATGCATAGAAATTTTGAAAAAAAGGAAGAGAAAATAAAGATTGCAAAGTTAATTAAAATTTCAACTAATAAACACCAAATACTATGTATCAGCATATAATAATATATTATATATGTTACATGTTTTTAATTTTTTTGCACTCTAACTATGAGTCAGTTGAATTAAATATTTTGTTTTTTCATATGATTTTAAGATATAGAAAAAATATTATAACAATCATTTATCTTTTAAACAAAAAATATTCACATTCATAGTTCAATACAATATATTTTCACCCCATTGATATTCTATTAGCTTCATATTTTTTTAAACTATCATGTGTTATTTAAAGATTATTTAAAAATGTATTTTTTTCCACTTAATTTAAACTAGATCAATTTATGTTATAACATTCTAATATTATTTATTAGCATTTATTATCTATTATTCGATAAAATAATATATACGCAATGCCATATATTAAAATTTTTAATATTTCTAAAATATCGATTTATTTTTAATAAATTATTGTTTATTATATATTTGCAATTTTTAACATCTGGATTCTTTTTCTAGTGTATCTTAAAAAAATTGATAACTTTTCTTTATCATTCTTCTCTATTATTTTCTCTATATTTATTATTATTAGAATTTATACATATCTATTTTAGTCTGATTATAATTATTTATATTCATCCTTTAAAACCAATATTGAAATTTTATTTATATTATATATATATGTATTCTTATAAATTGTAATAATAAAATTTATTTCGTCCGTGAGAACGAGGTATAATTACGCTTGTTGGGTCCTAAATGAAAAAGCTTTAAATAATCCTATTTATTGGACTTTGGTGAACAAATAAGATCAAGCCCAAAAGGGCCATTTTAAACCAAGTTTTAGTAATTGGTAGTTCATACGTATATAAAAGTGTATATGTATATGTATATGTCTATATCTAGGTATATACGCATCCGTACACAGGGAAGGATTTCGGGCAGGAGAGCGAGTTAAGTGTACACTCCTTGTTCAGTTCTGCAGTTACAATGCTTGTTCAGTTCTGCAATGACAAGGACAATGACAATGATACCCTCCAAATTAATTTTTCCTTTTTCTCAACCTAATCTTATTTTCTACTCTTTTTTTTTTGTTAAAAACTTATTTTCTACTCTTACAAGTTGAATCAAACCAGCAGGGTAATTTTCATAGTATTATTGTCAGATTTAATAAAAAAGTAAATTTATAACTTTTTATTTTCTCTTGTATCAAAATATATAAATTTCACACCATAAAATTATATTTCAAATGAATAAATGTGACATATTTTTTCACTTTTGAATTTTATTTACAGCACTTTATATTTTTAGCTAGATTCGCTTGTTGCAACAATTATATATTCTATTCTTATATATATAATATCAATTTCGCGTGAAAACTGACGAAATATGTATTTTATCACAATTATGAATTGTTAAGTTGTATATCTTAAATCGTAATAGACCTTATACAGTCAATTAGCTTGTAACTTCTTCCTGGATTACTCTTTTTTGTGTGAATTAAGCTTTTTTAGAAAACTATTATTCATATAAACTGCATATTTTCTGCTAAAAAAATTTGGGGGTGAGGGGTATTTAGGTAATGTGTAGAAAAAAAATCCCGATGGCAGGATCGTAATAAAAAAGAGAAACAAGGGTGAAAATGGAAGCTAAGAAATTAGAGATGCAAGTTCCAACATGGGCTTCTCTATTGTTGGTCGTATCGCCAAGTCCACCAAATTTCCCCCTCACTATATAAACCTTCTCCCGAAGCGAGAGAAAAAAGGGCATCGTTGCGTTCACTCAAGCACTCTCTCTCTCTTGCTCTTGCTCTCTCTCACCTAACCCAACAACCTCCATGGATTCAGATTTCGGAATCCCCAGAGAACTCTCCCCTCTTCAGCAACTCCGATCGCAGTACCAGCCCGAGCTCCCTCCGTGTCTCCAGGTTCTTACATCTCTTGCTCTGATCTCTTTCGAGTATCATACGGATCTCTGTTCTTTTGTCCGAAGTCCCTGCATTGTGTCTTTGCTCGAGTTCGTTCTCCGAGTTCCGTGATGTCGCAGTGATTGTTGTCCTATACTGTTCCTGAGTCGTTTACCGCGATTTTCTGTTTGAAGAAGTTGCAATGTTGGTGTTGCTCAGATCTGTTCCTCCCATGTTAGTGATCGCGATCTAGGATTTCCAGTGTGTAGTAGATTTATCTGTTTGGATTTCAGTTCATGATTTGTTCAGTTTGATTTAGGTTTTAGATTTCATTGTTTTAGTAGGACTGTTAGCGGCTTTTGGGGTTGATTGCAATTTTGTCGTAGTTTATATGAATTATCATGTAGAAATGTTGTTGTTAATAGATTCGTGATTTCATTTAAAGTTTTAGTTTTTTTTTCCAGTTCATATTTAGAGTATATATTTGATGTATGAGTGGTAGGGTACTTTGTCTGTTTGGGTGAAGTGTCTAGAAGTAGTAATGTTGCTTGCGGCATTTTGTGGTTGAAAATGACCTCTCAATGGTACTTCTCACTTGTAATTCTTGTTCATTTTTTGCTTAACTTTTTCTTGTTTATACCCTTTTAGGGGACCACCGTCCGGGTGGAGTTTGGTGATGGGACTACTGTGGCGGAGGCTGCTGATGCTCACATCATCTCACGTGCCTTCCCACACACCTACGGTCAGCATTTGGCTCACTTTCTCCGGGCTACTGCAAAAGTTCCCGATGCTCAGATCATTACCGAGCATCCTGCTATTAGGTGTGCGTTTGAGTATTCTCTGTTTTTTTCTGTCTTCTTTATTCTTGCCCTGTTTGCTTTGTCATTGATATGAACTCCTATTTGGCTGACCGTAGCTTGTTTTGTATTGTAGGGTTGGAATTGTGTTTAGTGGAAGGCAATCTCCTGGTGGACATAATGTAATTTGGGGTCTTCACGAGGCTCTCAAGGTTCACAACCCAAAGAGCACTTTACTAGGTTTTGTGGGTAAGTTCCCTTTTTCCCCATATTTATGAGTTGTTATTTTGCCTTAAACTAGCTTTATCGCCCTTTGTATCTGATAGACATAGGACAATACCATATCTGCTATGAAAGACCTTTTTTTTGTATTATCATTTCATTGAATTTCATACTAGAGACATATAAACATATAATGTGTAAGCGTTTTCCTCCCTTCTTTTATGGTGTCTACAATAGGTGGTTCAGAAGGTCTATTTGCCAAAAAGACCATGGAGATCACAGATGATATCCTTCAAACCTACAAAAACCAAGGTAGTTTGTTTGATAAAGCCATTGTTTGGACTTTCAGAATCTTAAGCATGCATCATTCTAACTGATGTTGGGTTTATTGCGTTTGGTAAGGTGGCTATGATTTGCTTGGAAGAACCAAAGATCAGATCAGAACAACTGAGCAGGTTAACGCTGCCCTGGCCGCTTGCACAGAATTGAAATTGGATGGCCTTGTTATTATTGGAGGTAGCTTATTGTGGTAAATTGCATAACCTGACTGGAAAAGTGTATTGTAGAATTTCTTTATTGAAGAATTTCTCTTGGTTCTTCCAGGTGTTACATCAAACACGGATGCTGCTCATCTAGCCGAATTTTTTGCTGAAGCAAAATGCCCAACAAAGGTGCTTGCTGTTTGTTTTTTATTATTTGTTTCCTCTAGTTTTGTATTGATTTCTGTATAGACCTTTTTGGTCACCCAATTGTGTCTTACAACCAAAGAGCCTATTAATAATGGAATTGCCCGATAAATTTTAGGTGGTTGGTGTTCCTGTTACTATTAATGGGGATCTCAAGAATCAATTTGTGGAGACAAATGTTGGCTTTGATACCATATGCAAGGTAAGTGTGAATTCATCCTTTCATTTACTTATTTTCTTTTGTTTGTTGTGTTGGTAACATAATGGCTTAGTACTCATCAATTGCAACAAATTAACAGTATGCATATTGTTCCTGGTCCTAATGATTCTACTACATGCAGGTGAATTCTCAGCTCATTAGCAATGTCTGCACTGATGCTCTCTCCGCGGAGAAGGTAAACTGAAATTCTTGGCTGAACGCGTGATGTTTTAGTGAGATCGATGAATTTATATAGAATTTATGGAAGCGTCAGTCTCTGTGGAACATGAACTTTTTAAGTTTCTTATTCCAATAATCTCAGAACTAGAAACATTCTGGTTAAGGATGTCGAAATTGATTGTAAATTCAGCAGTGTGAAGTTGCTTCTATATTGGTTTTTTTACCTTGTTTCTTCTGAATGATAATTATAATTTTTTTACAGTATTATTATTTCATCCGCCTCATGGGCCGTAAGCACTCCCATGTTGCGCTTGAGTGCACCCTCCAGTCTCATCCAAACATGGTATTTCTTGTTGGCTTTTACACCGAAACAACTGATTCTGTTGTTCTGCTTTTCCTCTGAGATTTCATTTGCACGTGATGTTGTTGTCTCAGGTGATACTGGGTGAGGAGGTCGCAGCCTCTAAGCTCACACTTTTTGACATCACAAAACAGATCTGTGACGCTGTTCAAGCAAGAGCTGGAGAAGGTATGATAATTAGAATGGTTATGTCTATGATGTGTCTTGTTGTTTGCTAACTTCATTTCTTTACCGTATATTTGCACCAGACAAGAACCATGGAGTCATCCTGATTCCTGAAGGATTGATTGAGAGTATTCCGGAAGTCTATGCTTTGCTGAAGGTAAGGCGTCTTTCTTTTCCGTTTGAATTTGTTTCTCTGGTTTTCTCCTTAACGATAAGTCGTCTTTAAGTAATTTACCATATCATCGCGACATTTTATGGTACAGGAAATTCACGGGCATCTAAGACAAGGTGTCTCTGCTGATAAAATTTCATCTCAGCTCTCACCCTGGTCGTCCGCATTGTTTGAATTTCTCCCTCCATTCATCAAGAAACAGGTTCGAACTAATTTAACATGGGGGCATTGTTTGTTTTCCTCGCATGACAATCGACACATTTCTTAAAATTGTTATTTTTGTTGTTGCAGCTTCTGCTTCATCCCGAGTCTGATGATTCTGCGCAGCTATCCCAGGTAAGGAAAGAGTAAGAAACATTCAGCTCCACCATGTTGTTGAAAGTTAGAATCCTAAACACATTTTTTTGCTTTATTTCATAGATCGAGACAGAGAAACTTCTTGCATATCTCGTGGAGAATGAAATGAACAAGCGCCTGGTATGCTTCATGTTTCTTACCGATCACAATCTGATTTACTTGTGTTGTTTTCCAGTAATATTGTCTGAATATCTAAGTCCTATGCATCTTGAGCAAATCTTGTCACTGATTTTATTTTTTTGAAATTCACAGAAAGAAGGCACATACAAGGGTAAGAAGTTCAATGCTATCTGCCACTTCTTCGGATACCAAGCTCGTGGATCTCTGCCATCAAAATTCGATTGTGATTATGCCTATGTATGTGACTGCCACCTGATTCGTCCGTAATGCTTTTTGAGGCTCAATATTTTGGATAATTTAATAATTAGCAAGAAATGCTATGCAGGTTCTTGGGCATATATGCTACCATATCCTTGCAGCTGGCTTGAACGGTTACATGGCAACTGTGACTAACCTGAAGAGTCCTGTGAACAAGTGGAAATGTGGCGCTGCACCAATGACGGTTGAGTTTTTGTCCTGAATTAGGTTTTTACCTTCCTGACGGACCAAAATTGTTTTTTTTCTGACCCTTTTCTCTCTGACCCTTAGGCAATGATGACGGTGAAACGTTGGGCCCAGAATGCCGGTTCTAATTCAATTGGTAGGCCTGCCATTCATCCGGCTACAGTTGATCTGAAAGGAAAAGCATACGAGTAAGTTCTCCCTCGAGAACATTGCATTCAAGTACTAGTAGTTCAAGAGATCATCGATGGGCATGTATTATCTGATGTTTTGTGATATTATTGCAGTCTATTGAGACAAAACTTGCAAAGATTCTTGATGGAAGACCTCTACAGAAACCCTGGACCGCTTCAGTACGATGGTCCAGGCGCGGATGCAAAGGCTGTGAGCTTGTGTGTCGAAGACCAGGATTACATGGGACGCATCAAGAAACTTCGGGAGTACCTTGACCAGGTACACATGCAGCACGCTGATACTTACCTAGTTCTGAACTCTATTCAAACCAGGACTAGGATCAGCTCGGTTTAACCTTTCTTTCGTCTAATTGCAGGTGAGGACGATAGTGAAACCGGGATGCTCGCAAGACGTGCTGAAAGCAGCGCTGAGTGTTATGGCGTCGGTGACGGATGTTCTCACCACAATGTCATCGTCTTCAAGCATCGGTCACCAATCGGCTTAAAACTGGGTTTTTGCTAATCGTATCAGTCTAAAGCACGGGGTTTTGTCTCTAATTTATGTCTTTCTGACACTACACAAAAAAAACATCATAGTTTTCGTAATGTTTAATCTTTGTGTATGTTCTTTATAATCTTTCTTCTGGTCTGATGCAACCTTATTTTTCAGAGTTGATCTAAGGTTTTGTTTTTAAAAACTATATTTTTAAAATTTGTGGGATTGTGCTGATAATTAATATTTTCATTTCTAAAATCCAGTGTTCAAGAAAACGGTAATTCGTTTGTCTAGATGTGTCGATAGTATGAATACAAGATACATAAACATTCAAATTCAACACACAAATAACAAACAAAAATATTTAGGTTTCAATATAGAATGGATAAATGTGTAAAATCACTAAAAGTCAAAGCATTATAGTAAATAATTTAAATATCGAACTGAATAGTTTTCTATAAGGATAAGGGACATTTATGTAATTTTACGTTTATTAGGGTTTTCTACCTCTTGTATCTATTTATACACCTTGTACTCATTCGTTTAATTAATAAGACAAAACATAACTTCATATGATATCAGAGCCACTAAAAGACCTACGTCTAAAAATTTCAGCCACCGGCCAACCCTAATATTTTCTTCTCGGCGCCGCCCATCCCTACAAACCTAATCGTCCTTTTCCGCCGCCGTCGGCCACCCCTGACCTCACTTTCCGGCGCCGCTCACTCCTTCGTCCCTCCCTTTCAGCTGCCGTCAGCCTCAGCCGTGCATCTGCACCATCCCACGCTGCGCCGTCCCCTACATCTACACCCGTCAGCCCCACGAGCCGCCGCACCGCTCAGCCCTTATCGTGGCCAACTCATCCGCTGCCGACGTCACTCCGGCGTTCAATCCCAATGAGCCTAATGGCACTCTTCTCACGATCAATATGTCGAACGTGACCAAACTCACCTCCTCCAACTACTTGATTTGGAGTATTCAAATCCGTGCTCTACTCGAGGGCCATCGGTTGGATTGTTTTATCCAAACGGATTTCGTCGTCCCGAATGCTATCCTCCTCGTCGAAGGCATTGCTCATCCAAATCCGGCGTTTGCCCCATACAAACAGCAAGATCGCCTCTTGTTTTCTGCAATTCTCGACGCGATCTCTCCTCCTCTACAGCCGATGGTCGCACGCGTTTCATCCGTGCGAGAGGCGTGGCTCCTCCTTGCTCAAACGTATGACAAGGCATCAAGGGGGCATATCCTTCAACTCAAGGAGGATCTCAAACCATAGACGATTACATGCGCACCATCATCAACAAAGCGGATGAATTAACGCTTCTTGGAAAGCCACTTGATGCTGAAGATCTACTCCGATACATCCTCGATGGACTGCCGGAAGACTACAAGCCAATTGTAGATGCGGTGAATGCTCGAGACAACATCATTCCGATTGAGGAACTTCATGAAAAACTCCTCAGTCATGAAGCCAAACTCCTCCAATCCTCGC
>CM071860.1:52903041-52929841 GCA_036759665.1 Gynandropsis gynandra | reverse complement strand
CCGAACTACCTTAAACTTCGGACGTTTGGCTGCCTATGCTATCCATGGCTTCGGCCATACTCCACCCACAAACTCTCACCCCGTTCTAAATCGTGTGTGTTTCTAGGATACTCCACCACTCAAAGTGCCTACTTATGTCTTGATCCCAATCAATCTAGGATTTATACCTCTCGTCATGTTGAGTTTCACAAAACAATCTTCCCCTACTCAAACTACTCCCACTTTTTCGGCTCAACCTCCTCGGCCACCACTCCACCCTCCACCCCATGGTCACCACCGGTCTCTATTGTCCCTTCGGGTCCTAGGTTGCTCTTGACACCGTCTTCTTCCGTTCCTCCTACAACAGATCCTTCACCGGACATGCTCACATCTCGTGCGTCCTCGGACATGGCCTCTGTTTCAGCTAGCTCAACTTCGGACGTTCCGGATCTCATGACAAATGACCCCATTGTTCGTGGCAACATTCACCCTATGCAAACAAGAGCTAAGGCCAAATTGTCAAAGGTGAATCCAAATTGCTCTTATTCCGCTGTTCTCTCTGATCACGACATTGAACTGAAGACGGTCCCTCAAGCCCTTAAGGACCCTCGTTGGAGAAAGGCAATGAGCGAGGAATTTGATGCACTTGTCCGCAACGGAACCTTGGATCTCGTGCCGACCGAACAAGCCTCGAACATTGTTGGTTGCAAGTGGATCTTTCGCATCAAACTTCAGCCTGATGGTTCTGTGGAATGCTACAAGGCTAGACTTGTGGCCAAGGGTTTTACTCAACGACCCGGGGTGGACTTCTATGAGACCTTCAGTCCCGTTGTCAAACCAACCACCATCCGATTGATCTTGAGCCTTGCAATCTCCAATGGGTGGATTCTTCGCCAACTCGATGTCAACAATGCCTTTCTCCAAGGGATTCTCACGGATGAAGTGTATATGACACAACCTCAAGGCTTTGTTGATCCCGATCGTCCGCACCACATTTGCAAGCTTCACAAAGCCCTCTATGGTCTAAAACAAACTCCCCGGGCGTGGTATTCAGAACTACGAGAGTTCCTCCTTGGCCAAGGATTTGTTAACTCTCTTGCGGATGCATCATTATTCATTCTCCGCAACATTGAGGTAACCATATATGTTCTTGTTTATGTGGATGATCTTGTGGTCACAGGAAGTAACCCCACGGCTGTCCAACGCTTCAACACTGCCCTCGACAGTCGCTTCTCCATCAAAGACTTGGGTGATCTCTCTTATTTTCTTGGACTTGAAGCAACACAGACTGCCTCTGGTTTGCTCCTCACTCAACGCAAATACGTCAATGATATCCTCGACAAAGCACAATTTTCAGATGCCAAATCAGTTGCAACCCCGATGGCTCCGAGCTCACGTCTTTCCTTGACCTCGGGTGATAAATTAGAAGATCCCACGGCCTATCGGACTCTTGTTGGCAGTCTCCAATACCTCACCCTTACACGACCGGACATCAGCTTTGTTGTCAACCAATTATCTCAATACATGCATGCACCGACAACGGAACATCTTCAAGCTCTCAAACGAGTACTTCGGTATTTGGTTGGTACACGGGATCGTGGCATTTTCTTCTCCACGGGCAATACTTCATCTCTCCATACCTTCAGTGATGCAGATTGGGCGGGGGATCGTGATGAGTATATCTCTACCGGGGCATACATCGTCTACCTTGGTAGCCATCCGATTTCATGGTATTCGAGAAAGCAGAGATTTATAGCCCGCTCATCCACGGAAGCGAAATATCGCTCTATAGCGGATACCGCAGCCGAACTTCGCTGGATCACGTCTCTCTTGACGGAACATGGTATGTCTATGTCTGAACCACCGGTAATATACTGTGACAATATTGGTGCAACATATTTGAGTGCAAATCCCGTATTCCATTCTCGCATGAAGCATCTTGCCTTGGATTATCACTTTGTTCGGCAACAAGTGCAAGGCGGCATCCTCCGAGTGTCTCATGTCAACTCGTCTGATCAACTTGCGGATTTGCTCACCAAACCGCTATCTCGTCAACCGTTCGTGTCGCTGTGTCACAAGATTGGAATCACCGATGGTGCTCCATCTTGAGGGGGCATATAAGAAGAAGAGGCATTTATGTAATTTTACGTTTATTAGAGTTTTCTACCTCTTGTAACTATTTATACATCTTGTACTCATTCGTTTAATTAATAAAGACAAAACATATCTTCATATTTTCTGGTTCATAATGGAGAATTTGATATCGAAGAGGTGATAGCTAAGTGGTATAATAGGCTAAATAAACGAGGGGCACATGGTAAAAATAAAAATAAAATTCATAAGAATGCATCCGTTTGTAGTAAGGTGTCACAATTATACGAAATTAATTTTGTCGTTTTTATATAGGAATTATCATATTAATTCAGAATATTGATTTAGAATAATATATGAATTATTTTTAAATTACAATGAAAAATAATTTAAATATATAATCTGTCTTTTTCAAATAAAAGATATCAAGATTGGTGGGATGTAACCAGTTAATCCAATTACAATATAAAAGATATTTGGTCAGTTAAATGAATAGTTTTGAATTTTAATGGATTAAAAATTCAATTCGTTTTTATTAAATGTGTATAAGTCATTAAATTTAATATAATTAATTTAAAATTATTTTTTATTTAATATTTTATTATAGACTTAAAGAAGAAATAATATTATTAGTATACCAAAAATTTATCAATAAAATTTGTCCCTAAATTTAATGAGAGATTATTTTTTCTCCAAATTTAGAGACAAATCAATTTTTTATAAATTTAAAGATGAGTACTAAAATTCGGTCTTTAAATTGATGGACATAACAAAAAATATTCCAAAATTATGTTTTAAATTTAGAGACGAAACAAAATTTTATTCGTAAACTTAATGTCAAACAAAAAATTCGTCCTAAATTTGGAGATGAACCAAATTTTATTTATAAATTTTGTCCTTAAAAGGATTATCCAAAATGATATCACTTCATTTTTCTTTATTGTTGATGTTCATCCTAGTGATCTTCAATATTCAAGATCTTTTCTATGCAACCTACGAGTCAAGTTTCCAGTCGATCCACTCTTGACCAAGTTCAACAATTCTCCATTTGGCGAGGCTGATCATGTGTAACGATAACTCTTTTATGATCCTATATTATTAAAGGCTCATACCTGCGGTTTAATTTTACAAATCAAGAATCTTTGAATTTCCTAATGGAATAACCTTACTGAGCATGTCTACTGTTAAGTTAGAAATCTTGTTGACCCTCACTGCCCTTTATGCAATAATATCACATATGTAATGCAAACAAACATCAATATATTTGGTTCATTCATGGAACATATTGTGCCTTGAAAATATTCATAACGTGTTTCTGCATTTTGAGTTCCTCTATCAAACCCTTAATCCATACGGGTTAGAAACATGTTGTGCCTAGAAACTACCTTCAAAGTGTTTCTCTTAGTTTCCTTGTCTCTCCCCATCTCTGTCCTATGTTTTTAGTCGGCATACAATTTATGGAAAAGCTTTGCATCATTTAAACAATTCAAAATTTGAATTATTTAGTGAATCTAATAAACCGCTCAACCGAGTTGACCATCGTTCGGGTTGATCAGTTGGTTGTTCTGCAATTTTTCCACGCGAATCGGAGTCAACTTTGACATAGTCAGGTAGCTAGTTAGACCGAGTCGTAATACGCTCGGGTTGAGCAAACCTAGGGGTATAAAAACTTTCCTCGTTTGGTTGAACGCTTAACCGAGCCGATGTCTACTTGGGTCAAGCGAATCCTCTAAAGAGAGTTGATTGTATCAACCGAGAAGATTACCGCTTTGCTTCAGTGATTCCTTTGAAACTTTTAAGCATTACAATTCAACTTGCTCAACGAACGATTTTGGTGCTTGGGTTAAGCGTTTACATTGTTTCTGCATTAGATGATCGTTTTGTTTGATAAATATTGACATGTTTCTCTAAAAGGTGCTCTTTAATTCTAATTGTCTGCACAATCATAAAATGACCCAAAAATGTAAAAAATAAACTAAAATAATCCAAAACGTATTAGAAACATGCAACAAAATATAACACAGAAATAATGTGATCAACTCCCCTACACTGCCTTTTTTATACTCGAGGAAACATAATCAATGAATAGCTCTAGAAAGGAAGCACAAGGCAAAGCGTGATCAACAAGGATTTGAAAATATTCATGTTCTCTTAGATTACGTTATTTGTGAACAAAATCAACTAGTTTCTTAAAGAGTTTTCTAACTACAGAAAGATTCTACATCATAGGATTTAAAAAACACTAGAAATGTTTAGAGAACGAACTTAAAATCCTACGAAGCATATTTTTCAAGTATATTTATCACAATCCTATGGAAAATTTTGGTCAAAATGGTTTAGGTAAGGCTTGATGAAAGTGATAAAACGATTTTTCGCAGAATTTTTTCTTTCGGGACTTGGCCTTTTTCGTTCCCATTTTTTTTATTATTATTTATGCAGAAATTTGAACTTTTGGCATTTTGTCTCTTTTCTTTTTCTTTCTACATGTATGAAATTTTCTTCTTAATCTAACACTCACACACAATCATTGTCGCCACCCCCGGCGAGATATCTAGTTGTTGTTCGAGTGAAGGGTATATAACTACACAAATGATGAACTCGAACAAGATAAAAATGGCCTAATACTCAAAAAATGAGGAACGACTCTTAGAAAAATATATAATCTTGGAACTAAAATCTAAGACGATCCTAAAATGATTAAGTGTCAATTTACCCCACCGAACAATAAAATCAACCTAAGATGAAATCTCTAAGTCAACTGTGCTTGAAGATTCATTGAAAATACTTAGTTGATACTAAGTTCAATATACATAGCTATTTGGGCAAAAAAATTCTCTAATATCCTATACATCATTCAATTACCTCGTGGCTAAGCTAAGTGTATGTTTGCTTATGTCTTTTGAATTCTTAAAAAAACAATATTATTCCTAAAATGCACCTAAATATGACCTAAAATGCAATCTAAATGATACTAAGTAGTGGATATGATGTCAATCTATTTCTGTCGCACACTTCGACTCGACACCATCTTTGGTGTCGTACTAGCACATGAGACATGAAAATAACAAATAAGGAAAGAATTTTTTAACACGTACCCTTGATATCACTAAAAGTATTAATATGTTTGTGCTAGACATACTTTTTCGATGTTCGAGTTCATATTCCATCGTTTTGGCTCGTGATATTTCGATGTTGCACTCACTCGTATGAGAATTTAAAATTACAATTAAACAAGGTATAGAGTACCATATATCGAGATAAACATCAAATAGTTTACTAAAATAAATAAATAAAAAATAATATACGGAAAAGTGGAAGAAATGACACTACTGGAAATGCCAATACTTCATGGCTCAAAGCATCTCAATGTGTTGTCAAAGAGTCTCAAGGCTTGTGCTTGCTCTGACATTCATATTTTTAGTCCTAAAATTGCTTGACCAGAGTTAACATGTCAGAGTGAATAGGCAATACCTAAATTATGCCAAAATGCTCGTTCACTAGCGTTTTCTTATCCTGACATAAACTAGAAGGCAAACAAACATAAGTAAGTCTGAAAAAATTTCAAGAAAAGAGAGAAAGATGGAGTTTCGGTTTTGGTTTTCGATTTCTCCATTGTCAACAAATATCTCTTTTCCGAAACTGGTTTCAGGCATGTTTTTGCTCGGGAGGTTTTCTTTAGGTGGTAAAACCATTCGAGAAATTTAGAACTCAATATCGCTTGACTCGAGTATTTCCTATGTTTCCTTTTTTATTCATTTGATATTTTTGTTTGTTGTTTCTATGGTTCCTACAATCGATAAATATGCAAATATGGTTTCCAAATAACCTAACATACTTTCAAAATAAAAAACGAGGTCCAAAAACAAAACCGAAAAGAAAAATCTCAAAGATCTCAAAAAGGGTCTAGGTTACCACCCAAGAAGCACTCAATTATTGTTTTGAACTTGACCATATATATTAGCTTCTACCCTTAAAAACCTTGATCATACTTCCCTAGAAGTGTTCACGACGTTCTTGATGAGGTCATTGCAAGCTGAGCGACTTGAATGTCTAGCACATTAAGATGTGTGTGAACTCCTTTGATTATGTTGTCCTATCACCCGTTTGAAGTCTTCATTCCATTCCATGAATATTTGCGTTATGAGTCTTATCACTACTAGAAATATTGAATTTTTGGACAGAATTTCGTTCCAAATTCATCTGGAAAATGGTTTCTGTACGTTTTTCGGATGGATTTTTTATATCTGTAAATGAACGTTGCCAATTAATATTTGATGCGTATCAAAGTTCAACAAATATTTAAGCTAAACTACACGCAAGTGCACGACACGTGTGTAGTACTTTAGATGTCGATCCCACAGGGACTACGCAACACAACCTAAACTCAAACTGTGAATCAAACTTGCAACGAACGAATATGGAATTTCGGAATGAAATACTAAAAAAATAAACAAACGAGCTAACAATGATGAGAAAAACGTTCTAGGAATCCGGTTTCACCACAAGACTACCGAAACCAACAAGCAACCTATCTATCATGCATTCCCAATCAAGTTATCTAAGATAGACGATCCTAATTTGATATCTACCCTCTCTCAAAGCATAGACACGTGATCTAGTCAAGTTATCCCCTATTTTCGTGGCTGACACCTTGAACTAAACCCATAAATTATGTGGTTAATCCGTTTCACCCTCAACCACTGCTACCCTACTTTCGTGGCCTAACCTCGGTTGTTTTAAACCTGATTATCCGGAATTAGAATTCTCCTTTCGGTCCTTCTCCTAAGTTCCTAAAACATGCATCTACTGTCCATCGCAAACACAAGTCAATAAAGCACTCAGATAAAGAATAGATAAACGAAAACGGGAAGATGCATTCAAAGATAAATCAAAGTGGTTCCGGGATAGCCAAGGGCTAATCCTTTCTCCTAGAACAAAACAAACTACTCGCTTATGCGTTCAAAAGCAAATAACATAATAGAAGTAGAAAGTCTAAGGAACATGAAAACCAAACGAAACCGAAGTCTTGAATTGATCTCCAATGCTCCTTGAATGTCTCATTCGCAAAAGTCTCCTTGTTCTTCGATTCTCTCTCTACTCTCTCTCTTCGATTCAAGAATCCAAACCTAACTCTCTCACTGAAGCTCTCTCGGCCCCTAGCTCCTGTTCTTCCTTTTCCTTCTTCTTTTCTTTCCTTTTCTCCTCCTTTTTCCTTTTGTCCGTTCAGTTCTTTTCCTTTTGTTGCAGCAACCACCGATTTTGCCTTTTCATGAGTTTTCCATTCTTGATTTAGTTGGGCAACGTTTCCATTACTTTCTCCAGCAAAATATCTCTTATTCCTCTTCTCTAAATTTGTTTTCCTTTTTGTATAAGTCACCAAGAAGTTTCTTTTCGTTTTAAGACAAATTAACTTATATATTAGTTGCAGGTTACGGACACGACCCGTGCGGGCTGAGTGTGTGTCCCGCGCGGGCGCGACGCGCGGTGTCGCGATGAAAACAAGGCCTCCCCGCACGGGCTAGGGAGTGCTCGATCGGGCTAGTGTGCGCCCCGCACGGGCTGGTGCCCCGAGCGTGCTGATGGCTTGCCCGACTAGTGCTCAATTTGCTGGACCAATTGCCGAACTAAGTGCCCCGCGCAAGCAAGGGTGTACCCCGCACAGGCTGAGCTTGTTCCTCGCCGATTCTCGTCCCGTATGTTCCGCGATGATCCTCGATGTTGGTACTTTGTCTCGTGTTTGTCCTTTAGCTCCAAACTGAATCGAATACGCATTAAAACCTGTAAGAACATAAAAACACGAAAACGAGTAAAACGGATACAGAACCATACGTAAAACATCGCATCTATATTGTAAAAATCTCTAAAATCGTGCAAGAAATACGTATGAAAATGAGATGATCAATATTCGTACGAAATTTGTCCAAAATTCTAGTGTAAATCAGTCTAGAAAACGTCCATAATTTTTTTCGAAAAAAATACATCTTGAAAAGTTTTTCGAAAAGTAAAAAAATAAAAAAATTAAAAATAACTCCTCCTCCTACTCCACTGCATCCTCCTCTATCGTCGTCGTCTCCTCATCCTCTGTCACCGTCGTCGTTGCCTCCTCCTTCGCCTCTTCCCGCTCCTCTTTCTCTCTTCTCTTTCTTCCTCATATTCTTCTTTCTCTTCTTTATTATTCTTATTTATTTCTCACTCATTTATAATCTTAAATTTCTTAATTTCGAACAGACTAAAAAAATATATCTCTAATTCTGGACAAATTAAAAAGTTTATCCCTAATTTCGGATGGATTAAAAACCTAGTTCCAAACGAATTAAAAAAATTATCCTTAATTCCGGAATAAATTAAACAAATATGTCTCTAATTTTGAACAGATTAAATAAATGTGTCCTTAATTTTTGGACGAATTAGGGATAAATTCAATAATTTTTCTAATTTTTTATTTTTGTATTTTATTTTCGTAAAAAAAAAAATAAATCCGAACGGCTATGAAAATCTGTCCCTAATTCCCGGACGGATTTTTTGGGTAGTCCAAAAATTTCCTTTAAAAAAATAAAAATAAAATTAAATAAAAATTTATAGGTTTCGTCCTTAATTCGCTCGAAAATTAGAGACGAAGTATTGGTGCGTCCTTAATTCATCCAGAAATTAGGGACGAAAAGAAGTCGGTTTACAAGTTACTCACATATTAAAATACGTCCGGAATTTAGGGACATCCTGAAATTTCCGTTTGGAATTTAGAGATATATCAAAATCCGCCCCTAAATTAAAAATTTCTAGTAGTGTATGTTCTCGCATAAGCTCCGTAACATAAAGTTGATCTCATCATTCACTTCACGTTGTTGCAGTGCCAAAGGAGCTCCACTCTATAGGTAGGCTGGATTGTGTTGCATTGGCCTCTTTTTGAAGTTCATGTTTTGGAATGCTTGCCATTGATAATTCCCTTAATGTGGATTCTGCACATTAATAGTGTTCTTGTAGAAGAAATTTAGGCGATTTCTCTAACCCGAATGGTATGTGTTCTAATATAGGTTATTCACCACGTAATTAATTTCTTCTTCGTTTGCTCCACCAAAGTATACTTCCGAAAGAATGCTCTAGTACTCTTGAAGATCTGTCTATGGTGATGCTCTACGTTTCATATTGGTCATCTTTAGCTTCATCTTAGCTAGCTCATCTCGAAGGGTTATGACCTAGTTTGTTGACTCTTCGAGGGGAATTATCTTTGCATAATTGATCAAAACACTCCTTTCGTTAGCCATCTTCTCAATCTACTTGTTCAAAAAAGTGGAAAAGAGGTCATGCAATGATCTTTCGGATGTCGCACTGATCCATATGCAGTGTCCTCTTGGAGCCCCTCAATAAAGGGTTGAAATGAGGTATGGATCGATCCATCCTAAGATGCATGCACACACATCAATAGTCGTTGAACCTCTATTACACTTCATACAGTGTCTCACATCCTCATGTATGAAGGAATTTGTCTTGTCTTTAACATCTGCGTCTTGTGTGCGATAGGAAGAAAAATCTCATCATGAAGCGATTCTCGAGTTGGCTCCACGTGTGGATGGAGTCTAGTGCCAAAGTATAAAGCCATTGTTGTGCCTTATTGATTGGAAAGAATGGCACAACCAATAGCATGATTGTCTCATTCGTCATCCCCTGGACTTGCTTAAGCAAGTCATACAACATCTTGAACCTCGTAAGATGAAGGTTCAGATTTTCGTTTGAGTGTTCTCAAAATGCAAATTGGTTTAGTATTTGTAGAATGATGGTTGAATCTCAAATCGGCTACGATCAATGTTCAAGCGTCCATCATGTTTTCGATGTTGTTTGTCATTATCTCCTCTCTGTTTGCTTCCACATTGTTCTTGTGGCCTTCTCAATTTCAAAATCGAGCACTACAAGTCTAGAACCTATAGCACCATAGTTCATAAACCAAGTACCCGCAAAGTGACAAAAAGAAAAAAATCAAAAAAGAGATGTCACTTGCAAAGCAAAGAAAAAAATAAAATACAACCTAAATTTGTAAAATCAACTAGTTAAGTCTGATTTAAAGATCTAGTTATGATGGTTCCACATAGAACATATAGTGCACCGTCAAGCTTTCTTTTCATGATCACAAGAGCTCCTCTTAATACCTTTAGAAAGCCATTTTCTGATATGTAATTATAGATACAATGATCCGAGAGATATTACGTTCCTATTTAAACTTCGAATATATCTAACTTGTTCAAGACATTTTTTGAACCATCGTGTAAACATAATCTTACACTTCCAATTCCATGAATGTAACGTGTTTGATTATTTCCTATAAGAATATTCCATCCTTTTTTTTGTAGAGATTCAAACCATTCCCTACGAGGAGTCATGTGAAATGTACAACTCAAGTCTAATGTCCATTGATATTTTAGGTCTTTATATGAAATGGTAAGTACCTCTGATTTATGACCATCATCAACGACCATGACAACTCCACCTTGCGCTGAAGCATGTTCGTTCTCTTGTGCTTTCTTCTTAGTTCTACAGTCTCGCTTGAAGTATCTCTCCTTGCCGTAATACCAACATTTGAAGCTATTTTGCCTTTTGACTTCGACCGAGATCTTGACTTACTTTCCTTTCTAGCCATCCATTTTCTCTTATCTACCTATCGTAACCAATCCTTCAGCTCCTTAGTGTCCCATAGCATCAAACTATAATTCTTTGTAGTATATTGCACTTGTGACTTTGTCAAAGTTATATTTTTTCTATGCGACTATACTTCAGAGTATCTTTAAGTTGCTTGTATTGTTTACGTAATGAATTCAACAAGATGAGGGCTTTCCAGCTTCAGGTTTTCCAAGTCATTCACCGATTTCTTGAAGGAGTCTACATTTTCTTCTATTGTTTTAGAAGAATCCTTCTTAAACCCAAACAACATTTTGGTTTAGATACAAATTATTTGGTAAGTATTTGTGTAAAAATTCTTATTCCAAACTTTCAAAATTTCAACTATCGTGAGTCCATATCAAACGAGTCAAATAAATATATAAAAATAGATTTTCTGATCGTACAATTTCTTTTATATTTTGTTTCAGATGCTCCACCAGATTTCACTATGGAAATCTTGTTATCTTTTCTTCTTCAACCTTCATTTTCTTATTAGTTTCTTTTTCTTCTTCTTGTACATCATACTATCTTCATTCAACGTGTCATAAAGTTTCATGACTCCAAATTTACTACAATCACGTCCTTACATAACAAAAATGCTTTTTCTTTCATATCACTCAGCATCGAGTTTATAACTCATCATCATTCCAAGCTTGGATTCCTTAATAAGAATCAAGAAAATCCAAAAAAATTGGTTTCAAATCTAACTTTTTCGAATCTACCTTTTTGTAACCGTGCTTGTTAAGCTCCAAATCTTTTGAGCTGTAATCGAAGATTTTTCAGCAACGAATGTTTAACGACGAAGCTTTGATAACAATTGATTGACAATCATTATAAAACCTTGAATTCTTATGAACATTAGAAGTAGAATTTACAGGTGAAGAACATAGTGCGAAGAATATAAAATACAGAGTACACAAGAAGATTAACACCATGTTTCACGAGTTTAGTCACAATCAGAGTGATCAAACTTGCGTCTCGCACAAGATCAAGGATCTCACAATCTTGAATATTGTAATATAACATTCAATTAACTATTCCTATGTTGTTTGAGGCTTTGATTACAGAACTGTCCATACAACAAACTTGATAATTAAACATTCTTCTTTGACTAAGAAATTCAGGGTTTACGTTTCAAAATGCATGCATGAACTTTTGTCTATAACCTTCAAATCCAGTTTCCAATCGAATCATTCAAATTCTACCATGTTAATAATATAATATTAAGTATTAAAATTTAAAGATAAGTTATATTTCATTTTATATAATATGTTAATGACTTAAAATCTTTCGAATTTTATAATTTATATAATAAAATTATCAATAAAATTAAATTAATTGAATAATAACTTCATATATCATAATTTATGTTTTATTTCAATAATTTTTATTGTAAATCGAATCAGAACCAATTTAAAATTCAATTATATCTTAATCACTGTTACTTAAAATCTAAATAACCATACCCAATAAAATTGAAATCGAAATTCGAAATAATTAACCCTATCTTCAACTCTTTATGAAAAAAAAAATAAAACAAAAAAAGGGAGAAGGCGCTCCCATTTGAAATTCGAAAAATCCAACCGTTTAAAGGAGTCGATCCATTTTCAATTCTCCCTTTATAATCACTCCTCTCTTCCTTCTTCCTCCGTTTCTTCACCAAACAACATCATCGCACACTCAACGACATAGAGATGGATCAGGAACCTATTGCTGTATCCGCCATGGACGCGTTCGAGAAGCTCGAGAAAGTCGGCGAAGGGACCTACGGGAAAGTTTACAGAGCCAGAGAGAAGGCCACTGGGAAAATCGTCGCTCTCAAGAAGACGCGTCTCCATGAGGACGAAGAAGGTGTTCCTCCCACCACTCTCCGAGAAATCTCCATCTTGCGCATGCTCGCTCGTGATCCCCACATCGTCAGGTTTTGTTTCCTCCGACCCCTATTCCGGTTCTATATCTTTCTAGGGTTGTTACTCGCATGTTTCTCGATTATGGGATTTTTGTCTTTCTAGGGTTTACGTTTGATTATCGTTCTGTTTTCGAGACTTTCGACTTAGGGTTTTTCCTGGGCATCGGTTCAATTTTGCTGTATTCATACTGGCCCTTTCTTCCTAGAATTATCTCATTTCAAGGTTTTAGATCTCAGGGCTTTGCAGTTTCCTGGTTCAAAGGCTTACCGCTCTGATGAAAAATGGATTACTCTATGGAGATAGATGGATTTAATATTCTAAGATTTCTCGTTAATGGTCATCGACTCAATGGAAATCATGTTTCTGATCTTCAATGGTTATTCCTGTTCTTGATTTGTGGCATTTAGTTATTTCAAAGCCAATCCTTAGGTTCTGGCTCCGAGCCACTGCAATATAAGTTTGTCGTACAAGAGATCGTATGGAGTGAAATGCTTTGTGGCTTTCTTCTTCTTCTTATTCTTCACAATCTACTTGCTGCCAGAGATGAATGTCCTGATCCCTCTCTTGGGTTAATATTTTTTCTCCAGATTGATGGATGTTAAACAAGGACTGAACAAAGAAGGGAAGACTGTACTCTACTTGGTCTTCGAGTACATGGACACCGATCTCAAGAAATTTATCAGAAGCTTTCGCCAAACCGGACAAAATATTCCACCACAAACCGTAAAGGTTCGAACTACTCGATGGTTTTTTTCTCTCTCACACTAATAATCTCCCTTGATCCAAAACCAACCTCGTGAAACTTTGATGTTAAGGTCTTGATGTACCAACTCTGCAAAGGAATTGCTTTCTGCCATGGTCATGGTGTGTTGCACAGGTAAAATTGTCTTCTCGTTGTCCCCTGTTTCAAGAGGCAATGAAAGCAATCCAGAGCCTAAAACTGTTGGTTTAATCACAGGGATCTTAAGCCTCACAATCTCCTGATGGATAGGAAGACAATGAGTCTGAAAATAGCAGATCTTGGATTAGCCAGAGCCTTCACTCTGCCAATGAAGAAGTACACTCATGAGGTAATCTATGAGTTAGATATGTTTATCCTATTACTGTTGATGGTAAAACAGTAAGGCTTTCTTCAAAGCTGAGAGATTGTGCTGTGTTGATGCCCATTGGTACAGATATTAACTCTCTGGTACAGAGCCCCGGAGGTTCTTCTCGGAGCCACCCATGACTCGACTGCAGTTGACATCTGGTCCGTCGGCTGCATATTTGGTACAATATGTCCTCTCATCTTCGATAGTTCTGTTTCGGTTTTGCCTTATTCCTAACAAAAAAAAAAAAAGCGACTAACACTGGTTTCTTCTGGTTTGCAGCTGAATTGGTGACCAAGCAAGCAATTTTTGCTGGAGATTCTGAGCTCCAACAGCTTCTGCACATTTTCAGGTGAGTTTCACCAATTCTCCTCTCTCCCTCTCTCCCTCTCTGATATGCCTTCCAGATCGATCTTTACACCAAAGATTTCGGTAATTCAGGTTGCTGGGAACTCCGAATGAACAAATGTGGCCTGGCGTGAGCAATCTCAAGAACTGGCACGAATACCCGCAGTGGAAGCCGTTGAGTCTCTCATCAGCTGTTCCTAACCTTGATGAAGCTGGAATCGATCTCCTATCTGTGAGAGTCTTCTTCTGTCAAAGCTTTTCTGCATCAACTGAATTTTTGCAAAAGATATACCATTCTTACTTACGTTGTTTCACTTTACAGCAAATGCTGCAGTACGAGCCAGCCAAGCGAATTTCAGCCAAGAAGGCTATGGAGCATCGCTACTTCGATGACCTTCCGAACAAATCCTCTCTGTGAGGATGCTTTCCGTAGGTTTTTCGTATTGTTTTTTTTGCTTGTCTCAAGCATATCTCCAACAAAACTCTGCCGAGTATTAGGATACAATTGGGTTACTGTTCCCAATTTTGTAAGCTCCCAAATCAGTTAGTTCATCAGGGCCGGTTGTTAGGTATGAAGATTATATTTCCTTTTCCACAGTTTACTCTAAATTTATTCACTACAAGAGTAGATTAAAAAATACATTGCCGTCCAATAATTGAATAAGTTGGAGGAGTATCACGAGCTATTATGTAACCTTTATCCAATGTGGATGGGGTTCAGGCAACAAGCCACATGAAGAAAGTTGGCCAGAGAGTGAGAGAAACAGAAGCCAGAGCGTAAGTCCATAGGAGGATCACAGAACACTCGCTCTCCCCTGCGCCAAACAGCTGCGTGATTGTACCTGCAAAAACGAGATTTTGAAAAAAAAGTTAGATCATTTGTGTTAAATGAAATGACTCTGTTTACCTGAGTCTGTTCATCGGGTGTACTCACTGAGGTTCATGGCTGGTGGGACAGCAAACTGAAGCAGTAGGACAAACTGGTAGAGTGGATCGGAGCTAACCAAACCCATCCGGTATGCTCCTCTCACAATCAGAACACCAGTGATGGGCAGTAAAATGTAACGTGCAATTACAACGCCGATAATGATCGACTTATGCGTTCCGGAACTCCTCAGACCTAAGAGAGAAAGAGCAGTTTAAAGAGTCTTTCAAGATGTTTTTTTTTCTTTCGAATGTTTAATTTTTGCTTTTGGGTCTTTCACCTCGTAGAAGGTTTCCTCCTATAATCAGCGTCAGAGCAGGAATAGCCCCTTCCCTTTAGAAAAAGATGCAAGAAATGGAATGAGCTTCTTAAGTTTACATTTTAAACGCTTAATCTTAAGATTAAGTTTTGGCTTTTACCCCACGAGAGAGACAGCGTCTTCAATCACATGGAGAGGAGCGTTGTTGCCGATCAGTAGTTTCCTTACTGGAGGAATGAGGCCAATCACAAGTGCAATAATCTGAAAATGAGTGAAGACAAACCACAGTTGCTACCAGAACCAAACACTTACATGTTTACATGTACAGAGGACCATGGAAGCATACCGCGGCAATAGTTGATGGAGCAAATATTGTCCCTAAATTGATTTTGTCCGCAACGGAACGCATTCTTAGCCTGAATTTACCCCAGATACCGACCTGTTGTACACTCTCCACAGTATAAACAATCTAAGTCTCAAATCAGAAATGGAATGCTCATTAAGAAAGAGCTTTCGGTGAGACCTTGTTTCCATCTTCCTCCTTGGAAGAAATCAATGGCACAGCACAACTCTCGTAGTTGGATTCCATGGAGGAGGTTCTGATTTCAGTGTTCTTGGCTTGGTTTGCTATAATCCGCATAAGATTGTAAACATAGGTCCATATGTAAACAGCTCCGATCTGAAAAGGCACAAGCATTTGAATCCTATGGCATGGAAATACTGGAGAACCTTGAAGGAGAAATGGTATAAGGGACATACAGCCATTGAGAGTGAGACATAACCCAGCCCGTATTTCTCGCAAGACTCTGGATCCCCAAATGGGCTTCCCTTTTCCTTACAAATCGCCGGGATAATGATGAGAAGTAGATTCCCCAAGTTCCCTGTTGGGTTCAGATCATTCATTGGCTTGAGAATCAGGGACAAGCAACTAACAACAGATATCGTACCAAAGCAATTAAGAAGTGAACACCCACGATGAGTCCTCGAAGATGCGAAGGAGGCCTTGTGATCAGAATAACAAGCCAACCCAGAGACGAGCCAATGATGAATGTGAGCAGAATATTGACCGGCATAAACCACCTGCAATCCCACATACGGTTTGTTGAATTAACAAATTTAACCAGTCAAATATTTTCTCTGGAAATATCATGGAAGTAAAGTTCCAGACTTACATTTTTGCCAGGGTTTCATATGTGATGGTCTCAGCAAGACTGCTTCCAACAAGTGAAGGACTAAACACATAGAATACTACCTAAAACCCGAAAGAAACCAAACCCTTCAGACACCTTCTCACATTGAATCACAAACCTGAATCATAAATCGGAGAAACTAACGTTGTTCAAGTGTTTTCTGGCATCTTGACCCAAAATATTAACTCTCTCAAGAGCCAAATACATTCCCGCTGCACTTATTACAAGGATTTTGACAACTGGGATCGAAGAGGTTATGAACAGATCCCAAAGCTTCATCTCTGCAACAATTTTTCAGAAACAGGGAGATCTCGAGCACACCAAGTATCTGTATGCAGTTCTACCAAAGAAACAAAAAAAAAATTCCCTTATCATGTGCACCGCAGAAACAAACAAGCCAGAAAGACGAATCGAAACGTGAGATTCAGTAACACTTTAAATCGAACGGATGAAACAGAGAGAGAACTCGATTTCCGACCACAATAAATTATATTTGAATCGATTTGTTCTCAGCAACACATATTTAGATCCGATATGAACAACAAAAAAGAACACATCGCAAACCGTGGAATCCAAGGAATCAGCACAAACCAAAGAGATAGATGAGCACTGGAGGCGAAATCGACCTCGAAACACCTCTAGAGAACAGTGAAATTCTTCCTTCCCCAAAAAATTTCAGCAAAAAGGAAGAATCAGGAAAACTATTGATTCGGACACCGCAATTCGTGCACGAAGAAAGATTGTTCCGTGTTGCTCTCGTCTTTGCCTCAGCTACGTGACAAAGTCCGCCGTAAAAAGTAGCTGTTCAGTCAACCGGCCATGCTGTGCATGTATTCGTCAATGGGAAGCTCTCTGGTATGCCATTTCTATTGATTTGGTCTGATAGCTTTCCTTCTGGATTTTTGATTTCTGTTCTGACAAGAAAACTCGATTCATACGGGTAGGTTCTGCCTTTGGATATTTGCATGGCCTCTCATTTTAAAGTATGTATCCCATAAATAATAAATAATAATAATAATAATAATAATAAATAATAATAATAATCATCTAAAATTTAATATAAATACGATTATAAACGAAATAAGGCCTAAAATATGTCGATGCCAAACTACTTTTCTGTCTTTGGCTTTAATCATTTTGGCGTTATTCTGTCTTATATTATTACAATATTTCGTAATATAAAATAATATTCGATTTATATTATATTCGCATGTAAAACGGAATATATATATGTTCACGACACTCTAGAAGTTGAGAACGGGACGTAGCCTTTTCTTTCATATATATGAATCTTAGAAGAAACTTTTATTATTTATTAAATACAAATTTAATTATTTATATAAATTAATGTTAAATATTATATTTGATAAAATATTATAAATTATAAATACTTTTTAAAGATAATATTTATTGTTTATTTATTTGGTTTGTTGTTTTCATCGAGAATCAATATTTTCAATCTGTTTTTATTTTTTATTTTTGATACAACAACATATAATTGATCATAAATAAATACGGGAGGAGGTAAATATATACCAACTTTGTTTAGGTTTTGTCTTTGACTTTTATTGATTGTCATGACAAAACAAGGTATGATTGGAAATTTTTTACTTTTAAATCGAAAAGGTAGTGAAATATTTGTTGGTATATCTCAGAATAAATACCTTTTGTCTGCATTATTACCGGTAATTATTTTACTTTTAATAATATTTCTTTCTAATTGAATGATTTGTAGACGTGTTCCGTTACATAAACCAAGTATTTGATCAATATTTCACATTAACATAATAGGGATTCCGAGTTCCAACTGTAAGATATGATTTGAAATTCCAGGGTATTTAATTGCTTTAAAAAATTTTGTATCATATAATTCATTATTGTTGTCAATATCATTCAAAGGGTATATCCTATCAGAACTTAGATACTCTACATAATCTTTATGCATTATATTTAACAACGTATTGTTAATTTCATCGACGATTTCGTTCGTTGGACATAATACTACTCTTTCTTGGAAAATGATATATTTTGATAATGTTCTGTTATGCCATCGTATACATGGTGTATGAGATTAGTATTTTTCATAATTAATACATCAGAAGGGATATCTATATAGCATTCATCGTCATTAGGTTCTGACAATAATCCATCACCTAATCTTAAAATCCAATCTGAAAACGCTTCTACAGTTTTAATATTATTATTTGAATTTCTGCACAACCGCATATTTTTTTATTAATTTACGAATTCGACAATATTTCCATATATAAGAGGAATTTTTCGACGCTTGCACAATATCATGTCTGTTTCCTTTAGCAATAACTGGTAAAATTTACCGGAAATCATCACCAAATACAACAGTTTTTCCATCAAAAGATTTTTTGACATAAATTATTATTAGTAGATCCCATTATTTCTCTTAAATATTTGTCAAGAGCTTCGAAAAAATATTTATGTATCATCGGAGCTTCGTCCCAAATAATAAGTTTCATTTTTTTTCAATTAGTTCTGCTAAGTCGCTGTCTAATTTAATTGAAAAAATAGAGTCTTCGTTAACATCTATTGGTATTGCAAATCTAGAATACGCAGTACGTCCACCCTGTAATAACAATGATGCAATTCCATTTGATGCTACATTAAGCCCAATCTCCTTTTGATCGTACATATGTGGATATGTTTTCCATATAAACATTTTTCCAGTACCACCATACATGTGTACAAAAAAAGTTAGACCAATTGGTTGATAAATAGATTTCATAATAGTGAAGAAAATGTTACGTTGTTCATCAGTTAATTGTCTTCTAATTGTACGAATTCTTGTTTTATCTTATGTAAATCATATATTGTTTCTTCATAAAGTAACTTGTTTAATAGTTGATTATTTTCAATATTTTTAGGAAATGACATTGGAGGAAAATGTTTTAGTGATCTACCATGTTTAATAATAGATGTTCAATTTTTATTAGAGTAAACTCTTCAAGTTGCTGTGAAGTCATATTATGTTCTGAAAATAAACAATGTCAGTATTCAATGAGTTAAAGGAATAATATGTAAATATTTGGGAAGAATTTACCTGGAAGCCGTAAGGTTTTTCTTTGGTTATACAAAATATCGTCTGCAAGATATGGCTAGACCGTACACTAGACGTTTTGTGGGTTTGACATGCATTCGCATGTTAATAACATCACAAATAATACTCGTAGATACAAAAGAGATGCCAAGTTCTTTTGTCTCATTTATGACATCAATGTACTATCCAATAAACCTATTGCTCGACACATGTCTTTAAATTTTGTATACGTTACGCCACCAACGGTACTTATGCATTAAAATGAGGTATGTCCTTTGACTTTCTTGAGGAGCATCCTTAAATAGTAGGATTCTCAAGCAGTCGAGACCACATGACATAGACGACCAAAAGCAATACTTTTTTTTATCTTGGAGTCCATTTTTTTTTACTTTTATCCCAGACGAGTCGAGTAGTAAAATTGACATATGTCAAATTTCTAGCTTCACTGTATAAAACATTCAATTTAAACCATTCTATAAATATACTACAATGAGTAGTTTGTGTTGACATAATATCAGTTAATAAATCATCCTCTGAAAATATAATATTTTATTCTCCTGGTAAATGGAATTCTAATCGTTCAATGGGGATACTTTGGAAATGAATATCGAATTTAGATATTCTCCAGCATGCTTCACACCCCAAAACATACCGACGATCGAAATAATTTTTTATTTTGTCAACGTTATTTGAAGTTTGAGATGTCTCTAATGGTGCGATGTTTGTCGTTATTCTATCAAGACCTTTATTTATGTACTTGAACAAATATTTTATAGCTTTTGTTTGATTACACCATTTAATATTTATATGAGCTCTATATTTTAATAGTAAGTATGGATTGTATAGGACGGTGTAATGATTATCTAGTCTGATATCATCTTGTATTACAAATCTATTGTTATCTTGTCTTTTATAAATAGGATAACCTTCGTTGTCAATGTAAGTGAATGGGTTGAAATTTCGTGGAAATCTTTGTGCACATTTGCCTTTTATCATGCAAGGTGAAGAACTATTAGCAATACCGTACGGTCCATGTACCATGACATCTTGAACGACGTTATATAACACTGGTTTCGTTAACTTGTATGGGATTTCAGCAGATATGATTCGGTCAATATCCGCTGTTGTAGACAATTTAGATGCTCGTGTAAAACAAGAAGTATATGAGCATGTGGCAGACCTCGTTTTTGGAATTCTAAAGTAAATTACTGCACATATAATGCAAACAAAATTTGTTAGTGAGAGTTTAAATACATGTTATAATTATAATGAAAAAATGGTAATGTACCTGCTGCAACATGTCCTAAGATTTCATTTTTCTTAATATCGTCAAGCATTTTTCGAGTTTAATTTTAAATACATGTGCTAAAATATCTGGTCGGTTTTCAGGGTATAAATTGCATTTTGATAATAATCGATGTACTTCTGACCATTTTGGGTTACAAGTAAAACTTATAAATAAGTTAGGAAATCCTAAATGATTACATAATGCCACTACATCTAAGTAGTTTTGTTTCATATAACGTGAAATTCCTGTAAACGAAGACGGGGGAATTATACGGTTTCTAATATTCGTAACAATGTTATTTCTAGCATCAAGAGCCGAACATATATTTATGTAATTATCACTACGTAATTTTCTTTGGTGATTTCTAATATACGAAATCCTTTCTGTTTCAATCATACAAAAACTGTCTACAACAAATTATTGAAATAATCTCACAGCATAATGTAAAATTGACAGCTCGAAAGGTCTTTTTTGTAAACGATATGCCATATATTCTCTTATACTAACACAAACTCGTGGTTTTGTTGCAAGTGATGTTGAAGGGCATAATTCAAAATCAATATGATATCCATCTTCACCATAAGGAAATAGTAATCGATATTGGAGTGGTAGATATGCGGGATGCAGTTTTGTGATTCGTAATAATTCATAACTATGTTTTTGAAGCAAGATATCATGAGGTTCTAATGATTCATCAAAATCGCCAACTAAAAGAGCAGTTATTTTAGAAACCTGCGGTAATGTATAAGTCTTGTCTACATTTTTTCGTGACTCTATTAAATAGAGCTTCATATTAATCTGATTTGATGAAGAAAATATATCTTTTGCCATCCTAAACATTTTCACATATGGATTATGAATATCAAGCATCTTTGTAATTTTCTAACAATGTTTTGCTTTAGCATTCCTTCAACTGGAAATATCTCATTTCGAGTACTCCTGCAAAATCAAATTTAAACAATTTATCATTGGTTAATGTATAATTTATAGAATAATATATTAAAATTATCTCAATGAGCTCATTCTATTTACGACTTCATGTTTGGTATCATGTATATATAGTTGACAAAACTTTCAAAGATCTCCCGGAATAGGTAAAAGACTACCTATTCTATGATAGTTTTGTCCATGTATTTTAAAAATATATGGTCCGGGTTTAGCGTTTACAAATGTATCGATCTTTCCTCCCATAGAAGTAAATGCAAATATTGTGTTGTATGCTCTTATATATTTTTGAAAATGCTTAGTATTTTTCATTTTTTTGAATATAAGATTGTGAATATATTCTGGAGGGTCAGACAATTTTGGTAATGAAAATTTTTCTTATAAGCAGCATAATGAAAATTTTAAAGAGCATGTTGAAACCTAGGTTGTCAACAGAAAACCACAAACAAAAAATAATACATGTGGTATTAGGTTTTGGGTGACAGAGTTGTTTGAGACCTAGATAATCAACGGAAGCCACAAAAAAAACTACATTTGGTATTAGGTTTCCAGTTACGTGTTATTTATATACATTAGATTGACTCTTTAACGATTGTGTTTTTCTTTTCTACTTGACGATTCGACTTTGGAAGCTTTCGCCATTACCTTGCTGGACGATGACTGCGAGGAGAGACATTTGTGTACATCCTCAACACGACTTTTGCCTAAAGAGTGCAAAGATGATGTTTTGAGAGCGGAAGAAATAGAATCACGTTCAACTGAAAGTGACAGCGCCTGCTCATATAGTCACAGTAATAAGTGTAATTTACACAGAAAAAATAACTTATAGTGAACGGATTATGATTGAGAGATTTACCGATGAAGAACCGAGTGAGGATGTGACCAGTGGACGGACCAAGAGATCATTCTGTAGAAAAACAATGTTCTTATAAGTTGCCAATATATTAGTGAAATTAGACATAATAGAAAATGATATACATATACCTTAACGATTGCAGAAATAATCTCTGGATTCGCTGTCACTTTGTTCGCTCGAAATATGATTGGCGAACCGCGCTCGTATCCACGAGCAAAGGAAACACGAGAAGACAACAATGGCGGTTGTGCACAAAGTTTGAATAAACATTGTTGGTTCCACATCGCTGCGAGTTCTTCCGGATAGTCTCCATCGATAATGGCATGTCAACCAAAAATTAGTTAGTATGGACATAAAAATTCAGCTGGAAAACTTGTATAATATAACAAACATAACTTCATGTTCATCACGACGGAGCGCACCCATAGTTTTATTAATGAGTTGTACAATTTACCTATAAAAAAATATCAAGGTTGCATTATCAGTGTCATCCACAACCTTGACATACACTTTGAATCTGCAAATACAAAACCAAAAACCGATTATTTAATGAGTATCATACCTTGGCACAGGATCAGGCGTCACTCGCTTGCAAACATCGTAGTAGAATTCTCTTGTCGTGGGGGTTCTTGATTGCTTATCGATGACAACATTTATCTTCTTAGAACAGATTCTGCATCCGAGATAGTACCATCCCTCTTTAGTAATAACATCGGTAATTACTCCAGCAATTACACATGTTGTTGGCTACGACATCAAAATGAAAAATTAGCAGTTATTGGCTGCGACATCAAAATGAAAAATGAGCAAACTGCAATAACAATATTATTGAACTACTATACATGAAAATCACAACTTTGTTTAGAGTTCCAGCTTACAAACCAAGCAAATCATTACCTAAGAGATTTGGTAAATATCATACAGAATTTTAAAAGGATATGAACTCCAGTAATCTATTATTTATGTTGTTGAAAGATGTGGATCAAGCTGCGAAATCATTGTAGACATATCAATTACATCTTGAGGAAATCTATATACAAAAACAACAATGAAACCTCATAAATTATGTAACACAAATAAAATATAATTCTAAAAATAATATATCTAAAATAAGTAAACATGTTTAGAATTTAAATATAGATATATAAAAACAACTCATTGTTGTTTGAAAGATACAATTGAAGGTAATTCCTCATCCAGCAAAAGTTTACTGGAATATTGAACATTCCTTATTATTCTGAAATCTGCACAGAAAAAATTAAAAACAACATTAGAGAGTCGATATAAACAGATCAATCATAAGCTAATAATCAACATTATCATTAGGTATAACAAATAAAAACATATCATTCCAGCTACGTATCTTGAATAGTTGACAGATAACTACCAAAGGGCCTTTGTCATGCACATGTATGTATGTGTAGAGTTCCTCAACGGAGTTGTCCCATAATGTGCATTCTAAGACATTTCCACTATCATGAAAACAGTAAAAATAAACAACAATAATTAGAAGCAACTCCAATAACCATCAATAAGGAGTATCAAAACAGAAAACAATAACAAACATCATACCTACGGTCTTGTAATAACACCGATAACCTCTTTACAGCCCGACCAACGTTTGTTGCATCATCCAAGCTTCCTGTCGCGATAAGTTCTCCAATGCAATCTGATAATTTTTAAAAATAGGCCATCAAATTATAACAATACAAATTATTAATAAAATTAGAAAATAGTACTAACCTATTAGAACTGTTTCATCAAGAAATCCTGATATGATATCAGTGAAGCTTGTGAAATTGAAAAACTTATCGTGGCTTGGAAAATCTTCGCACGGTCAAACTGTAGTTGTTGAGTTAAAAGCAATCTTGATTTCAGATGCAGTAGCTTTATAATCGCTGTAATTTCTGCACACGCCAAAATTTACAATTATACAGCAAGCACCCTTAGTCAAATATCGTTGGTTCCTAGTCCAATACATGGACTTCACAGTTGCATACGATTGCCCTACAACAAAAATGAAACAACCAGTTAATAATTCTTTGTTTTCCATCAATAAAAATTACATTTTTTGAAATAGAAACAACTTTTTTGTAACTATATCACTTAATAACAAAATTATACACTTAGGATCAAACACAATTCGTACCCATTCATCGCATACAACCATTTCATGAGTTATGTAAGAGTCACGAACTGATACAAGAGCATAAGTCCACAGGCGGATAATTTAACTCTAAATCTATAAGAAAGTTCTTGAGTATATGTAATATCACACAAAGGAGTATACACAGTAAAAGAAAAACAAACACACTAATAAACAATGAAGAACAGAAGTTGTATCTGGCAAAGAAAAAGAAAATATATATGGAAAAGGGAGAAAGCATCTCACAACAGTAAACTATTGAAAACAATGAGTATTTATATAAAGATGTCAAACACTCAGCATGTAAAGTACAATAAAAAACTTCTACGTGGCTATAAAATAAGGCAATAACATTAACAGGTACAAATTCAGTCAATAATATTGAAACAACGACATCTAATTACCTACACCAGAAATCAATTGCAACAACAAAGTTAACTAAGAATATCAATATAAAAGATAAAAAATAACCTAACAAAAATAATATCTAAATAAAGGAAAAATCAATCAGATTTCTCATCTACAATAAGTCCAATTAACATTGTTGTCCAGAATACAAACAACTATATATAGTAGCTAAATACACAAGTCAGACATTCTTTGCTATCAATTGAGATAATATAAGCTAAATGGACAACATATTGAGGTGATCATCCGTAGATAGTGGAAAACCAATGAAAATAAAACAAACTAAACAGATAATAACCAAAATAAAATCAAAATGAAGAACCATAAAAACGGAAAAAGTACTAACATCCTATAATACAAATAATAAAAAAAAATCATCATAACAACCTCAATGCAATTTACTTCCAAAATAGTGCACGAGACAACCAAATCCCAACACCTACATCTCAAAATAACAAAAGAGAAAGACCAAGAGACTTTCGCAATGGTCTGAGGCAAAAAACACAAATCCTTTAAAGCTAGAATGTCTCCTAACCCTAATATCTAACATCCAAAAAATGAGCAACGAAATTACACAACTACAAACACATTACCACAACCACAAAACATATAACCCTCATAATCTAACCTTTGAATTAGAAATCTAGTATAGAGCATAGCAGATCTACAGTCAACAACACTTGAAACAAACCATCCCCCACTGATTGAAGCAAGACACAAATGTATAGCACAAGATGAACAACCACAGAGCATCATGAAAACCTAACACAATCTTTAGTAGCTAAGAATAACCCTAAAAACACAAAAAAATCAAGAATAATGCATCAATAAGGACAAAAACCATATCAATAAATTCCACATCTCTATGACAATCTCTTTTAACAAAGAATTTTTCCAACAATTTTCGAGTTGAGAGTTTGATTAGTTTATGTTCTAACGGACATCCATTGGAATATTTGCTATTTCCAACGAACATCCATTGGAATATTTGCTATTTATATCGGAACCTAGGGTTACCCCAAATCATCAATTACAACCATCTTAATATCTATTGTTGAATCCAAAATAACTTTTATGAACTATTTCACCGTGGGGATCGGGAAAAGGATTCTCGATGGTGTTACAGTTCATAAAGGTTGTTTTGAATTCGATAATAGATATAAAGATGCCGAATGTAAACCTAGAGTTACCTCAAATCTTAATGTCTAATGTCGAACCTAAAACACCCTTCTGAAACTCTTTCACCGCCGGAACCGGGAAAAGGAATCCAGACGGTGATTCAGTTTAAGAGGGGTGTCTTTTGGTTCGATAATTAACGTAAAGATGTCGAATGTAAACCTAGAGTTACCTCAAATCATCAATAACAAATATCTCAATGTCTAATGTCGAACCTAAAACACCTTTTAGAAACTGTTTCACCGTTGGAACTGGGAAAAGGAATCTAGACGGTGATTCAGTTTAAGAGGGTGTTTTTGGTTCGATAATAGACGTAAAGATGCTGATTTCGGTTTTTGTTCACTATTAGACATCGAAATTAAATAAATTATAATTATGAAATCGTAATTCATAAGATCTAACTATTGTAATATGAAAAAAATAACGAATTTGTAAGCACTTGCATTAGGCATTAACCCGTTGGATAAGATTT
>CM071860.1:52883850-52898992 GCA_036759665.1 Gynandropsis gynandra | reverse complement strand
GGGGGGGATCAACGTCGAAGCCAGAACCGGGTCCTGATTCAGATGCAACGCCATCTCGAGGTGATGGCGATCACAGAGAAGATATCGACCCCACCGATTTAAACGAAATGTAATAGGGTAGATTAACGTTGTTTTAGTTTTAATTTTTTGTGAACAATTTAATATTTTAATTAAAAAAATTTATTTTAAAAATATTTTAAATTTTTAAAAATTTTAATTTTTTTATTTTTTTCAAGCTTTCCAACGGATGCCCGTTGGAAAATCTAACGGGCATCCGTTGGACTCGATTTTCCCGCAAAATGTTAACGGACGTCCGTTGCCCTTTCCCGTCACATTGCAACGGACGTCAGTTGCTCTTTCCCGCCACTTTGCAACGGATGCCCGTTGAAAATCTAAATTCCCGCTCATTTTCCCCGTGTAAATAGCAACGGATGCCCGTTGGAAGGCTAAATTTCCGCCCATTTTCCCCACGTAAATGGCAACGGACGTCCGTTGAAAGTTGTAACGGATGCCCGTTGCCCTTTTTTAACGGTCCTCCGTTGCAAATTTGCAACGGGCATCCGTTACAAAGTTTTCCAACGGGCGTCCGTTACCATGTTTCCAACGGCGTCTTCCGTGGAAATGTCCGTTACAATATTGCAACGGATATTATCCGTTGGAAGACCGTTGCGAATTACAACGGATCCGAATTTCCAACGACCGATTCCCAACGGACGAAATCTGTTGCCATCCGTTGAAAAGAGTCCTTTCCAACGGAATTTAGGCATTTTCCAATGGATATGTCCGTTGGAAAATGCATGTTTTTTTGTAGTGATTATACATTCAAATATATATATTTTTAAACCTCGTGAAGAAAACAAATAGTTACTTGGTACTCAAGTATCATATCTTTAGTGCCATTAGAGCATTATTGTATCTTGGAAATAACATACAACCTCATATATCTTCTGTGGTGAGATTACAGGCAAGATATAGTTCCTCATCAACTAAAAGATATAAATGGCGTGAAACCATAATTGTATATCTTCAAGAAGTAATTGACATGGGGTTATATTATAGTAACTCGTAAATTTAGATTTAATGGTTACACATATGCTGGATATTTATTTGGTCCACATAGAGCTTGATCTCAGTTATGGTATATGTTCACATGTGGTGGAACTGAAATTTCATGGTGTTCTACAAAGTAAACATTTGTAATGACTTCATTAAACTATGCATAAATATTGGCAATTCATGAGGCAAGCCATGAGTGAGTTTTTTTATGATATATCTCACTATATCTTAGAGAAATATGGTATTTCAATAAATAAAGACATACTCACAATATTATTCGAAGATAATACTGCTACATTAGCTCAACCTAATAATCGATATATTAAATATGACGAGACAAAACATATTTCACCTAATTTTTTTTTTATTCTAATCTTCAACAAAATGGTAAAATAAATGTTCAACAAATAAATTCAAATGAGAATCCTGTATATTTATAAACTAAGGCTCATCCTATGAAAACATCTGAAAAAATAATCTATATGATTGCAATATATTGTTTGAAAGACATAAAATGATGGTCTTCTCACACAGAGCCTTAGTTTATCCAAATTAGATTGTCTTAGTTAAGGTTTATAATGAGTAATTTTTTTTTATTTTACATATACTTTTTTTGTTCACTAGAACTTTTTCCAAACAGTCTTATTGGTAAGCTTTTAACGATACATATTTTAATAATCAAAATACATTCAAAATAAAACATAATTAATATTGCAATATTGAATGTTATGGGTGTAAAATGAGTTGTCGGCTCGCGAATCGGCTCTAACTCGGTTCATATGTGAGCGAACTGAAGAGCTGAACTAGAAATAAATTCAAGCTTAGGCGAGCTGGCTCGCGAAATGAGTATAAAAGTACATGCAAATCACATATTTTCTTATTTTTTACATATTATACATATTCTTTGTATTTGTTAAATACTATTAAAGAAAAATAATATATTATTTACATATTATATTATTATTATTTTCATATTTTTTTACCAGATTAATATATTTTATTAACAAATAAAGAAAAAAATATTTTGAAAAATATATTATATATTCGATATTTTAGTTGATATATGATATTTTTTTTCAATTAATATTTTGATATTTAACAACTTTGTATTTGAATTAATATTTCAATATTTTATTAGTTTGGGAATAAAAATATATAATATTAATATATTACAATTCTTTTAAAATTAAAATAGTCTAATTGATGAACTAATTTGTTTTTTACCAAGCTAAAGATAAGTTGAAATTTTTCAGCTTATTTTGAAAAAGAGTTGAACTGAACTAGTATGAATAGATGTTATTCCTCACCATCTTTATTCACAGCTTACACTTTTTCTCATTCTCTTTTTTGTAAATAGTATAAATAGATGTTATTCTTTTATATTTTACATACTTGTAAGACAAGAAAATTACTTGAATAAAATAAATCTCTCTATTTTTCCTTTTATCCTTGTTGTTGTTTATTTCTAACATTCCAAAGCTTGGGAATTCACTTAATGGTGGAAACAAAAATATGTTTTGCAAATACGTTAACATCCGATAATTTTTTTCTATGAAGTTTATAAATATTTATAAGCATCAGAGTTTAAAAGACAAGGCCTCTAATATTAGATTCTATGTAAATTCTGCATCTTTGATCGTAATTCTATGTTTGTCTTTTGCCGTTATTTACGTTCATCAATGTCTTGGATCCAATACATTTTTATCAAGTTGAAGGAAAATCATGTAAAAATCCCGTTCTCCATACGTGACAGTTCAAACTTGGTGAAAAAATAATTTTAAATTAATAATTAAAAAATAAATCGATTTAGTTAATTGGTTAATTAAATTTATCTATGACTAATTGGATAATTGAATTCGATTAACTGGATTAATTAGATAATTGAATTTGGATAATTGGATAATTTTAAATTGGATATTTAGGATTATAAAATTATTAAAAAAAACTAACGGATATTTAATAAAAAGAAAAATAGGATAAACAATTAAAATTTAAGAAAGAATAAAATTTGTAATGATAGTTTAAAAAGAATTCAGACAGAAAAAAATTTTAAAAATATAAGATTAAAACACTAATAATTTAGGAGAATAAAGTTTTCTCCCTATAAATTATTTTGAAAAATACAATGGAATAATCCTTTAAGATAAATAAAAACAAAAATAAATTAGAATATTATTATATATATTTATAAAGAGATACGTTGTGGAACAAAAATCATACATAAGAATAATGATCATCATGTGAAATCTTTCAATATTTATCTTAAATTTTAATTTTATTTAATATTTTTTACTTCTAGTTTTATATATCAATATCATATTATTTAACGAAATAAATTCAATATGTTTTTAAATTCTTTATTTCTATCAAATAACTAATCACAAATAACTAAATAAAAACAATTTATTCCCCTTGAAAATTATGCTTTAGTCCTATTTCTCTTTCGATTTTGACCTTCATTCTATTCTCCTTCGATTTTCAGTTTTCATCATATTCTCCCCTTGAAAATCATGTTTTAATCCTATTCCCCCTTCGACTTTGACCTCATCCTATTCCCCCTTTGATCCAATTTTGATTTTAATTTTGATTTTAATTTTGACTCAATTTTAACCCAATTTTGATTTTAATTTTCCTCCAAATATGACTCAATTTTGACTCGATTTAATCCTAATTTGTATTTAATTTTGACCAAAATTTTTACTTAATTTTAACAATAAATCAAGTTAATTATTCAATTTAATCGATAAAATTAAGTACGATTTTTATTTAATTCGTAATTTTAATCCAAAATCGACCCCAATTTTGACTCAATTTTACTTAATTTTATAATTAACTTGATTTATTGTCAAAATTCGAGTTAAAATTTTATAATCGCAAAGATCAAGTAATTCGATTAAATTGAATAATTAACTTGATTTATTGTTAAAATTCGAGTTAAGATTAAGTAAAAATTTTGGTCAAAATTAAGTACAAATTAAGATTAAATCGAGTCAAACTAAGTCAAAATTAAGTCATACTTAGATCAAAATTGGGTCAAAATTGAGTTAAAATTAAAATTAAAATCAAAATTAAAGTCAAAATTAAATTTTAAATCTAAATTAGATCAAAATTGGATCAAAATTAAAATCAAAATTTGATCAAAATCGGAGGAGATTTTAGATAGAATTTTGATAATTGAGGAAGGAATAGGATGAGATCAAAATCGAGAGGAGTAAAAAATTAAAACATGATTTTTAGCGAGAGAATAGGATAAAAATTAAAAATCGAGGGTTAAAGGATAGAATGATCAAAATCGAGAGAATTAGAACTAAAACATAATTTTCAAGAGAAATAGACTGTTTTTCCAATAACTAATCATGCATATTTAATCGTATACAATATATTATGTAATAATGAATGGTAATAATATATTTTATAATTTTTTAATGAAAAAGCATCGTGCAAATCTTATCTAGTAAAATAAAATCATTATATGGAGAGCAGCAACTCACTTTTTAATAATCAAAGTAAAAAAAAAAAATTATCAATGGGCGATTGATCACATGACTAAAATTAATTGTAATGTCAATACAAACGACACAACAAGTTCACCGAGTTCCTCAAAGGAGAGATCAACGCAGTCTCTTCTAAACTCCGACGAGGATTAGATCAGAAAACCACCAACCTGATTCATAGTTATGGTTTTAACACCATATTACCGCTTTGGCGGAGAAAAAGAGATTGATTTTCCTCCTTTTCCCTCTTTCCTCGCGGATTTGCAAACTCAAGGCTACTCAACAGCCCATCACGCTGCCCTCGAAGGATTGAATGTGTCGAGATTAATTTACGAGCAGAGGCACGACTTTGAGCGCGTAGCGCAGCCTGAATGAACAAAATACCAAAAAGGCTGTCAACAAGAAAGCCGAGTACAGGGAAAGAAAACAGGACACCATCTGTGCTATGTAATGTATCTCGAAACAGAGCATGGCAAAGCATTAGCGGTGAACTTAAGATGTTTTACCAGATTTTATTGACAGCCACCACCACCAGTAATGGCACGGAGACTACAGAGGACATGCGAGCATGCACGTATACGGTTCCCTCGAAGCCACGGGATATACAGAAAAAACAAAGGGAAGAAAAAAGAAAGCGGGATCACAACAGCATATTCAATAGAGGTTCATAACCAACTGTGCGTGAAAATAAGATTTCTAGTGAAGCAAAAAATGAAAGAATTGCACGCAAAGAAAGTACATGAAAATGTAGCATCCGAGCACAGATCTTCAAAAAAATCAAGAATCCAAGGTAAAGGTTTCATAGAAAAGGTTGGATTGATTTGATTCCTTAATCACACACCTCACGGTTAATCTCCTGATTAAAGACATACTGTGAGAATCTTTGAGAGTGGAGGTTATGGCAGATATTAAACACAGGAGAAAATGCTACGGATAACACAACTGCTAGAGTATAGCAATGAAAGACATTGAATCAAATTTGATATAGGAACTTACACTATAAGACAGAGTATCTGCCAGGTTGTGCTCCACCAGGAAGTGACAATGCCTGATTCGTAATATCCTCGAGAACACGCTTGAGTTCTACTTTAGCTGTCTTGACAGATTTTTCTGTTGGCCCTTCAATGAACAAGTAGAGCTTGCGTTCCCCTGGTCCTGGGGTACGTCCCGGAGCGAAATATTGCCCCCTGGTGGTAATGGCGGCTCCAGTCCACTCTGAAATTGGACCCAGAGTTTCTTTGTGGGTAACCTTCCACCGAGCATTTTGAGGGAAGTCGTTGATTTCCAGTTATGTTGCAGTTTAATGGCAGCAGCGATTGCAGCAGCACGGGCTGCTCCATCACCAGGAACAACAGGAACCGCAGCACCAGGAATAGCAACGCCAGGAATTGGAAGGACACCTGACACAGCAGCAAGCCCGCCACCATTAGGCAGCATCTGGTTGGTGGTCACAGGAGCAGTCACAGGAGCGGTAGCTTTAGCAGCCGCTAGAGCAGCTATCTGAGCAAGAGTAGCCTGTTGAGAAATATCACCACCTGCCTTTCTTACCACGTCATCCTCATCTTCTGAATCAGACTTATCTTCCTCGAAACCATACTCCTTGGCTTGTGCTTTCTTTGCTGCCTTCCTCACTTCTTCCTCCTCTTCATTGAATTTAAATCCACTACCACCATAACCAGTTCCATGGGCTTGCTCAAGACCCTGTTTCACCTTCGCCATGAAGTTATCAGCAAGCGATTTCAGATCATCAGGAACAGGCTGCTCAGACAGTTCCAGAGCCTTGACAAGATCCGGAGCATATCTCGCATCATCCTCAGAGATAAACGTAACGGCGCAACCTTTACGTCCTGCCCTGCCTGTCCTGCCAACCCGGTGGACGTAGTCTTCGTAGTGGTTCGGAGCATCAAAATTTACAACCAACTCGAGCTCCTTCACGTCTAGACCCCTAGCTGCAACACTTGTTGCAATCAACAAATTGCAGACATTGCTCTTAAAGTCAGATATCGTGGATTCACGATCGGTCTGATCCTTAGCTCCATGGAGAGAGAGACAAGGATAACCATGTTTAAGTAGATCCCTAAACAAGGCATCACATTTTTCCTGCGAGTGAACAAAAATTAAAATTTTTCCTTTCTCGTACCATTCTCCAAGAAGTTCAAGAAGTCTCCAAAATCTTTCACTTTCAGGTCTCACTTCGACTAATTGAGCTATGTCCTTGTTCACAACACTCCTTCCACCAACTTGTATTTCTACGGGTTTGTTCAACACTTTTCGAGCCAGAATTTCAACTTGACGTGGAAAAGTGGCAGAAAACAGCACAGTTTGACGATCAGGTCTAATATTCTGAATGATCCGAGTAATTTGAGGCTCAAAACCCATGTCAAACATACGATCAGCTTCATCCATGACCAAGTAGGTGACTCTCCGCAGATTGGTGATTTTTCCGCTGCTTGTGCAAAGAATATCAATCATTCGGCCCGGAGTGCACACAACAATCTCAGTCCCACGTTTTAGTTCGCTGATTTGCTGGGCAACACCTGATCCTCCATACACAGGCACACATCTTATACCCATAACCTTGGTGAACTTCTTGATATCACTGTGAATCTGCTGGACAAGCTCCCTGGTCGGAGCCATTACAAGCCCAATTGGCCCATCCCCAGCAATCACAGGAGGTTGATCCTTGATATGCCTCAACATTGGCAATACAAAAGCAAGGGTTTTTCCTGACCCAGTCTTTGCAATACCAATGCAGTCTCGACCACTCATTATAACCGGAAGTGCTTGTGTCTGGATAGGCATAGGCTTTTCATAATTAAGCTTCTTTATGGTATCCAGAATTTTACTGGTTAATCCAGTTTGGTGCCAGAATTTCACAGGACGTGGTACATCCTTCCCATGCACCTTTAACTCTAATTCTTTCCGGTAAACAGTAACCTCGTCTTGGGTCATCCTTGAGATTTCCTTCACTTCAATATAAAAGTTCTTCCGGAAAGGTTCGTAGTCAATCTTCGAATGGTCAACAAGTGACAGTTTCTCTGCTTTTGTCTTCTTTACTCTCTTCATGAAATCCTCATCATCTTCGTCTAAGTATGGATCATCATCGTTCTCAGGTTCTCGATAGTCAGAATCAGAATCTTCACCTTGAATTATTCTACCAAGAGCTTTATTAGAAGCTTTCTTTGATTGTTCACCATTTTGTTTGCCATGTTTCTGAGTGTTCACACTACCATTTTCAATGACTGGGGGAGGAGCAGTATTGCTAAGCTTCTCCACCTCAGGGAGTACCATAGAATTCATAAAAGCATCTAAAGGATCAATTTCCTCTTCAGCCTCCACTCCATCACCTCCACCTTCAGAGGCAGCAGCAGCTGTTCCATTCTCAGAGTCCACCAACATGGCATCTTCATCATTTTCCGGTTTAGTGCCTCCACCAACATCCATTTCTGTTTCAGATTTTTCAACTGTATGGGCTTCTTCATCATCAGATTCTCCTTCAAGAGTCCAAGCCTTACCAGCTTGGGGCTCATTATCATTCCCATCACCTTGATTTTCTCTCTCAGCTTCCTCCTTTTTCCTCCTCAAATCTTGCCACTCTTGAACTCTTCTCCTCCGTTTTTCCATCTCCTCATCCAATTTCCTTTGCTCATCCTCCAATTCTTCTTCCCTCGTTTTCTTTTCTTTCTTTTCAGTATCATCCTCGACACTCTTCCTCTTAGGACTACCTTCACCGTCATCTTTGTGTCTGCTTGATTTACCAACACTCTTTTCACGCTCTCTTTCCTTTCGTTCTTCCCCATCTCCTCTTCTGCGTTTTCTATCACGATGTCGGACGTCATCATCACTCTCTTCACTATCATCCTCTCGCATCCTTTCCTTGTCCCGACTCCTCCTATCCCTTTCTCTCCTATCCCTCTCCCTATCTTCCCTCTCACGTTATCTGAAAACATGATAAAATACCGAATTCATTCCTATCTTTACCCCTATTTCTTTCACGTTCTCTATGCCTCCGATCCTTCTCTTTCTCTTTACATTTTTCCCTCTCATCATCCTCTCTATCATCATCTTCAGAATCACTACTCTTCACTCTCTCAGACCGTCGTTTGTCTCTCTCTCTCCCCCTACGCCTCTCCCCATCCCGATGCTTCCGCTCCTTCTCATTCTCCCTACGCTTATCCCTCTCCTCATCCTCCTCTCTATCGTACCCATCTCCGGAATCACTACTCTTCTCTCTCTCAGACCGTCTCCTGTCGCCGTCCCTGTCTTTATCCCGCCGCTTCTCCCTACCCTTCTCCTTCTTGCGGTCCTTACCTCGATTCTGATCCCGGTAACTCTCCTTCAAATCATCCTCCTCCACATCAAAATCCTCCTTCCTGGACTTAGATTTCGCTTCCTCCATCTACTGTTCAACCGATAACCACGATTGAAGAAGAAAATCAGATTAATTATACATAATCAACAAAAATTGGAGCAACTTCTCTTGAAATCTTCAAAATTTACGGAACAGTCACCAAAAAAAGAGGAATCTGTCATACAAATCTCTGCACGACTACAAGCTGCCGAATTCAAAATCAATCAATCAGGAAACAAATTCGCGGGAAAATCAAACAGTATCGCTACAGAGCTTAAGCTCAGAAAGAGAAATCACCAGTGAAGAAGACGAAAGTGAGAAGAGGAATCGAGACAAACGGACCGTCGAAACCCTAACGTATCTTTAGTTTCTTCTCCTTCAGTTTCCCTTATTTGTTAAATTAAAATAAAATAAAATAAGAAAAATGACGGTCAAGTGTGAAAGTTGATGAAGGATTATTCCGTGGCAATATTTACTCTTGCTGAAATACATAAATGGGCCGCGAAAAGTTAACTCGAATAAGGCCCATTAAGAGCTTTAATGAATTTTAACCCAACCATACTAATTTTACATAATAATACTATATATAATAATATCAGTATTGTAAAAGTGGTTACGCGCTAATCGAGCGGTCTGTCATCGTCTAGCGACTAGTCGAATTAATCGGCGATTAATCGATGATTAGTCGTTTTCCGTTTTTTAATATTTATAACATATTTCAATTTCAACATTATAAAATATAATATAATAAATAACAAAAATATTATATATGAAATATAAAGTCATATGAATTGATTAACTATATCATAATCATAACAAAATATTAATGAAGAACTAAATATCTATTATCTATAGTGTATTTGAGGAATTTTAATGTCGGTACGAAAATGAACTTACCTTTGAATCACTAATTCTAAGTCACGACTTTGTGGTGTTGTTGAGATAGACGAACATACGAATAGATGAAGATGACATACGGACGAATGAAGATGACATATGGACGAATGAAGATGAAAATGACAAATAGACGAACGAAAACGAAGACGAAGATGGTTACGAACCAACAACGAACGACATTTAAAACTAAATGAATGACAAACGAAGACGACCAACGATACTCAAAACTGGAAGAATCGTATAGCAAAGAGAGAAACAACCGGAATAATGTCGTTTTGGTTTATTAAAAAAATAAAACAACCAAAACGACGTCGTTTTGGTTCAAATTTTTTAAAAAATATAGTCAAAACAACGTCGTTTTGATATTTAAAAAAAATAATACTGATTTTTTGTTAGTCGGGCGGTCGGACACCGTCGAGCGCCTAAGCGGCGACTAGTCGGCCGTCTAGACCGACTTTTAGAACACTGTATAATATTGAAAATATATGTGATCTTACAACCTATCATTTAAAATTTAAATATACATTATTTTATTATATCAGTTTACAATGTATCATTATATATATATATATATTCTAATATGTCCTCGAATTCATTTTATCACATAACAAACGTAACCTTACATATTAGTATAATATATTAATGTGGATATGATCAATAAAAAAAGCAAATTTTTATTATATCGTGTCATGTTTTCATTGTTCAAAAAAATACCCGACGGTATCCTAAATGGTTCTTATTAGAAATTTACCAATTAATATAGATCGTCAGTCCGAACATTTTTCGACAAATTCATGGATGATTTTTTACGTGTTTGAGATTTTATTGTAATCATTGACGACTTGTAGAAAAACTTTCTTTAAGTCCGTAATTTATGGACATATGATATATTCATTCGTAATTTATGAACATATTTCCATCCATGACAAATTTTATGTCGGTTTGTAATTATAGACATATTACGGATGTTTTCGGGTTCGTCTCTAATATGTCAGCATCGATCTCTAATACAATTTTTAATTTTTTATAGAATAAACCAAACACCATTATTCGTAATTTTCTAAAATTATCATTTCTTATTTAATATCATTTTTAAAATTATATTATTATGGCATCTTCTTCAAGATAAAAGATTTTTATTTTTAAACAATGGATATACGAAATAATCGTTCCTAAAACTCAAGCTATCTTGAATGATTTTATGAAAAGTTTTATACAATTTATAACGTTGGCAATAAATCAAAAAGTATAAAAAACGGTAAGTTAATTTGTCTATGTCTCAAATGCAGGAGTAAGAAATTGGGGAATATGAACCATATGGAATCATTTTATATAATAAGGGTATTGAACAAAATGATGTTATTGGGATGAGTTATGATATTAAAATGAAACCTTATGCTGAAATGTATTTGGTGAAATCAATAAAAATATTGAAGAAGATCCTAGTAATGATGCAAAAAGATTTTTGATATGTTCGATAGTGCTAGATATCCACTCTATAATGGTTGTAGAATGAATCTTTCATAATTATAGTTTTCTACATGTTTAATGATTTGACAACTAACAAATAATATTTTAGAGAGTTGCATGAATTCTACATCTCAATTAGTGAGAGATTATTTGCGTGAAGGTAACAATGTTACAGTGTCTTACTATGAAATAAAGAATATGACGAGAATGTTGAGCACCAAAATTTTTCAATCGAGTATTCCACGAGAAAGAAGACGCAAAGGTTGGGATTTAAGACGAGTAGGTGAAGATTGGAGAAAGGCCAGTCGAGCACATGAGTGTTTAGGCCAAACATTTCCTCTGTTAACTTTCGATAATATTTGTGAGATGTTCAACCAAGCATGAGGTTGTTTTGGTCAATCGTTTTCACTATAAAGGTGACTTTAGCCACAGTTGAAGGGCTTTCGATCACTGGTGTGCATGAGGATTGTGGAATGTATCATAAGTCATTCAGGGAAATTCCATAATCTCAACGAACACGAGGGAAACTAGGTAGGCTTTGAGAATAAGGTGGACCATGAATAATGTTTTAAAAATCGCTAGGCGCTAGTCGCACGGTCGACGAGCACATAGCGCCTAGGTGGATTAGTCGGTGACTAGTTAGTGTCTAGGCATTTTTTTATTTTCTTCTTAATTATTAGCATCGATTTTTTTTTTACAATTTCTTACGTTTAGGTTCCAAAATAACAACTATTTTTTTCAAATTGATTTTAGTTTTATATTTTATCTAAATGGCTAAATGACATTGTTTATAACAAGAGATTTTAAAATAATTTTAAGTCACTAATTGGTACTTAATTGACCCATAGGCAACCATGTATCGTCAAGCGCCTAATTGGGGCCTAGACAAAACTGGGTGAGACCTAGGCATAACTAGGTGGAGACTTTTAGAAGACTGACCATGAGGGTCAAGTGTGAGAGTTATGGTTCTCGTGTGTCGATGGGAATCCAATGAGAGGATTAAAGATGTGAGGTATACGTGAGAATATTATGTCAAAGATGACAGTATAGCGGCACCTTAAGAATCGTGAAGGTGGGCTAGGATTCATTGGGAACTTGTAGCATATGAGCCAAAGGCTTGGGTTGGTGGAACTTGTGAATGCTACGGTTGTGGTGGAGTCTGATGGGATTGTGCGATCACTTGTTATATTGGATGGAGTCTTGTAAGACCTTTCCAGCATTGTGCCGAGAAGCTAGGGTCATGTAGACCTTGCAAATTCTACGGTGGGCTAGAGCCCGATGAAACCTTGCGAAGGAAGATTACAGTGGGATACTAGTCGATGATTGCGGGTATTTATTCGAGGAGGGGTTTGGGTTGAGTTTTAATTTTATAATCATTTATTTATAGTGTATCATGAGTGAGTGGTTGGGCTTATGTAAATCATATACTCTTCACTCACACTAGCTATGTTTAATCGTACTCACCCCTTTATAGGTTTTTGTAGATGGATAGGGAATAAACACGCAAACGACAACTAGGAAGCAAATGCCAAGATTGACATCGATGATTATTTATCTATTTATAATTTTAGTTGTATTTTCTTTCTAATAACTATGTCTCAAAATGTTGTTTAAAAATTGTATTTGGATTTTTGAAGATTTGATTTATAATAATGATATTATATTATCGATGTATAATGAATACATGACCACTCTAAGGAGGTTGATGTGGATGTTCTCAGGCCCGATGGAAGATTTTGGGTTTGATGTATTATACTATATGTTTAAGTCGTGGAGGAAAAATGTGCCACTAGTGGGAAGATGAGGTGCGTAAACATTGAGTTCGGCCACTAATTCTTTGAAGTCTCCGAGAGCATCACTGAAGGCCTCCCTTCTTGCTTGAGATTTATGAGAGCCCTCTTTACTTCAAATACTCGACTAAGGTTGGATTCATTGCCATACACTTGCTTTAGCTCATCCCACAGCGCCTTAGCCGTTTCGTTGTGGCTGTACGCCCGAAGAATACTTGGCTCCAATGAGTTTTGTAGAACAAATAAAGCGGTGAGATTTTCTTGTTCCCACTTCTCCGAGCCAGAGCTTGAATCGGTCGGTCTCGTGCATCCATGAGTGACATGGCTCCAAAGGTCACGCATACCTAGGTTAGCTTTTGCAAGCTTAGTCCACACAAAATAATTGCTTCCATTGAATGTAACGGAGATGTTCTTCCCAGCATCCATAGTAACAAATCTGTGGATATGAGAATCAAAGACAACAAGAAAAACAAGAAAGATACCCAAAATCTTAAGCTCTGATACCATAAAGATTAAGAGACAAAGAGAATACTAGTAAGAAGAGATTCAAAGAAGAAGATTATTTTTCTTATGAAACAACGAGAGATGGTTACATATTTATACAAGGTTTGGTCAAAGATAAATTAATTAGAGTAATTGCATAACAAATACCAAGGCAAAGACTAAGGGAAAAACTAGGTGGGGAGAAGACCAAGAAGATAAACATGATGGTCATTTTGGCCATTGACCATGCATGAAGACCATATACCAATAACATCTAGGACTTCTTCTCCCACTACAAGAAAAATCGGTTTTAGGAACCGAAAAATCGGTTCCCAATCCGTTCCTAAACCAGTTTAGGAACGGATTAGAGACGACCAGTGGTAGTATCCAATCGCGCGTCTCTAATTTTTTCCAGTCTCCAAAACCCAACTAGGAAAAGAGTACATCAACTCATGCGCACCGATCAAGCTTGATCACTTTACCAGGTTTGAAGATGTCTACAAGATCGATTCGGTGATGGAGATTCTTGCAGATCTTTTCACTAGTTGCCTTGGTGAAAGTGTCGGCAAGTTGATCTGAACTCTTCGTGAATGTGAATGTGATGATCCCATCTTCCAACTTTTCTCTTATGAAGTGGCAGTCCACTTCTATATGCTTAGTCCTTTCGTGAAAGACGGGGTTCGTAGCAAAATGGATGGTTGCTTGATTATCACTGTGGAGCGTTGTAGCTTCCACATATTCGATCCCAAGATTCTTTAGGACGACCCTGATCCAGATTAACTCGCAGGTGGTATTTGCCATGGCTCGGTACTCAGCTTCGGCACTCGAATGAGCCACCACATTTTGTTTCTTGTTGCACCAAGTGACGAGATTTCCCCCTAAGAATGTGCAAAAACCGGTCGTGGACTTCCTATCTTCACGATCACCTGCCCAGTCGACATCACAATAGCCGACAACGCTTGTGTTGTTGTTGCATTGCATTAAGATGCCTTTTCCAGGAGCCCCCTTTATGTACCGAAGGATTCTCTCGACCATCCTCCAATGATGTGTCTTGGGGTTGTGCATGTGTTGACTTACCTGGTTCACAGCATAACACAAGTCAGGTCAAGTAATGGTTAAATAAATTAACTTACCTATTATGCGTCGATATTGATCGATATTCAGAATTGGTTCCCCCTCATCGTGATCCTTGAACTTTTCTTCAATCGGAGTTTTGGCGGATTTAGCTCCGAGTTTTCCTGTTTCATTTAGAAGATCGAGCGCATATTTCCTTTGCGAGAGAAACAGATTTCCATTAGATCTAATGACTTCTAAGCCAGGAAAATACTTTAAAGCACCGAGATCTTTAATATCAAATTTAGATCTAAGAAAAAGCTTTGTATCTTCAATTCCTAGCTTATCGTTACCTGTGTGATGATTATATCATCAACGTAGACAAGCAAAACGGTAATACCTGAATATTTCTTGAGAATGAACATCAAATGATCAGAGCTACTTCGTTTGAACCCGTGTTCACGAAGAGCTTCATAGAGTTTGGTGTACCATGCACGTGGGGATTGTTTTAGACCATATAGGGCACCTTTAAGTTTGCAGACATTCCC
>CM071860.1:52841552-52873390 GCA_036759665.1 Gynandropsis gynandra | reverse complement strand
TGAAGGATCGAGCGAGTGCCCTTTGGCCTGTTCCCCTTCGCCCGCCTTCACCATCACCGAATCTTGGCTAGAGAGTGCCCTTAGGCCTTCTACCAACTCAAAACCATTCCATTCTTGCGGCTTAAGTATAAATGAATAAAAGTCGAATAAATAACCAAATTATATATGATGAATCGGTTTGAGGTCACTTGCCAATGAACCTACAGCCAGATTTGAACGCGTGACTGGTACAATGAAAACCCTCTCTTCAGGAGTGGCCCTGGTGATGTTAAAGACCATGTCACCTTCGTGACAGAAAAATACGACATCACCAATATGAATGTTTTGGTCGTTGTAGAAATTTGTCCATCCATCAGTGAATTTGGAGCCATCCAACTTGACTTCTCATGTTCTGTTAGACGCATTCGATTTAAGCGTTGCCTTGTTGTTGTCCCTTGTATTCCCGTAAATATACTAATCAAAGAAGATCTTTGGAATATCCTGTAACAAAAAAATGAAATACAAAATCAAATCTGTACATTCTCTACATGTAACATACCGGGAGAGAGTGTTTTAAAGAAGATTATAAGGTAGTACAGATGCTTGACAAGAATCTCTCGTAACAAATTAGGGAAATGTGGCATTTTCGTAAGAAATGGATGGAAGATGATGAGAGTAAAAAATGGTTTGAAAAAAAGGAAACAACTGTAATTCGAAAAGACATGACATCGAATCGACGTTAGATGGAATTCGAAAAGACATGACCACACAGTCACATGGGTCGTAGGGTTAAAAAGGTCGCAGGGGTAAAAGGGTCAAATGGGTAAAAGGGTCGCTACGTTAAGGGTTGAACGGGTAAAAGGTTCGCAAGGGACAAATGGTACAACCCTTGTACCTCTGTGACCATTAGACCCCTACGACCTTTTACGCTTTGTTATTAAAAAATATTTACAAATAATATTAATAATTTTTTAAAAAATAACAATGTACAAAGTTGAATTATCCATTCCCAAAAAATTAAAATTATTTACAAATAATATGAGTAAACTGTTAAAAAAGAAAAATGTACCAAATTACATCTTCCATAGTCAAAGAGTAAACATCTTTTTAGACCCTTGGACCGTGCGACCCTTGTCCCCTCCGAACCTTGGACCTATGCGACCCTTGTCCTTCAGCGACCATTGGACCCCTCCGACCCTTGGACCCGTACGACCTTGGACCTCTGCGACCACTTGGACCTCTCCGACCCTTGTCTCCCTTCGACCCTTGTACCTCTGCGACCCTTTGTCCCCTGCGACCTTTTCCCCTCTGTGTCCCTTGGTCCCTCTATGACTCTTGTTACAATAATAGTAAATCCCCAGCAATAGTGATACTAATAATAATACGTTCTATTGAATAATAGTAAAAAAAATCAACCAAATACGAACATGAATTTCAAGTTCAAAGGAATGTTGTTGTTCAAATGAGGTTCAAAGCAATCAAAACACAACGGAATTCAAATTATTTTGTTTGTAGGCCTTGATAAAAGGGGAAAACCGTAGACAAAGTACATCACGAACAACGTGCAGTTCGACTTTGAGGGAAAAACCCACGTTCAGTCCATTATCGTGACAAAACTTTGTCCAAGCCATGCTGATGCTAGCGCCACCGCATTTCACGGGCCTTAGATATGCCTCCCACGTTAGTCCGTAATTGATTATCAGACGTATCTTACATCGTCTACCACAAAAACCTCTCGACCTCGCAAACTCTATCGGAAGTGTCTGCGATAACCGAATAAATTTACAATGACGCCATACTAAAGCATATACGGCCAGATTTGATGAATCGAATAAATATGTTTTGAGTTCACTTACCACTGCATCTACGGTAAGTTTTGAACGTGTGACTGGTATCGTCAAAATCCTCTGACCAGAAAAAGATGACCCTGCTTCTACGGATGATGATGATTATGATATAGTTGATGTATATTGTAGATTACACATATTATCTCTGAAACTAGTTACGTGAAAAACCATGTCACCTTCGTGACGGAAAACTAAGAAATCCAGAATACGAAAATCATGGTCCTTGGAGAAATATTTCCATCCATTAGTGAATCTTGAGCCATCCAACTTGACTTCCCACGTTTTGTTAGACACATCCGATTTAAGCGTTGTCGTGTTGTCGTCCCTCGTTTTCCAGTAAATATGCTCATAGAAGAATTTCGTCAAAATGTCATGTAACAAAAATCGAAAAAAGTCAAATCTGTACATTCTCTACATTAACATATCGAATGAGAGAGATGAAGGAGATTACGAGGTAGTTGTCCAGAAAGCTCGGAAGAATGATTTAGACAAAAGTAAGGAAATGTTGCATTTTTCGGCAAAAAATGGATGGAAGATGATGAGAGTTAGAGAGAGTGTGTCGTTATTCGAAAAAGGATGGGTGAAAGATGATGAAAGTTAGAGAGAGAGAGTGTATCGTTATTCAAAAAAAGAAAACGTCTGGAATACGAAAAGATATGACCTTACATCTCCATCAGATGGAATTCGATACGTTTTTTCAAATTTTGGTGAAAACTTCAGCGGGAATTTTGGTGAAAATGATAAAATGTCAAAAAACAATCAAAATTAAGGGTGACATGGGTCGCATATATGCGAAATCAACGAATTTACAGGTTTATAATGATAAAATGACATAAACCAATCAAAATAATACATTTACAACGTCAAACTAATTAATGCCAAATCAGGGTCGCATGGGTCGTATGGGTCGCTTGGTCGCATATATTTATGAATAGATGCAAAATCGAAGAATATACACGTTTATGATGATAAAATGACAAAAACCAATCAAAACAATACCTTTACAACGTCAAACTAATTGATGCCAAATGAGGGTCGCATGGGTCGCTTGGTCGCATATATTGATGAATAGATGCAAAATCGATGAATTTACGGGTTTATAATGATAAAATGATAAAAACCAATCAAAACAATACATCTAAAATGTGAAACTAATTAATGCCAAATTAGGGTCGCATGGGTCGCTTGGTCGCATAGATTGATCAATAGATGCGAATTCGACGAATTTACGGGTTTACAATGATAAAATGACAAAAACAATCAAATAATACATCTACAAGTTAATCAACGGTTAAAATAGATGACCCATATGTACCCAGTTGAGTTGTGTATAACCAATGCCTGTGTTTCAAAAGTGATAGTAGTGTTTTAAAAACTCGTCGGATGAGTTTGAGAAAATTTCAAAAAATACATTTAACATTTTGTTCAAATATCGATATTATTTATATTATCTATATTGATTCTAAATTAGATATATACAACTCAAATGTATTGATAATGATATATTGATAATGGCATGGGTCGCTTGGTCACATATATGGATCAATAGATGCGAACTCGACGAATTTACTAGTTTATAATGATAAAATGACAAAAACCAATCAAAACAATACATTTACACCATCAAACTAATTAATGCCAATTGAGGTTCGCATGGGTCGCAAGGGTCGATCAAAGATTCTAAATCAAAACAATACATTTACAACGTCAATCAAAGACTTTGCACGCATTTTATTTCCACGTACTCTGTCTTCTAGTCTTCTGCATTCTTCGTGTTTGGTATTGTAGTCCAGAGTTATCTATTACCATGTACTTCGTCTTCCAGTCACATTTCAAGAGTGGCCCAACACCGTCACCTAAGTCACCCCGTAACTCGTTAGTGAATGCATAGAGATTGAGTCCACCGATTACCAAGACCTTGAGTAATACATAGACAACACGATGTCCTGGGTCGACAATGGTGACTACGGCACGCAGGTCACAAAGGTAAAAATATTTTTCATAGAAATTGGGGTTAGATACGTACACTAAGAGAACATACGTAGACGTTAACTTATAGACATGGGTCGGAATGGTCACATGGGTCGGAAGACAGGAGTCTGACAGCAAAACGACAAGTCACATGGGTCGGAAGAAACGAGTCTCACTGCAAAACGACAAGTCACATGGGTAGGAAGGGTCACATGGGTCGGAAGGGTCACATGGTTCGGAAGACAGGAGTCTGACAGCAAAACGACAAGTCACATGAGGTGCATGAGTCGTACATGGGTCATATGTGGTCGCATGAGGTCGCATGCGTCGGATGGGTTCCCGTTTAAACTTGATTCTAATTTAATCCGATTGAGGGTCACATAACGGGTCATATTGGGTCGCATGAGTCGGATGAGTCATAATCTTACAAACTATAGATGCAAAATAAGACATTTTCAACGTTTAAATATTGATTACATAAGGTCACAAAGGTTACAAAGATCACAAAAGTTACATAAGGTTTCATAAGGTCACAAAGGTTACAAAGGTCACAAAAGTTACAAAAAAAGTTACATAAGGTTACATAAGGTCTCAAAGGTCACAATGGTTACAAAAAAGGCAAGAAAAAGATTGAAGAAAAAGGAAAAAAAGTGACATAAGGTCTCAAAGGTCACAAAGGTCAAATTTTCCGACTTTAGAGACATAAGGTCTCAAAGGTCACAAAGGTCAACCGTGACCTTAGGTAACGCGGATACATCACGATGTCTGAGTCTGCCGATTACCAAGACCTTATGTAGTGCAGATACAACACAAAGTCCTCCATCCACGTTGTAAGTACTTGTGTGTATCTGCATAGAGACCGAGTCCGATGATTACCAAGACATTGAGTAACAAATAGACAACACGATGCCATGCGTCCACCGTGTGACCTTCGTCACGAAGGTCAAAACGGTCACAAAGGTAACAAGGATTTTTCAAAGAATTTAGGGTTAGAGACTTAGACGAAGAGAGGAGAGAGATGGGATTCTCCCGATTCATTCTCATCTCAAATGGGTGTTACGGTAAGACTTAGAAAATTTGATGAACCTTTTAATATAGGGGTAACAGAGACGTGTCGCAATGGTCTTGAGTGTGGCATTGGTAAAATAAAAGGCATAGCTAGCACTGGAAAAGCCAATAGTCTAGCATTGAAAAGACTAGTCGAAAGGGTCGAAATGGTCAAATGGATCGCAAGGGTCGCAATGGCCGGAAGGGTTGCAAGGTCCACATGGGTCGCACGGGTCGCATGAGGCTCTGTGACCCAGTACGACCGTGCGACCTTTGTACCTCTACGACCCTTGTACCCCTGCGAACCTTGTACCCCTGCGACCCTTTGTACCCCTGCGACCCTTTGACCCCTGTGACAATGTACTAAATATTTAAAAAATAACAATGTACCAAATATTTACATCTTCCAGTAAAAAAATAATGTACCAAAATATCCTTACTAAATATATCAGCCGCCATTTTCTCACGCATGGAAGTAACATTGTCGTCGCAAATTAAGTAAAAATTATTCCTCATTCTCATTAACAAGGCTTCTACGAATTTGTAGGCGAAAACACGACAGTCATTCGCACTTTTGTTCTGTGACAGACCTTCATAATACTCATATTTCCATTCATCTTCTCCAGAACCCAAAAAAGGAAATCCTACGAGAATGAGCATCTTGGGGACATCGTTTCTTAACTTCTCAATCACCGGATTGATATGAGTTTTCTTCATGCTGCTCTGACAGTCGTATACCGTGATGCATCGGATCGCGAAATCCACTTTGATGGCTACCCAATGACATCCTACCCATCGACTTTCGTTCGATGGAATGTTTAGAACCGAGGCAAAACCTTTGAAATCACTCATTGGTGTCTTCTTACTTCTGAATGGATACTTGGCATTCAAAAAATCACTAAGAATTTCCGGTAAAGTTTCTATATCCTCGTACATCCACAACGAAAGCGTCTTCATGAAAGCAACATGACAAACATAATAATTTTGTACACAGTGGACATGATTGCCGAGCGAAAAGACAACACCATCAACGCCTCATCCAATTGCTACAAAGAAAAAAATTAAAACACATGAATACATATGACATAAAACTATGTGACTAAGGGTTTAAATAAACTTACATCATCTTCAAGCCATACGTCAGGCATTAATATAATCTCCTAAAACTTTGGCCCCTGGGAATATCTAGCTTAGATTTCCACCATCGCTCATGTCGAGGTGTCTTCAGGAACACATATAGATTAGTCAATCTTTCACCGATAGCATCAACGAACAAAAGAAATCGGGTTATCTCGCCCTTTACTAATCCTTTGGGCTTCCACATAAACTGCCATTTCCCTGCAGATTCTTGAACCACCTTCTTTACGGGTTCTTGAACTATATTTTCTGCAGGTTCTCCATCAACATCTTTCCCTTGCCCTCTCCCTCGCATTGTTCTTGCTCTTTTCGCCAGTGGAGGTTAAACATATGGCACAGACTCCTTCGATAATGGTCCAACACCTGGATAAAATTTACTTCATTAAACATATGTCGACCTATGCGACCATGCGATCTATGCGACTAATACGACCTTTTGTGACCTGTGCGACCCATGCGATCTTTGTGATCTAAATGACCGTAATTACTTGGTGGTACTTCGATAATAGCGGCGACCTCTTGGACAGGACCCACTACTGGAGTATCCTTGGCAGGAACCTCGTCGGCGACGTCACCGACAGGACCCACTAAAATATCTTTAGTGTGGACCTCTTCGACAGGATCCACTGGAGCATCTGCATAAAATTACTTCATTCATTAAACTCATCGTTCGTTACATTGATTATGTAACCCATGCGACTTTAGCGACCCAGTGACCCATAGAACATATGAAACTCATGCGACCTATGCGACCCATGCGATTTTAGCGACCCAGTGACCCATGGAACATATGAAACTCATGCGGCCCACGCGATTTTAGCGACCCCGTGACCTATGGAACATATGAAACCCATGCGACCCATGCGACTCTAGCGATCCAATGACTTATGCGACCCTACGATTTATATGTCCCTACGACCGATCTGACTCTTGCGACCCATGCCGACTCTCGATGGAAATTGACTCTCAAATGACCTTTTTCACTAAATATTACTTATTTGGTGGAACTTCATCCGGAGCAATGTTTGTCAAATCCTCTTCTGAGCCATCTTTAGAGTTAACCGGCTCTTCGCTTGGATCTTTTCTTGATACTGGATTTGGACGTTGAAGGAATTCAAAATTATAATCACTAACAGTGCCGAAAGATTGGTTTCCGGTGCTCGCATCTTTCTCAGAATCCTTTAATTTTGGATTAGGTAAATGAATCCCGACATCCCTTAGAAGGTCTCTTACGGTGTTGATGATTATTTTCTCCGATTTTTTTATTTCCTCTATTAATTTTTGCTCCAATATCAGAGGGACTAAAACATCAGCATTAACAACACCTACCCATCCTTCGTCTTCGTCATCTTCAACCTCTATTATTTTTCACTCACGCTCTCCTTCCTCTTAGTCCTCTTTCTTTCCCCTTCTTTTGATCACCAAGAGCTACTTTTCGTGTCAACAGTTATTGCTTACGGATATCCTCCCAACAAATACCCTTCGGATTTCTACGAAGATGTTCCATCCATATCTAAACATCGGGATCGTCACATCCCTCGTAATGGTCACAGAGGGTAATAATGGTTATTTTTTGTTTTTCAGGATATTCGAAGTATTCTTCGTGCTAACACGATGTTCCATCCATATCTAATCATCGGGATCGTCACATCCCTCGTAATCCTCTAGATCAAAAAGTAAAGCTTCCTCTTCGTGTTAGCACAAAGAATACTTCGAATATCTTGAAAAACAAAAAATAACCATTATTACCCTCTGTGACCATTATTTCCCTTGTGACCCTTATGTAATTGTTACCTTAGAATCTCCGATCTGCATTATCAAATCTACATACTTCGGGTTAAAACTGGATTTAACCATCTTCTTGCACATTCTTGGTCATGATGGATGTACATCCACAACCTCAATATACCATCCCTTTCCGCCCAAACTAAGGATGGTTTCGAATGGAAGTAACTGCAACATTAAAACAAAATATAAGAATGCAAAAAGTACCAAAACATTCAAGTTATTTGAATAATATATACAACTTACCATTACTGGGATCATGAAACCGCCATAATACCATTTTGGTTTCAATGATTCCCCGGTAACGTGCTTGCGACAAGTATCCACAATCTTCTCGAATGTGTAACGGCCTCATGGAAAGCCTTCACAAAATTCCAAGTCATCAACCATGTCAATGAGATCATGGCTGATAGATTTTCTGCTGAAGGCTTGTGAGCCATAACTTGCGCCAACAACATCAAAGTTGTCAACCTCTTCCGGTCGTCGCCTTCACAAGCTTTTCACAGACTTGTGCGGGGGTCACCTTTCCACGGCCGAAATTCTTCAGCCTGAATGTGTCACCCCTTTTAGACTCCCATCTTCTGGGATATGGTCCGCATTTCAATCCGGAAATTAGTGCGTGCTCCACTATAGAGTACCGGATGGGAATGTCGTTTAAGACAAACCATAACTCTTTCTTGTCCCGTATAATCACGGAGTGATTTAGTAGGATAGACATTTGAATCTTCATCAATGTGGAGTCACATTGGAAATGGAATAAATGCCTAAATTGTGACTCATTCTCGAAGTAATGCAACTCGTATTCATCTAAGATTCCTCTCAGCGTCGTTATTGTCTTGTGAGGATAACACTTGGTGGTGATCTTTGGCATTCTGTCCATGTGCTTGAATTCATACACAAACTTCGGCTTTGGCGCCACCTGTAAAATGACCAATTAAGAATACATTATACTTCTACCGACTTAAGCGACCCATGCGACTCAACCGACCCGTGCGACCCATGCGACTCAAACGACCCTCAGACACTCTGCGACACTCAACCGATTCACTGAGACTCAAGCGACCCATACGACTCAATTTACCCATGCGACTCAAGCGACCCACGGGGCATAATATCAGGCGACCCACGGGGCATAATATCAAGCGACCGATGCGACTCAAATGACCCTTGCAACTCAATGACATAAGCGACCCATGCGACACAAACGACCCTTGGACCACCTACGATGCTCAAACGACCATTGCGACCCAACCCACTCGATCATGCAACTTCTACGATCCTTGCGACTCAACCGACTCACTGACACTCACCCATTTCAAATCAATAAACCATTTTGTGACTCGACAGATTGCAAAACCCTAGAAATCGATTTACTTACACTTATTGACGCCATTGAAGATTGATTCGTGCTCTCTTCTTCACTACTGCTGCCGATTCTAGCCATTTCCTTCTTTCCAACTTCAAACCTATCCCTCTCAAGTTTGAAATCACTTATTCTTTCTTGTCTAAACTTTGAAACAGGTTTTCACGTCGAACAATAGTTCGGTTTTCTTGCTTTTGACACGGTATGACAGTTTTTCACGTCGAAAAACTGCATAACGTGGGTTTTTTCATGTTCGAAAATTAAGGATAAATTTGTCTTTTCTTCAGTTTTTTTCCGATTTAATAATTATTTTAGGGAATGGTATTTTGAATCGATTTAACCCTATGAGGGTATATTTGATATTCCACCCAATAAGACTCCTATAGAGGCACAAGTTGCAACTTTTAATGTAGGGAGATGGGTCTTTTAGAATCCGCAAATGTATCAACTTAACACCTTCCAAAGTGAGTTATCAGATGAATACATTGTACATTCGATTTTCAATGTAACTTACTAGTAAGGTCAAGGGCATATTGGACTATCTAGAATAAGCTATCGAAGTTGGTCGACGTAGATGTCGGTGTTTAAGCATGCGATATTAATATTAGGATCTCATATTGTTCAACAATGGAGATGAGCAATGTCTTATAAGGTCATGGGTACCATCATCCCACAAGTTAACTTTTATGGATAACATCTATTGCGCTTATAAAATTGGTTTAGGTGTAGTATGAGATATGTTCTTATTAAAAGATGGTAATAAATCAGATATGCATGCGGAGAACTCTTTGACATGCTTCTCACCAACGAGAAAGACCCAAATAGAGAGATGAAAGAAGACAACAAGGTTTTTTTATTTAAACAAAACTGAGCCCATTTTAAACGGATACGTTTCGAGTCATCCCACGAGTTGGACTTAATATTTAGAAGGGTATCCTTTATCAAATCTTATCCCATTGGATTTCTTTTGGTGCTTGTTTTAATGAGACAATACGTTTCGATATACTAGGATTTTTTCTAATGAATATTCTAATTTTTTAATCAATACCAATAAACATTCAAATAATAATGTTCAAAATAATTATATTATGCATATCTAAAACCTAAATTTTTAAATTTTTAATATTCTTTTAAATCGTAATATGCTTTCTAATTTATTTTTTTATATAACAATATTTTATTTTCATATAAGTATACATAATATTGTTATATTTTGTAAAACAAACAAATTATAAAAAAACGCTTAAATAAAAAGCATTCTCTCGTCTACTTATTTTATTTGAATCACAACTTGTATATTTTACTTTATTCTATATATAAATAATATCATCATAACACAAATATATTTATTCAATTTCATTTTTAAAATGGAAATATAATTTCCCTTTCAATTGTAACAATTTATTCAATTTTCTACTTAAATGTTACAAGTAATCCGATTTCTAATATTTTATAAAATGTATCCAATAGGATCGTATATCTTCATTTTGTCTAGTAGAAAAAATAAATTAATTTTCAAATTCTTAAGAAAAAAATCACAACCGGTTATAATTTAGAAAAATTTTGAAAGTTAGTTCAAATTTGGGATGACATTGGAAGGAAAATCGAATAAATTATAACAATTTAATGGAATTAGCTTAAGTTTTTTAAAGTATCGTAAAAATCCAAAAGTTTCCAAAAACTGCCATTTGTAAAATGCATAAAAATCCTTGGACGTTGATTGATAAATAAATTATAATTTTTTTTATTTTAGTCATAAAATAAACAGACGATATTATTGATAACTTTAAAGGTATAACATTACAAATTCATTTTATAAAAGTTTGTATATAAAAAATTATGTTTAAATTTAGGTTTTTTTCTAATTAATAAGTCTATTAGTTAATTTTCATCTAAAGTGTGTTAAAGTTTTTATACATTACCGTGTGGGGTGTGGCTCTCTTCCTCACCGTTTTCAACCCCATCCTCCTCTTCTTTCGCCATTGAAGAAGATTCTCTTCGCCCCAATTTCTCTTTCTCTCTCTTCTCCCGCATTCTTCAATTTCTCCGGCTGTAAACCCTAGCTCATCACCGGACTTCTGGCATCATCTTTCCTGCGGAACAGGCAAGCGTTTTACTCTTTCTCACGCCCTTATTTCTCCAAGTGTTTGTCCTCTTTCGCCCATTGTTGTCCTTGTTTTCTGTATTGAGGTTTTGGTTGGTAGGAGTTTAGTGTATCAGCGCGAGAGAACAAGGCAAAGAAACTCAGGTTTTTCCCGGGTTCGATTCCTTTAATCACGTTTTCTCCTAGGGATAGGTGTTTTCGTTTCTCTTCCATGGGAGACATAGAGATCAACGTTCTTGCCGATTTCGTTTGTTGGGCTCGTCAATTTTTTCATGTCGCTTTGCATGAATTCTGGGTTTTTTGTTTTTGTGAAGGTTTTTCTTTGTGTCTTCATAACGTTGTATGTGTTTTACAGTCTTGTTACGGAAGGGATTATTTGATGGGGGACACCGATATGCAAGAGCAAGATGTTGCTGGTGTGGATGTTGGTCCTGTTGAGACGAAAAGCCCAAAGCAGGAACTCCTGGAACCAGAAAAAGACCAAAACCCTAGTGAAAAACCTCACTCCCCTGTTTCAGAGGATGAGACTCTTACTTTGGATAGTGATGTTCATTTACCCGACGCCACCATTAACGAAAGTGGTGCTGTTGAAGAGGTAGGTGGTCAAGCTAGTGTTGATGAGATGAATGCTGATCAATCAGAAAAGAAAAGTATTGGTAATGATGGACCTGAAGAAGCGAAGCCGGAGGAACTAACTCCTCAGGTGGAACATTCGACTCCTGATGCTGGCGGTGAAAGTACCAAGAAATGGAGGACTTGGTTGTTGAGCGAATCGGAGGTAACAAGATGTTTTGTGCCATATATTTGATTTTAAATGTCTACTTGCATCTATGTTTATGGCTGAAACTCAATGTCTTGCTATAGAAGAGAAATGAGCTTAGAGGTTTAGATTATTGTATTCATCTGTGGCTTTGTCTCGATACAAGTTTCATCTTTGTGCGCAGGTTGGGGAGGCTGATGAAGCAGGGACCCCAGAGGAACAAGAGGCATTTATAAAGGAAGTGGAGAACTTCCACAGGGAGCATTTCCTAGAATTTAAAGCCCCTAAATTTTATGGTCAACCCTTAAATTGTCTCAAGTGAGTTATTGGGCACAGTTTCTCAAATTCTTGGAGAATCTGCAGCAATGGATAATCATTGACTGATTTCTGCATGTTTTTTTGCCATGTAATGTAGGCTATGGCGAGCAGTCATCAAATTAGGTGGCTATGACGTGGTATTTACTCAGTTTACTACTTTGAAAGATTTTATGTTTGATAGAGTTCTATCCATTCTTTCATGTATCCCGAGATGAAATCTCCTAGTCGTTTGATATGCATCATATGACACACCTCCACTGTACGTTTTGGGTAGCCGATAGCACATGTACTTTAAGTACTAAATATTAATTTGATAAGCTAATGAACAAAAAGGTTAGCTAGAACTGAGCGAATGAATTTCAGGAAATAGATTCCATGTGCAGTTATACATCTTTCAACAGGTATATTGATTTTTTGTTGGATCTCATATTTGGCAAGTGGTTTAATTTACTCACTTGCTTTTTTAGAAGTGTGGATCATATTCTTGTGAATCCTGATGTCTTATGGTATTAAATCATCATATTTTTGTAGGTCACTTCATCTAAGCTATGGCGGCAAGTTGGAGAATCCTTCCATCCTCCAAAGTATTATTGATGTTGCCCTTTAACTTTAACCCGTTTTCCGATTTTCTACATGAACTAAATTTTCGTAATTGTTGTTCAACTCTTTTTTATTCAGGACATGCACAACAGTTTCTTGGACATTTCGCATTTTCTATGAGAAGGTGACATTTATTGTACATAAGTAGCATGTGTAACTCCCTTGTGAGCTGCACTTGTTCTGTTCTGACAATTTTCTTGGTCCTCCCTTTTACTACTATCCAAAAATTGCTTGTTTGGGTTTATACCTTCTGAAAGTTTATTTTGGGCCACGTTTTTTGGACTTCCTGGATGTTCTGAAGTTTTTTATGTTTTAGCTTCTCATGTGGATGTAGTTCTTACATGATTTGCATCTATTTCTTATTCTTCTCTATACATCGTATGTAGGCTCTTGTGGAGTACGAAAAGTTTTTAAGGCAACATGGTGAACTTAACCTTCCAGGTGCAGTTTTCTTTTCATCTTCTGGCGTTGAAAAGGAGGTAAGAGTGACCTCTGATTTTGCACTGTTATGATGCTTTTGGCTAGATGCAAACATTTGAAACAAATTTATGTGTTGATTTTGGCTATTTTGATATGAATACGGATCTGCATCAGTGTGGAAAAGTGGAGACAGATGTTTCTTCATGTTATAAGAAAGAATGAGAATTTGCACTATACTTGTTAATTCCTGTTACTAAATGAGAAGAGTTTTTTCCTTTGTAACAATAATCTGTTTTCTCGTGGACTTTGTAGTTGGTGTGGGCATGTACCTCTGAAATGTAACTAATTAAACTTTAAAACTTAGTGGAATGACATCTCCATAATATTTAATGGATAGGAATTTTACGTCTTACCTTGTACCACCAACCATAATCACCTCTCTGCTGCCTCACTGAGTAAAGCCACATGCACTTTGAGCGACAAACTTATAAATTCGTGTTGTCGCCTAAAACAGTACATGTGTAGAACTTGTATGTTCTTCCTCTCTATGTGAGCACAGAATAGCCTTTTTGGTTGTTAATTGCCATCTAATTTCCAGCAAAACCCGAAAAAAAGTTTCCTTGTTTTCTTTTTTCTGTCTCCTTCCCTTATTCATAGGTTTTAATGTAGGTGATCTGCCATCAAAGTTCAGGATCGGGCAGGGCCCGAAGAGATGCCGCAGCTCGTGCTATGCAGGGTTGGCATGCCCAACGCCTTCTTGGATCTGGGGAGGTCACTGAACCTACAGTCAAGGTTTCTCTTTGAGTATGATCGCACTTAATGATCCACCATGCTCGAACATGTAGTGGAATTGTGATGCTATTTGTATTTATTTTCAGGATAAGGGCTTGAATTCAACCCCAAAGCAAAAGAATTCCAAAAGTATTGGTAATTAGTTCAAAGGCACGATATCTTTTCCAAGGGTTTAATGGTGAATGGTTTACTAATATCGTGTGTAAATATTTTTTCTAGGTGTGCCGAAACAAAAAACTCCAAATAGCATGGACCTTGTTCCGTATGAAGGAGACAGACAGTTACGAAATCTAATCTTCTCCTTGCACATTTGTGTCTTGACTGAATATGAAAGCTTCCTTTCTTTTCTTGACTCTAGTCGAAGTAAGAGACTAATGGTTTGGTTTTTGTTTGATAGATTAGCTGAAGTTATTGATATTGGACCGCCTGCGGACTGGGTGAAGATAAATGTCAGAGAAACCGTGAGTGCTTTTTCTTTTTCTCCTTGTAAAATTCAGCTTACCCCGCAGCTCTAAAAACATAGAGAGATAAGTGAGAAAGCTAGAGTATAAATTTATAATCTACATGCGTGAAGAATGAGAGAAAACGCTGCAACGTGGTTGTTTGTGTCCTATCTAAGGTCTGACCATTGATTATCTTCAATCATTTCTACAGAAAGATTGCTTTGAGATATATGCCCTGGTTCCTGGTCTTCTTCGGGAAGAGGTGAGCACATCTTTGGAACTCTAGTTCTCTCATTTCTCAACGGCATATCATTGTACCTTCTATGAAAAGCCTATTACGCAGAGATGTTCAGTGTGGTACCCGCTGTTTGTGCATAGTGCATTCAAGAACCCGTTCTTCGTTATATAAATGCAAGATCACTTTCAAGTAACACAAATTGGTTCTAGTCTCATGTATACAACTTTGTCAGCTACAGTGAACTTCGAGTGAACCTTAAAACTTAAAAAGAGTCCGCATACTTCTCATTGTCATTGCTGTCTTGGATGAATATTCTTGTTGCCCGAAGCTCTTTCGTTTGTTTGTCAGGTTCGAGTTCAATCAGATCCTGCAGGACGGTTGGTTATAACAGGCCAGCCCGAGCAACTCGACAATCCTTGGGGCATCACACCCTTCAAAAAGGTTAGTTTTATTCCATCCCCGACAATCAGAATTCCACGGGGCACTGTCATGATCAAAACTGAACCGCGTTTGTCATTGTTTTCGCAGATAGTGAATCTACCAGCAAGAATCGACCCGCTCCACACATCTGCGGTCGTGAGCCTGCACGGGAGGCTATTCGTACGAGTCCCGTTTGAGCAGTGACCGGTATTGACTGTGAGCGTGTCCCTAGTTTCCGTAGGTGAAGTTTGATGCATCTTTTGTTCTCCTAGGAATTAACTAAATGTTAGAGGTTGAGCCTTGTGGACTTGTAGTTATGTCTGAAGACTGAGCGGAGAGCGAGATCATCTTCATTTGTAGGATGCTACTTTGGTATTATTAACATTATGGTATAAAAATGGGAAAAATATGCTTCTCTTTATTTAAAATTTCCCCCAAGTGAAAAATATTGAGAATGATATCAATTCAACCATTTTTTTTAAGATTTTAATTTAATTCAATCCAGGTTGAGTTATTGTTTCAGTCGCACTCCTATCTGTAGGTTGACACATTTTTTTGTTTCTAATTTTCAAAAAAGAAATATAAGTTTATGCAACTCAAATTTTAAAATTATCTCAAATATAAAAAGATGATATACAAATTCTCGAATAACTTAAAAAATTGTAAAACTTATATTTGCTTACAAAAGATCACTAAACATAAAAAAATGGTCTAATTTACAATGATAAAATTAAAAAATCTGTTATTTCTTTTTTCTCAACCTACATGTCTCAATTTATCACAAACTAACCCATAATTATTTTTTCTTTTCAGAAGTGAATACTATTTCAACTAATTCGTGTAGCTGGTTTAAAAATATAATATGATTGATTTTGTAATAATTATACTATATAATGAGACTAAAGGATTTGAATTTTCACATAATGAAACCAAATATATCTTCTATTATTATCAACGTTCTAAAATCGCTCTAGGCGTCTGTCTAGACGCTGGACGTTCCCTGGCCGCTCGATTAATCTTTAGGTGGTCTTTTTTAAAGAAAAAAAGTGACGCCAAAATAACATCGTTTTAGTATTTAAAAAACTAACAATGATACTCATCCACACCTTTATCTTTTACCGCCTTTACTTTCATACTTGCATTTGTCTGCTTATATCTATTGCATCGTCTCTCATCTATTGATTCACATGAGTCTCTTGTCCTCGTCTTCGTCTCTAATCCTTGTCTTTGTCTTCATCCTCGTTTTCTTATCCGTTATCGTCTCTCGTATGTTTTCATCGCTTTCATCTCTTATCATTGCATTTATTTCTCATATTCGTATTTGTTTCATCTCCACCTTCGGCTTCATCTCTCACATTCGCACTCGCCTTCGCCCTTGCCTTGGTCTAACATCGTCTTCACTCGACGTCCTCTTCTTTTGTTTTTTATGAAGTTGTTTGTCGTCTTAAGTTTGATATTGTGAATTCAATATTTATAAATATTTTTTATAAATACTAGAATTATTTATTTATATATATCCGCTCACCTAACGCTTAACGCTTTCTTGAACCTTGGTTATTATCTAAGACAACTAGTAATAGTCCCGCGCGATGCGCGGATTAACGATTTTTTGTGAAAAAAAAGATATCTTAATAAAAATTGTTTGTGGATATTCTTTGTAAAAATAATATCGTGTTCTAATGTTTAGATTTTTCATGTTTAATATTGTGTTCTAATGTTTAAATCTATATATTGACGATTTTTTGCATAAAGATGGAAAAAGATTTTAGTAAAAATTGTTTTGTGGATATTCTTGTAAAAATAATATTGTGTTATAATGTTCTGTTTTTTAAAATAAATCATGGTAAAAAACGTAAATTCGGTATTTTCAGACGACGTTCTTCAAGAGGGCTCTTCCCTCCAGTGAGAAGCTTTTCGGATAATCTCCTTTGAAGCTTGAATTTTGATGCACCTTCACATGTATGGCTAAGTATTTTAATGGCGAGACTCTATAACTCAAGCTGTTGATTCCCATACCAACCCCACAATTCAGTTGTCCACAATGACGAAAACCCTTTTGATCAACAACAAAAAAAATTGGATTTTTATCACATATCATCATGGCTTAACTTAAAACCCTTTTGATCAACAAGAAAAAAATTTGGATTTTTATCACATATCATCATGGCTTAACTTAATGTCCAATGCTAATAGCATGAATCAATCAATCAATAAAGAAGTAGGAAGAATTTGATACCCGGAACAATATCAGAGATGTTATGAACTCGACTGTGATTAGCCTCACCTAATTATAGTTTCCAACTTGCATTTTAGATTACTACCCTCTAATTATAGTTCAACTCCTCATTCCCTTTTAGTGTCTCTATCACACTCTACACTTTATTTATTATTTTCGTTTTTTCCCTTTTTAATAATATGTACAAATGTTAATTTATCTTTTTTTATTAAAAAGGTAATATTAGTACATGTGAAAACGAAAGAGATTTAACCAAATATTAGTATGAGTATTAGTAATTAAAAGATAGATTTGGAGAGGGATGGATCATGTGAGCTCTTGCAGGTTTGGACCCTTAAATAAAAGATTATTGTCCTAATAACCCATACACACACACCTTCCATTTTTTTTATTTATTAAAAAAAAAGAGAGAAGGCACGTGGAATGGCGGATTCTGAAAAGCGTCACGTGGAAGTGGCACCACTTACATTTTCAAACTTTAGCATTTCTCTTTCATTTTCCAACTCTCTCTCTATCAATATCAATGTCCTACAGTGTGAAGTGAAGTGAAATGTTAGCAAAACCATCACACATTTCCAACTCTCTTTAAGCATTTCATCTTATGCGCTACCGTACTATTGAATTACCTTGAAACCGACCGTACCAATAGGCTCACAATCTCAGAGAAGTTAAGCGGCTTGGACGGACAACTATTCCAGCATTTGTTCATCAGAGATCCCATATTCAGAAATTTTAGCCTTTAGGTCTACTCTGATTCTCTTCTCCTCACCAAGAGCCTTCTCTGTATTGTCTCTCTGAAGCTCAACGTGCGAGAGGGCATTCCTAAGCTGACTAACTACATGAATAAGCTTCTCATTCTTCTCCGTTTGATCAATATAATCGTTTTTCAGTGTACCCATTTCACGCTTTAGATCATCCACTTCCTTGTAACTATGTGACCCTCAAGCTCTTTTTTCTTCTGAGACAACTCATCAATCAACTTCTCCTTCTCAGAGTTCTCCTTAACAGCACTATCCATTTGTTTCTTAACCAAATTCTTCTCCTCCATTAGCTTCTCAAGCTCCCATTCCTTATTTCCTTTCTCCTTCACCAACGCATCAATCTGTAAAGTGGGTTGAAGAAACGTGAGGAATACATGACCAAATAAAACATATAGAAAGGTTGTTTTCTTTGACCCTATTGCCTCGGTTGATAAAGATTCTCAAAGCTACGAGTAAAAAATGGTTAGATACAGTAAAACGATACAAACCTCAGGAGCAAGCCATCGATAGCCATCTGTTTCATACTCCAAAGCCTCACCCACACACTTGCATGTAGTGACTATTCCCATATCTCCCAAGCAGGCGTTGCCATTCTTGTCTAACAATATTCTCAGAGTGTTAAGGTCTCTGTAAGCAACACCATGTTCATTTATAAACTTTACCCCTTCCGCTATGTCAACAGCTTTCCTCATCATTATATACACACTGAATCTAAAACAAAGAAAAGCCAAAAACCAACGGACAGAGAAAGTTAAAAATCACGAACCTTGGAAAAGATATTAGTAGATTTCTTTCCGGTTGTTCTCGGGGATAATCTGACCAAACAAACAAGAAAAAAAGGATCATTAAACCTCCAAAAAAGACTTCAACCCATCCAAAGCAACACCAAATTGGATGAGGCGTAAAACTTAGCTAAGGAAGATGCGATTAAAACGAAGATTTTGATGGATGAAACCCATCAACCCTCGACGAACCGACATGATATAGAAGCCAAGCGAAACCCTAACTAAATCAGACGAATAGCAAATTCTGAGGCAACCCAGGTACAAAGAATCGAAAGCCCTCCCTTCCTCCGTCTCTCCCTCCGTTCTATCCGTTGTCCCCACTTCTTTGGTGGCGGAGGTGTCTCCCTGCAGACCCAACGAATTCCCAGAAAATTAAGTGCATTAGGGTTTGGGTTCTGAATTCAAAATAACCCCAATCCTGGAGCGTGAAACGTCTGGAGCGTGAAGAAGAAGAGAGAACTAACCCTATTCCTGCAAAGCCATACTTTAAAAAAGCCCCAAAAACAAAAATCAACACGAAAGCGACTAATAAACGTAGAAGAAAGGCAAACAAAAGAAAAGAAAGGAGCGAGAGAGGACGAACCCGAGGTGCGGTGAAGAGGCCGAAGATGCTTGCGATAATCCGATAAAAAAACCTCCAATTCTTGCAAGGCGGATGTTGAATGAGGAGATCGTGGGAGAGAGAATGGGGTTAGTGGAAGAGTGGGGAAGGAGGAGAAATAAATGTTGACATGTGACGTGGAAATAAATGTTGACATGTGACGTGGAGGCCTGAGAAGCGAGAAGCTCTGAGAGCTCACCAAAATTACAGACTTTTAATATATAGATTTTGAGCTAAACCTCAACTTTAACAAATGACTAGGCACAACATGAACCCTTCAATTGACCCGTGTGCGACGTGGTGGAGTGTGAATCGTCCAATTATCCGTTACACAACACAACACCATATCTAATCTAATACTTTCTAAAACAAAATTCTAAATGAACAGTAAAATGAACACATGTCACTGTATCTACCATTGGATTTTTTTTGTGTTGGCCAATCTTGGACTGTTGGATGTTTTTGGGTTACTATTCACACATGGTTGTGTTTTTTAGTCGTTGGATTAATCTCCACGACTTGATCTTGGCCATTCATTATTTTTTTTCCTTTCTCAGGCCTTTTTCCCGTCCAGTCTTCACGATCGAGGGTTGTTTGGGTGTTTTAGGGTTCTTGAATGCGATTCCTTCGTTCCATTGCTTTTCCGGTTGGATCCTTACGTTTTTCGATCGATTCCTTTGATCTCTTGTGTTCATCGGTCGATTTCTTTCTTCCTTTACGTTTCTCAGTTGTTTTATTGATGATTTCCGCTTGGGTTTGCATTTTCATTGATTGTTTTCGGTTGATTTGGGGATTTTCCCTTCGAAATGTTTTTTGTTTTGCTTCGTCGATGATACATGTTTAGGTTTGCTGTGGTGATTTTCGGTTGGGTTTGTGTAACCATAGGTTTTTTTCGATTGATTTAGGGTTCTAGGGTTTTCGGAAACTTTCATTGTCGATTTCTCCTTCTAATGATTTATTTGTTTGCTTTATCGATGATATTCGTTTGAGATTCTTATGATGATTTGATTTCCAATTAGGTTTGTGTAACCACGATTCGTTTTCGGTTGAATTGGTGATTCAGGGTCTCTCGGTGGGTCGGATTGGTGATATTCCTTTCGAATGCTTTGTTTTTTGGTATGTCTATTGATGATATCCGTTTGAGATTTTTATGATGTTTTGATTTTCGATTGGGTTTGTATAACCACGATTCGTTTTCGGTTGAATTGGGGATTTAGGATTTCTTGGTAGGTCTGATTGGTGATATTCTTTTCGAATGTTTTGTTTGTTTGGTATGTACATTGTTATTATGAATCATTCTTGAGTTCTATTGGTGTTGCAATCCTTTGTTATAGATTATTTTTGTGGGAATAGGTTTTGTCTTTAGACGGTGGTGCATTATTCCGTGATGCTAAGGTAGATCGTGTAGAGTGAGTATAGGAATGTCCCCTGATTTGTATATCATTCATGTTTTTCTTGGACCTCTTGATGCATGGTTCTTATTTGGACCTCTTGATGCATGTCCCCTGATTTTAAATAATCTAATGATGTTCTTTAAACGTCTGGATGATATAATTTGTGTATCATTCATGCTTTTGTTGGAGTTATATATTAAACATGCAGTAACAAATTGAAAGCATATATTTTGTAGAAGAGTCATTCATTTCATATTTATTGAGAAATATAGACAAGATTGGCTTTTCTATTGGTAATATCTTAAGAATTGTTTTAGGTTATTGTTATTACTTAATCTCCATTCTTTTATAGCATTTGTGTTACGGTAATAGTGAATTGTTTGATTAGATTTGGTAGATTTGGTGGTGAGAATGGTGCTGATTAATTGTAAATTGGCTTTGAAGAATTTCACATGGATTCTAATTGTTTCTCACGTTAAATTTCGTATATCCATGGATGTATATAGTTGTTTGTCTTTTTGTGATTCTTATGTTAGGTTTCAAATATTTATAGATGTATGTATTTGTTTATCTCTTTGTGGTGTTTAGATTTGTTTGGCTATATTTGCAGCTGTTGTTTTTTGTTATGCGTGTATATATATATGTGTGTGTTTTTTGGTGACTTGTTGTCTATGTATTAGTTTGGTGTCATCTCCTTGATTCGACACCTTATTTATATGTTACTATGTGTCTTTTATTTTATTTCTTACGTCTTTGACTTCTTTTTTATTTCCAAATTTGTATTCTATATGTATGTGTAATAACGTATACTTCACCGTTTTAGCTTTCACTTTGTGTCGATTTCCATTGTTGCTTTACTATGTATACTCCTATTTGTGATATTGTCTACTCTCAAGAAGTATCGTACAAAATTAGGGTTAGAATCATCCTTTTATGGACTTTTTCGTATAAATCTTTGCGTAATCCAACAACTACTCGCGAAAATGGTTGTTTGTGATGAATGGGTATGTTAACTAACTTTGCCATATCGTGTTGTGTATTGTTAGTTACTTTGTTGTTTTTTGTTTTTTTTTCTTTGGAGCATATTTCTGTTCGGTTTACTCACTTTATCGCCTTAATATATATGTATGATTAGTTATAATTTACTGCTTTAAGGAAATACATGATAAAATATAAAAAAAAATTGGTATTAGTTGTTTGGACTTGTTGTATGTTGTTCTTACCGTGGTGTTACCATGCATTTTGAGCAATTGCATTCTTTCCAAGTAGGTGTTTCAGATTTGTGCAAATTTTCTTTGTTTCCTTTTTGTGTTTTTATTCATTTGGAGGATATTTCTACTTGGTTTACTGATTTGATTGCCTTGATATGTATGTGTCGTGAGTATTAGTTTATTTTTTATTGGAAACACATGACAAAATATAAAAAAGAATGTGGTATTGGTCGTTTGACTTGTTATATGTTGTCTATACGGATATTACCAACTATTCTTAACTTATGCCTTCGTTTTAAGTTGTTGTTTTGGTTTTGTATGGATTTTATTTGTTGTCTTACCATGTATACTTCTCTTTGCGATTTTATCCAACATCCGAACACAATCCGAAAACTATATGCGAAATGTTGACTTGCAATGAATAGGTAACTACTTGGTTTACTGATTTGATTGCTTTGATATGTATGTGTCGCGAGTATTATTTTACTTTTTCATGGAAACACATGACAAAATATAAAAAAGAATTTGGTATGGATTGTTTTGACTTGTTGTATGTTGTCTATACGGATATTACCAATTGTTCTTAAATGTTGTCTTCGTTTTAAGTTGTTGTTTTGGTTTTGTATAGATTTTATTTGTCGTCTTACCATGTATACTTTTCTTTGCGATTTTATCTAACGAGATCCGACAACTATACGCGAAATGTTGACTTGTAATGAATATGTGAGAATCAAACTTTGCTATATTGTGCAATATAATATTGATTATTATATGCTGTCTTTGGATTTTGTTTTATTTGGGAACATATTTGTGAATTTACAAATTTGATATCCACTATCAATGTATACCTGTTGAATGATTAAGTTTTCATTTACCTGAGGAACAAAATATGACTTTTACAAAAAATGACGTATTAACTGATATCGTCTCGGAACAAAATAACAATCATAGTATGTTTACAGAATGGTTCAAATGCAATGTTACATATAATGACGCTAAAGATTTAACATACATTAATTTCCCAACTAAATTCGTTTGGAACAAAACTAAAAAAATTTGGACTCCAAAACAAAAAGGTTACGCAATTAGTTGATTGCACCATGTTTCTCTTACAACAGGTGAAGCTTATTACTTAAGAATTCTCTTAACAAAATGAAAGGTCTAACTCCGTTCAACTACTTACACACTATTAACGATATCATTTACACAACTTTTAAAGAAACCTGTCGTGCACTATGCCTTGCCTTTTAGACAACGATAAAGAGTATATAGATGCTATACAAGAATCAATTAATTGGGCATCCTGATCTTATTTGTGATCATTATTCATCGTACTATTAACGATGGAATGTATGGCAGATCCAAAATATGTTCGGCCAACTATTTGGTTAGATCTTGCAGACGATATCATATACAAATAACGAAAAACTTTGAACCTTTCAGGTTTTATGTTATTTTGTATATTGACTACTCATGTTTTCATATACCTTGATTATTTATAACGTCCTTATTTTTCTTTTCAGATCTTGACATCTCATAACAAGAGTTAGAGCAAAAAATGCTTATCCAAATTGAATATATATTACAAAAAGATGGCAAATCGTTAAAACATCTTCCTCTAATTCCATTTCCTAACAATACCAACGTTAACCTTACACTGAAGAAACTAATATATGAAGAAATATCGTACAACTTAACCACGATGAAATTAGAATTTAACGAATTAAAAACCAACTTACAAACGAACAATATCAAAATTTCACCATAATAATAGACTCTACTTACCGATCTATTGGACATTTTTTTGTTTTACGGCTATGGATGAACTGTTAAAACTTTCTTATGAAAAACATTATCGACATGTATTCGTTCGAACAAAGATATAGCTTTAAATGTTGCATCAAGCAGAATAGCTTCATTGTTATTATAAGGTGGACGATCTGTTTACTCAAGATTTTCTATTCCCATTGACATCATTGAAGACTTAATATGCTCCATCAAATTAGGGATAGAGTTAGCAAAACTGACAAAAATCACAAAACTTATTATCTGCGATGAAGCACCGATGGTACATAAAAATTTTTGAAACGTTGGATAAGTATTTTAAAGATATTATGAATTCTATTAACAGTAGCCTTCGAACCAAACAATTCAAGGTAAAACAATTGTATTTGGTGGCAATTTTCGACTGATATTACCTGTTATCGCAAAAGGTAATAGACACAATATTGTTGCAGCATCAATAAATTATTCATATCTATGGAATTATTGTCACGTTCTTAAACTTACAAAAATATATGTGTCTACACACAAATGCAAATACTAACATTGAAACTATATATACATTTTCGGATTGGGTGTTACAACTGGGCGATGGCTCATTATTAGAACCTAACGATGATAAATGTTATATAGATATTCCTCTTGATCTATTTATAACATAAAACAATAATCCAATCCAATCTATCATACATCATGTATACGAGGATTTAGCAAAAAAAATATCAAGAATAGTCTTTTTTCGAAGAAAGATCAATATTATGTTCAACAAATGATATAGTAGACGAAATAAACAACATATTACTAGATATGACACCAGATCATTTTTTAAAGAATATTTTAGTTCGAATGCATTATGTCCTTCCAACGACAACAATAACGACACCGAATTATATAATATTGAATTTTTAAACACAACTAAATGTCCTGAAATTTCAAATCATTGTCTGCAACTAAAAATTGAAATTCCTGTAATGCTTTTGCAAAATATTGATCAAGCACTTGGATTATTTAATGGTACACGATTACAAATTACACAACTAGGAATGAATATAATTGAAGGCAAAATTATTACGCGAACTAACAAAGGCAACAAAGTATTTATTCCAAGACTATCTTTAATTCTTACAAATACTATATTACCCTTTCGTTTTTAACACAAACAATTTCTAATCATACCCTGCTTTGCAATGACATCCTATATTTACTCATGGAAAATTATATGTCGCCATTTCTAGAGTTAAAACACGTGATAGACTAAAAATATTAATTTTAAATGATAACCAAACAATATGTACGGAAAAAATAAACGTTGTGTTTAAAGAAATATTTCATAATTTAATAATTTATTTACTTTTTAATTGTATAAATACTCAATAACGATTTTTTTTGGAAAAAGATTGAACATTATTACATAGCACATTTTGATATGATATTACGCATATTTATATAACTTTTTATTTAACCTTTATGTCAATTCTTGCTAAAAATAATATCTCTCCGCGCTAGTGTATATATATATATATATTAATTTATATAAAAAATAAACAATATATATAAAAAAACTAAATATAATTTTTAAATGTATTTTAAACTGAATAATTAACATTAACTTTTTACATATTTATTTATGAACTTATATTTTGATAAACATATATAAATAAATATGTTATTTTTAGTATAAGATACAATTAATATATTACTTTAATAATAATATATGAAATTTTGATATTATTTTTGATTTGATCAATTTAGATGTATGTATTTGTGAATTAATTTTAAAATAATTTTAATATTTAATATGTTATTCATAAAATAATAAATTAAGTAATTTATAATTATAAGATTATAAAAAAACTTTATGAATATTATATGAAAAATTATTTAATTTATATTATAGGATTATTTTATGTATATATATGTACGTATATATATATATACATATTAATATTTCAATGTATTACAAAAATAAAATTATTAAGTCAATGAAATTTTTATTAAATTTTTAAAAATACTTTAGTTCAATAAAAATTATTAATAAATATAAAAAAATCAAAATTTTATTTATTTAGATAAATATAACAAAAGACATAGTTTTAGTGATTTTAAAAATTATAAAAACGATATCATTTTTGAACGAATTAACTTCAAAATTACATTTGAGATGCTCTTAGGATTTCAATCCTACCATTACCTAAAAAGAAATCTTAATTTTAACTCTACTCTTCTAATATTGATAATCACATATTGTCATTGTCTTTTAATCGACAAGTTTCTCTCTCCTCCAAAGCACATCGATTTCCCTATTTTCATCTGGCGCGAAAATCTCACTTCTTCTACAATAAATTTGCTGCGAGTAGGCTTCAAATCGACATCAAATTTTCCGCGAATAGGTTGAAATAGTTTGTTGTCAATAAAAAATCTTGAAATTAGATAAGATCCGCATAAAACCCTCGTATATATAATGAGTTTTAAGCTTGGATTTAAGTTTTTTAATGTGAGCAGACTAATAATGTTTGTGAGGGAGATAATGGTGTTTTTTGGTATTTTTTTATAAATTTTTATCTAAAATGAAAAATTGAATAACCTGAGTGAGTAGTGAGTAATATGTATATATATTCAATTCTCCATTTGTCAATATGAGCCTTATAGTGTTGCAGTCAAAACGAGTCATTGAGTCAAATGGAGTGAGTCAAATGATCGTAGTGAGTCATAGGGTCGTATTGGGTCACAGAGTCGCATTGGGTCACAAAGTCTCATCGAGTCGCACGGTCGCACTGAGTTACAGAGTCATATTAAAACACATTGTCGTAGTGGATCATAAAATATCATATAAGAATATACCCTTTTTTCTGTTTTTCTTACACGTATAATGGATACAACGGATGAAAAAATTACAGTGATTTATTTTTTGTATGATGGTAAATGGGGAAAACCATAAATGGAGAATTTAAATGGGTTGAAAGAGTTCAGGAATACTAGAGATTATTTTTCTATTGTCCTCTAGTTAGTCTGACATACCAGCACTTATTGAAGAGTTATGCACAGAGATGATGGGGACAAAAATAAAATGAAGTTGAAGTTAAACTATTTGTTCAATATTTGTCAAAATAGGAAGCCTATATATATATATATATAATGATGACAAGCATATTATTTGTTATTTGTTCGATCGAATAAGAGGAATTTTACCTATACGTTATGTGGAGATAGAATCGGCAAGTGTGAAGTGTGAAATGGAAATTGAGAGAAATGGTAAACCTCTAAATTTTTTTTGGAAGCATTATTAGAGGATGTGAGAATGGAGGTGTTCTAAATTATGATGATTTTGTTATTGTAGGTTCAATTAACAAAAGTAGAGTTGGAAGCAATCCGACGAAAATCGTAAATATTTTGGATTCGGATAATTCTGATAGTGAACATACCAACGGATTAAGAGAACATGGAGCAAATGGAGACATGGAAAATGAGAGGATCAGAGGTGACATCGATGTGGGGAATGATGGTGGTTGTGCCATGAATATGGTCATTCATGAAGTTATAGTTTGTGGCAGAAATGAAGTTGATATTGATGTTTCAACGGCACATAAGGATGGTGATGGTGATGATGAGAATAACTTGTTTACGAGAAGCCAAACAATCGAAATTCAGTCTTCGATTTCAAAGATATTGCAACTTAAGATTGAACAAGAGTTTGATAGCAATGAGGATGTGCATACATTTGTAAGGAAGTGTTTATTTGAAACTTCTTTTAAATATGCAACATTGAGTTCTTATTCAAAGTTGTGGGAAGTATGATGCAAGTTTATGGAAAGTGGTTGTAAGTGAAAATTATGTGTGGCGGCAAAACCGAATTCCAAACGGTTTAGTGTAAGAACACACTATCTCATTCATAAGTGTTAACATGTATCTAAATCGATAGAAGCTACAAAATGTAAAACGTTAAAGATTATTTGAATAAGGAATATGCCGAGAAATATGAAACATCTCCGGTAAAAGAAATGATGGTTCATATAAATATATTGTATTTGATGACATTAAGAGGCAAATGTAGTGTTCAAAAAGAGATTTGTGGTGATGAATTTGATCATTATAGGAGATTTCCAGGGTGGTTGTACATGTTTACAGAAAGAAATCTCGAATTTATCACAAATTTTCAGCTGGACAGTGACGTGAAAGCTTTAAATACCTCTTTATGGTTATGGGAGCGGCTATAAGAGGGTGAAAATACATGTGTAAAGTGGTTGATGTGGTAAAAAACCAATCCATAAATTGGTGGAAAAAAACTAGAAAACATTTTGTAGGTAATTAGAGGCACTAAATGGACCGTCAATTCATATATTAACCTTGGTCTAAACTATATAGTGGTGGATTGGTACAAGAAAATTTTGATATTAGGAAAAAAAAGACGTATAAGTTCGATTACTAGAAAATAATTATAATTATAATATCTTTTAAATTATGTGGTATTTTAGATTTTATGAATTTATAGTTATATTAATATTGTTCTATTATATTATGTTATTTTTATATTGCCTTTAGAAAGAAAATTTAATTTTAATATTATATTTAAAAAAAAAAAAAGAAATTACAACTCACAAATTGTTCTATATAATTTCCAAACTATAGAATCATGATTTTCGAACGAAAAATTTATCCATAGAATCACGGACGGATTTCAGATTGAAATGTCCATTTGTCTGTAACCTGTAGGTAAATTTTTCGGATGGAAAGGCTGTTTGAAAACCGTTCATAATTAACAATGGTTTCTGGACTATATTACGCGTTCGTATGAAATTTTCAAACATAGAACATGGTCGTCCGACATTCGGAATGGATTTAGTTTCCATATGGGATTTATGGACGTAATTGTTCTTCCGTCCGAAAATTTACAAACTGAACTAGTGTCCTTCCGTAAAATTTTTAACGCTTATAGAAGGGATAACCACAATTTGGAAATTGTCTAGAATTGTGGATGATTTATGAATGGTTTATCGGAAAATGTTTTAGTGCTGCCCCGAGTTTAATGCCTAACATGTCCTCATTTTCCTTATTATGTTCGGAAATTATCGAAATTGTTTATATAAACCACACTACATCTTTCTCCATTTTCAACACAAATTTATCATACACATTACATCTCTCTCCATTTCCAACACAAATTTCTTCATTCTACATCAGAAGGTGTGTTGATCTCTAAGGGAGAAAGTTATCGACAATGAAAAGTTAAGATTGTCATGTCTTCATGTAAAAATTATTTTCTGTAATTTTTTTAATAGATGGAAAAACATGTACATAAGCAATTAGAGATATGTTTGATTTCTAGGTTCTCTTTCTTACTAATTTAAATCCATTAAATTTCTAATCTTTATAATACTTTCAATTTCAAGGCGTTGATTTATGTGCGATGAATTTAAGTGTAGATGTGGTTTGTAGATTGGAAAGTAACATAGTTACTATACTTTGTAACTTGGAGAAGATATTTTCACCATCATTCTTAGATATTATGGAACATCTGACAATTCATCTACCACACGAAGTTGCATTAGGAGGTCTAGTTCATTTTTGCTCGATGTATCAATTTGAGGGATTTATGTTTCATCTGAAGAAAAAACCAAGCAAAAAACTTGTTTGGATGGTTCAATTATGGAATAAACGTGAATGAGAAATACCATTTTTTTATTTCATAATACTCCAAGCCACATGTTCAAATCGAAGTAAGAATACATATAGATCTTTTGATGGTGGTTTGGCATTTTCATATCGAGTATCCGATGTTCCGGACATATTTTACGGAATCGGTCGAGCTGTTGGAAAGAAAAAAAGATGTATGGCTATCACAACGGGATCTACACATACTTATGTCTTATTCAATTGCGAATATCTAAGGACTTTTGAAAGATAACAAACTAAATAAATATATACATATATAATTAAGAAGATTCAATTATGAATATCTATAATGTTGTAATAATTGCAACATGTTTGATGATATCTTGAAGAACACATACATCAACATCAACGAATCACAAAAATTTAAAGAAAAAGATTTTTCAATGGACCAGACAATATATGAGTAATTTATTCGTTAATAAATTATATAAAATAGTTAGTCTAATATATGAATTATTATAACAATATTACTCACTGTGCAGATTGAATTATTATAACAATATTAGTGTGGTTGTGAGATATTGTTAAGGGACATATTATGAAAGTTACGAGTTGGTCAATTTATTTTATTCGTGGTTACAATTTTCACACTGACGATCATGGAAAGTTGAAGTAAAAAATGAACTATAGTGTATGTGTAAAATGAGAAAGTTAATGCGAATCCACCAACGAACCTGACTGTTATGAGATTTTAAAGGAAATCATGCAATTGGAGTATCCTGGTTTACCTTTGTTACCAATCTTCTAAACAGTTCACCATTAAGATTATAGCATGTCTTATAACAATATTTCTCATTTTATAGTACGTTACCTTCAAGGTGATGTTATACCAATGTGATTGGTTTGATCCAATTATCGAAGAAAGAATAAGATAAACATGTTAGGTATCATAGAAGTCAACTCAACACGAATATATACAAAATAGAAGCCTTTTATACTTACTACATAAATGGATCAAGCTTGTTACATTGCACATCTATACACTAGATCAACTTCTGATTTGTGCGTTGCAATAAAGATATTTCTAAGGGGTAAAATATATCGATAACAGCGAAGAATAATGACATGCGATGGAAGCTAAACAAATTAACGACATTTTCTTCTCTAATCTCAACGCCAACTACAATCCGACTAGAACCCCCTCCCCCCAGAAAATCTGCGATGGACGACATTGGAATTCATCCACAAAACACAACAGATTCTTCTCAGTATTTTGCGATTGTTTTTTCGATGACAAAGATTTCATCCGGATGAAATTTCAGATAAAATCCAAAAGATTATTTTTTTCGTAACTCTTGAATAATTGTGGACTACGTAATCGTCCATTATTGTGGATGAATTCCAGATGAATGTCCATTATAGATGCTCGTTTCCGGATGGATTGCTTTCGTCTATAATTCGCCCGTACATATGATTCTGGATAGAATTTTCCATCAAATATTTAATTTTTTCAAAAAAAAAGCACATTCCTTGGTTGTCAACTTTGAGTAGATCAATTGCATGTAAGACACATGACTTTCTTATGGGCATTTGCAATATATATATATATATATAGCTTTGAATGAACATAAAAGTTTCCCAACGTTAGTGTCTTCCTATTCACAATTTTGCTTTTTTTTTATCTCTAGAAAGCCATATGGATATTTTATCAATTTCACTCCACAAAACAAAATATCAATTATATATATACAAACACATATTACATTGGTAACATAAAAGAGTTAGTATATGACATAGAGAGTTTCATATTCGTTGTTCCTAGTTCATAAATGTCCCTAGGGAATTGGAACATTCCTCTCCGTCATATGTCTTGGTACTCAAAATTAACCCACCATTTTGTTGTGTTGTGACAGAGCTTCTTAATCACAAAAGAGAAGCAATTGAAAACTTTGAGACTAATATATTCATGTTCTCGAGATAGAGTTGAATTGGTGAGGGGAGTCTACAAAGTGTCTCTCCCACGTCAGGTTTGAATTCAGACAGCGGGGGCTCGGATCAGCCGTAAGATCCATTAAATTTCTCTAAAATTATCACAATATACATTCATATCCTTTCTTTTGCAGTTAAAGTATTCTTTTTCTCATGTTAATGCCATTATATATTAGTACGTAACTGATGGTAAAAAGCCTCTTGTTTCATGGTTCTACTGCTGTAACGGCTGGGGCAGATTCTTT
>CM071860.1:52789616-52841053 GCA_036759665.1 Gynandropsis gynandra | reverse complement strand
TGGACTACGTAATCGTCCATTATTGTGGATGAATTCCAGATGAATGTCCATTATAGATGCTCGTTTCCGGATGGATTGCTTTCGTCTATAATTCGCCCGTACATATGATTCTGGATAGAATTTTCCATCAAATATTTAATTTTTTCAAAAAAAAAGCACATTCCTTGGTTGTCAACTTTGAGTAGATCAATTGCATGTAAGACACATGACTTTCTTATGGGCATTTGCAATATATATATATATATATATATATAGCTTTGAATGAACATAAAAGTTTCCCAACGTTAGTGTCTTCCTATTCACAATTTTGCTTTTTTTTTATCTCTAGAAAGCCATATGGATATTTTATCAATTTCACTCCACAAAACAAAATATCAATTATATATATACAAACACATATTACATTGGTAACATAAAAGAGTTAGTATATGACATAGAGAGTTTCATATTCGTTGTTCCTAGTTCATAAATGTCCCTAGGGAATTGGAACATTCCTCTCCGTCATATGTCTTGGTACTCAAAATTAACCCACCATTTTGTTGTGTTGTGACAGAGCTTCTTAATCACAAAAGAGAAGCAATTGAAAACTTTGAGACTAATATATTCATGTTCTCGAGATAGAGTTGAATTGGTGAGGGGAGTCTACAAAGTGTCTCTCCCACGTCAGGTTTGAATTCAGACAGCGGGGGCTCGGATCAGCCGTAAGATCCATTAAATTTCTCTAAAATTATCACAATATACATTCATATCCTTTCTTTTGCAGTTAAAGTATTCTTTTTCTCATGTTAATGCCATTATATATTAGTACGTAACTGATGGTAAAAAGCCTCTTGTTTCATGGTTCTACTGCTGTAACGGCTGCTTCAGATTCTTGCCAAGCCACTCTTTCATACTATAATTCACTCTTTTTCATAGGAAAAAAACCATATTTTCGACATTACTACGAAGAAATAAATCCGAATATTCTCGTACAAATTCCTTTAGAATTTTCAAATATACAAAATTTTTGGTCTTGAAAGGTTGTTGTTAGATAGATATATGAGATTATTGAACTCACCAGAACATAATTAAAGATATATCGTTCAAATGAATTATCTCCTAAACTGTTAAGAATATATATGGTTTTTGACATGTTGGTTATATAAAGGAAAAATATTGCAAAGATTCCTTAGATAAAAGAAGAAGAAAAACTCAATATATTTAGATTTAATTTAACCTATTTCTTCTATATTATATTCTATTGTGTACATTAACCTGAAGATTGTTTCAGCTCAACTATACCTTTGCATGAAAAAGCAGACATTTAAAATTTGTGTCTCCATATATTTTTGAATACCAAATCCTAATTCATATGTAATAATATGTAGAGAATGAAAGCACGCACTTGCTTCTTTGTAACATATAATTTATGCATGCAACTCTACATTACACACGAAAGATTTTAACATATAAAAGATGTCAAAGTGTGGCGCAGAACTTAATGTAATCCTAGAAGATTCATACATAGAGAGGAACCTCAAAGATGGGATCAAGATACAAACATATATGTATATATATATGTATATATGTGAATGTATTTATATGTATGCGTACATGTACATGTAACGGATAAAAATTCAAATGATGAAGCATACAAACTATATGAAATATGAAAATATATATTAGTAAGACTACATAGTGTGCATTTATAAAAGGGTTTCACGACTCGTGAGACAACAAGGAGACTGCATAAATGGCACGTCGTGTGATAATCAGAAACACACATTTCATTAAGAATTTTTTGGACAAGTTCAAAATATGAAGGAGGAAATCATGTATGATCCATTTCTTCACAAGTTTAAGCATTTAATAATAGACCAAACACAAAACCCTAGCGACATCAATGGAACCGAGAAGGTTTTTATACCATCACTGTCGACAAACCTTCGTATCTCTATAACATCTATACACATGTTCAAGCAGGAGCAGCCTATAAATATAACTGATTATATATATAAAAACACCGAACTAAAAGATTCATATGAAGAGTTCGAAATGAATAAAAAGGAAGAAAATATGGTTATAAATTCAAAGACAATAATATAATTGAAATTGAAAATAAAAAAGCTGGTCGTTAAGCGTTTCCAGTGCTCCATCCAAGCAAATGAGGATCACCGGAAATCGCATAACCACCTATATTTCCTCCTAACTGTCCTCCTCCCGTAGTCAATCCAGACGGCGGAGACGTTGACTGCGGCGGCGCGTGATGCAAGCCTCCTCTTCCGCCACCTCCCTCTCGTCGTCGATGGGAAGCCTCTCGAAGACTGCGTTGGAGAACGAAGCCGCCATTAGTATCACCGGACCCGACGCCAGGAGCGGCGCCACCACGCTCCCTCCAATCACCTGACCTTGCCCTCCGGAAAGAAATATCGACAATCCACCGGCTCCCGGTGGGGCAGGCGGCGGGAGAACCGTCCCCGTCAGAGAAAGAATCTCGAATCGTCCATTTAAAGTGACAACTCCTCCTCCTCCTCCTCTTCCCCCACCTCCTCCGGGAGCCGCCGTGGGCTGACGGAGAGTGACATTAGCGACGGTTCCGTTTCCTCCGAGGACGGAGACTCCTCTTCCTCTTCGACGAGCGTAGGTAGAGATGCTCTCGACGATGTCGGCGCCGGGAGAGACTTCAAGAACATGAGATCTAAGGGCGTTGGGGCTGTCTCGCGTCACTATGATTGGAGGCTTGGGCTTGTTCTTGGACCCCGGAGGCCGTCCACGTGGCCGCTTCCCCGGTGCTGAGCTGGATAATTCCGGGTTGAAATTGGGTCGACCCGGATGGTTGTCCTTATTGGAGTCCGAATCCCTCGAATCGTCCGAACCTGGTTGCTGATGGTGATGTTGTTGGTCAAGATTTGGCGGCTGAGGCTGAAACTGATGAATCTCTGGTCGGAAGAGGTTGTGTAGGTATCTGCCTCCTCCTCCGCCGTGTTGGTCGTAACCACCTTCCATCGCCACTGCATCTACTGCACAACTCTCCACCACTGCTTTTTATTCGCCAGAATCAAAGAAAGATTATTTGCTCAAATTGACCAACTGGGTCTTCTTGTATTGTTGATCCTGGCCTAGTTCTTGTTCTTGTTCTAGAAATAACTTCTTGTTCCTGGGTCATATATGAGAGGTGATGATGGTGGAGGAGATGTTGTAGAGACTCTTGAAGAGATGGAGAGAAGTCAAAATCAGGATTTCAGGAGCCAATAGACGAGGATGATTGGTTACACAAGCTGACAAGCGACCCAAACAACAGAAACCGAAAAGAAAGCAAAAACACAACAAACAACAAAGAGCATTCACTTCTTCACTTGTATGTTAGTTAATGTATTTCAGTGTTTTTTTCTTGAGGAAACCCTAACTTTAGCTTAGGGCAGAGTCTTCAGAGACGAAGTCATTTCGATTATGCATCTGAATTCGGAATTTTTTTTTTCAAAAAACAAAAGAAGAAGAAGAGAAGAACCTAAAGCTGCAGAGTTTAATTCATGTGCTCTGAATCTGCAAGAAATTTCGGTCCGAGGTGAAGGAGGAATGTAAAAGAAAGAAGAAAAGAGGCACCGAAGCACATCAGTAAAAAAAACAGAGAGACCGAGAATTTAGCTGATATACAGTGCCTTTTCATTATTTTGTTTTATATCTTATATATATGCACATAGTTATATTATATACATGTTTTTTTATGTATGTTTGTCTTTATGATATATATGTCAGCATGTTGATATACTGTGCGTATAAACTTACATGAAATGGAGGAGAATATTAGGGCTTCGCTATGGTTTTCTTCTTCGGGGTGCTCTTCATTTTTTTTATCTTCCTATATTTGGCTTTGAGAAGAAAACAAATGTATTTTAAGGAGATGGCTAAATAGTTTTATTTTTGTATTAGTATAATTAAAAAAGTCTTCCGGGCCATAGATAGAGAGAATATTTAGATAAATTTGATAATACAAAATATAATCAATATTAGTCTAACTAAGGCTATATAGAAGAATTGAAACTGAATTGACCGCCCAAAAAAAATTGTTATTTTTTACCTGCGATCTTTTCAGAAAATTTGTTACAAAAGAGTTCTTTTTTAAATAATTTTTATAAATATGAACTGATCTTAAATCGATATGCTGAATGAACAAGACGTGTTGGCCCATTTGTACAACGTGTACCAATTTATGGATTCGATTCCTCTGGATATTAGGAAAAATATTAATGTATGGGGTTACAAGGGAAAACAAAATTCCCTGAAATTATTATATTTTTATTAATAAAAGTAAACTTTCTAAAATATCAATTATTAAAATTACCAAATAAAAATTATTATAAAATAAAGCATCATTTTTTTTAATTTTATCTAGATTTTTTGTACAACATCATCATAAATACACAAAATTAATTAATAATGATTAATTGAAAGTGTAAATTTTAATCTATATATTTTTAGTATTTAGAAAAAAAGCCAAAACATTTTTCAAGTATTTATTAATTTCTAACTAGATAACTATTTTCCTATCCAATTTTTCAGTTTTTATTGATGATACAGAGAAGTAGTTTCTTCAACTCAGATTTAAATATCACGAAAAAAGAGATGTGGTACTGTGAAAATCCAATTAAACTATAAGCGCGAACTAAGAATCCTACGCTCCACTTAATGCGCGTGCATATCGCGCCCATTCCTACTACAATTAGCTTGTTAATCCTTGGCTATATCACCTCATTATTAGTCATTTTTTTATCCACTAAAAATAATTGCACATATAATCAGCTTATATTAGATGATAAAAATAAGCTGACTGATTTATATATATACTTTCGAATATTACACTTACAATATTATAACATATAACATTCAGAATAATACGAATATTATAAAAATAAATACTTAATAAAAATAACAAGTGTTTAAAGGCCATCAGTAATTACGTAAGTTATTAATTATATTATTAATACATATTAGGAGCGATATATATATATGTGTATAAATAATTACATAAGTTATTAATTGTATTATATATTGATACATATTCGTAGGGAATATATATCTATGTATAAATAATTAGATAAGTTATTAGTTATATTATTGATACATAACATATTAGTAGGGAATATATATATATATATATGTATAAATAATTACGTAAGTTATTAATTATATTATTGATACATATTAGTAGGGAATATATATGTATAAATAATTACGTAAGTTTTTAATTATATTATTGATACATATTAGTAGGGAATATATATATATATATATATATATATTCCAATACATATTATTGTTGTTTATACCTTTTATTTAGTTGTGACTGGAATGGTAACGTTATTTAAAATTTTAAAACTTCATGTCATATATAAAGAGAGAATATATTGTAAAGGATATTTGAAAACTATATATCCAAACAACACATTGATACGAAAATAATATCTTTATAAATTTAGCCAATTATATATGTAACATATACGATCTCATAAAAATACATAAATTTAGTTTAAATATTAATATATTAAATACATTATTTTTTACTTTATATTTAAATGATCATACTATTTCAAATAATATACGATTTATAATAATTATTTTCATATACACGTGACAGTTATTTGTATAAGTTTATGTAATATATATACATAATTTAATGTAAAAATAATATTTTTTATATATCATGTAAAATAATATAATAGCGTTTCTAAAAATGAAAAATAATTTATTTCTATATAATTTTTTAATATATTAAAATAAAAATATATTGTTTTTAAAATTTTAATATAAAATAATGATTGAGACTCATTTGAAGGAATATTCAAAGAGGAAAAACATTTTCCTAACATTTATTTATTAATATTGTATTTCAAATCTATAAATTTAACATTTTTATATTACTAAATATCTAAAGATTGAAATTTTCATCATTGAATCAATAGAATCTAGAATTTAACACAATTAAAAGATACAAATGAAAAAGAAAATATAAACAAAAGAATTCAAAATTTTATATTAACCATTAATATATTATATATATATATATATATAAATTATCAAGAATTTGAAAGATTTGGAGATTTTTTATTTAAAATTTAATATTGAGGTATTTTTTAATAATAATATTTAGATAAATAGTAATAATTAGAGGTAATTAGTAGGGTTGGGCAAAATATTCGAAGTATTCGTATCCGATTCGTATTCGATTCGTATTCGAATTGAAAATTCGAATATCCGTGAGCACAAATGCAAATACAAATATTAGAATCAGATATCCGACAAATACAAATACAAATAGTAGACTCAATTATCTGAACTATTCGTATCCGTAAATATTAAATAGAAAATGTACTTAATATATATATATACATATATAAAAAGTTGATTTTAATAATCAAATTGGAAATAAAAAACATTATTGATCTTATTTAAACACTTATTGCATAAATATGTAGATAAATATGTAATATATTTATGATTGGAGTACTAAAATACCAAATATTTTAAAATAACTAATATTGTTGAAGATTTAATTTACACTCGAGAATGGTTCTAATCTCAATGAGTTGGATAATGTTATAGAGACACTACAATATATGAAAAAAAAACTCACTAAATATATAAATTTTGCAAGTTTTATTTTTAGTGTATAATCTAACAATTTGTTTCATTGTTTTAGATTAATTGACGATATTCGCAGAATCATCGATAAAACTAAATTTAAATGATTGATGTGGAGATGATTGTGAAGATTTGGTACTTTATTTTATTTATATAATGTATATTTGCATCTTTGTGCGATATGAATTTTAGTTTTAGATTATAGTTGATGATTATTGGTTTTTTCATTAACATTCTTTTATATATATTTTTTACGTTAAAAAAATTTAGGTTCGTATACGAATATCCGTATATCCGACAAATATCCGTATTTACAAATATCTGAATTTACAAATACAAATGCAAATACTAAATTTGGATATTCGGCGGATACAAATACAAATACAAATAGTCAGATATTCGTAAATATTCGTTATTTGTCCAGTCCTAATAATTAGCGTATTGATTAGATTGGTTCAACACAACCTATCATGGATTGAATTACTTTTAGTTTAATCTAGTTTTGATCGGATTCTAATTTCTAATTTATCATAACTCAAACGGATTATATAGACTAATACATACATTGAAATTTTTTATATAATTATATAGTAAATAATTTTAAAAAATACGTAAAAGTTCCTAAATTATTTAAATAAATAGTTAAAAATGCAAATAAAAATATTTAAATACTTCGAAAATTTCAAACATAGATAAATCAACGAAAAATCTAAATATTCAAACTAAAACAATATTTAACTAAATATTTTAAAAGTTGTAAGTTTAAAATATAATTTTTATTTCTATGGATAACTTAGAACTATAATTCATGATCTACTAAAAAACATGATAATTAAATGTTATTAATATTATGTATGTAAATTATATATCTAAATATTTTGAAATTTCAAAACACTAAAATAACATATGGATAAACCAAATCAAATTCTGAATTTTAAATAAAAATAACAATTAACTAAATATTTGGAATTTAAAATTTTAAAATATAATTTTCATCTTTATAAATAACTTGTAATTATATTTTGAATTTTATAAAAAATAATTATATATTATTAATATAATATATATAAATTATATATAATATAAATATAGAATTTTAATTCAGTCTATTGATTGGTCTATATCTAAATGGACTAATCTATATAGATCAACTAAAATCTATAAACACATTTTTATAAAAACAAAAAAATACTTAATCCAACCATCTTATAAAAAATGGATCAAAACCAACTCATGAAATTGACGACCCATTTAACATCTTTTCCGGAAATCATATAGCTTCTGCAGTTAAACCGAGAAGTGACGGGAACGTGGTTGCATGTGGACAAGACCACGTGGGTTCACAATACGAATTGCCTAAAAACAAATGATCATAGCCGTCCATCATGTTGTGTGGGACCCAGCAGACCGGCTCGGGCGGGTCAGTGAGGTCGAGGCTCAGTGCAATGCATTCCATTCCATTTACACGTCGGGTTCCGCACGTGCACAGACAAAAGTCACGTGCGGTCAAAAGGTCATAACTGAAGCTGAGCTGTTAGACCACGTGGAGGCGGTCGGAAACATCGGTACTTGGTCAAAACCTTATCCAATCATGCCCCTTCGTATCTATCTCATTACACATATCTTTTTTTAATTTCTTTATTATTTCAACATATATATTATTATATTTAATTCATACTATATTCATAGTATTCCAATGTAATTATTATTCCTAAGTTCTTATTAACAAAAAGTATTTGTTTAGAAATAATTGTTACGAATAAACTATACTGGTACTAATTACGTGTAGGATGTGACATTGACCACTATTTTTATTTAAGGCAAATCATATTGCTTCGTATTAAATGGAACACATATATAGAGTCAACGCGGCTCTTTAGAATAGGATTTATATTATTTTCTTAATTTGTTAAGGTTTATCTTATTTTTGCTCCTTTTTTAATCGTGTGATATAGTATATTGTTTTCTGTGAATATATATATATATATATATAATGTAAGCGGTTCAACAAACACCTAAACCCTGAATGAAAACCTAAGAAAATGATTGACAACTTGTCTAAATGATGTATAATTTAAGCCTTGGAAAAATAAGCAAAGTATATTTGTAAAGTTAATCTTAACATCCTATATTTGCGTGATCCTCCTCCTTGACGCCTACCAAATGTTAATTAGTTTTCTAAAGATCATTATATAAAAGTACAAGTATATACAAATCTAATTTTATATTCTAATTATATATATCTTCTTTCCTATATAAAAATATACAACATTTTGTTTTTTCATCAACATATTTTTTTTAAAAAATAATAAATAATTATAAATAAATATAAAAAAAGAATATTTCCTAAATTATCTCATTTTAATCTTATTTTCTCCTGAATTTTTTCTTTTATCTTATTCTCCATTAACTATCATTACTCATCTCATCCCTTAAATTTTAAAAGTTCATCCTATTTCACCATCCGTTAAGTTTCTATTAAACATTTTTAAAATAACGTATTCCCCATAAACTATAGCATTTTAATCATATTCTCCCATGAATTTTTTTTCTCATCCGTTCCCCCTAAACTATCGTTACTAATCCTATTCCTCTAAACTTTAAACATTCATCATATTTCCTTCCGAATTATATAATAGTCTATTTCCTCCCGAAATATATGACTTCTAACATATTCTCCCCTAAAAACAAATTTTACATTCAACACATTTTCAAAATTTTATAAACGTAACATATTTTCTTTAATAGTAACATATTTTTAAATTTTGGTTTTTATAAACGTAATATATTTTCTTTAATAGTAACATAATTTTAAATTTTGGTTATTATAAACGTATAATATTTTCTTAATATTAATTATATTATTAAATTTTGATTATTATATTTATATTTTTATGATTGATAAAAATATTAAAATAAAAATATTTTAAATTAAAAATAAAAATACTAAATCATCCGTAATATGAATGAAAACATACAATTCTAATCGTTAGAATTGTGTATTTTTATTCATGTGGCAGATGTTTTAGTATTTTTATTTCAAATTAAAATATTTTTATTTTAGAGTACGATATAAAATATCTCAGTCATTTTATTGTTGTTGGCTTTGTGCATGTTATATAGTTAGTGTTGTACGTAGGCAACATAGGATTATTCGATTACATCTAATCTTTAAAATTTATTACAGATTTAGTCATCATTGTACATTAAGTAAATTTAATATAATTGTATCGATATTATTGTCGATTAATTAATCATATAAAATATTTGACTATTTTTTGTTAGAGATTTCAACTATTAATGGTAATTGATATATTTTTGTTAGAAACTTCAATTATTAATGGTAATATATATATATATATAAATAATTGATAGATAGTTGGTCTAGTATTTAGATAAATAGAATTTTTGAATATTTTCTTTTAATTAAACCAAGAACATACATCAAAATATATAGGAGGTTAAGATCCTATAAATAAGGAAACTTAACAAACATATAAAATAAGGGAAATTAACAAACATAGAAAATAAGGAAAATTAACACGCATAAGAAGATTGATATCTTGGAGAATATTTGATAATATTCTCCTAATATGCCCCCACAAGATGAGTCTCGGTGGAGAGACCAATCTTGAGCCGAAGTAGATCAAAGCGTGACCGAGGCTGCGGCTTGGTAAGAGCATCCACCAATTGATCCGCAGACGAGACATGAGCCACCCGAAGAAGTCCAACCGTGACAAGACTTCGGATGAAATGATAGTCAATAGCTACGTGTTTCATGCGAGAGTGGAAGACCGAATTGGCACAGAGATACGTTGTTCCAACGTTATCACAATAAATGACCGGCGGACTAGAGACGAGATCCCAAGCTCACCAAGAAGAGAAGTAAGCCACCGAACTGCTGAAGCCGTTGCCGAAACAGATTTATACTCAGCCCCCGTAGATGATTTCGCAGGCAACCGCTGTTTCTTGGATGACCAAGAATGGGATTGCAACCGAGATACACAATATGAGCGCCCGTCGAGGTGTAATCATAACGGTCATAGCGCCCGACGTTGTCATCTCTTTCGCTCGTCGGCTCTGTCTTCTAACACTTCTGCTTCACGCGGTAGATCACCATGGTCTCCGAGTGCGCATCATACCTCACACGCCTCGATTCCCTCTGAGGCTTCACCGACGTGGATCCTAGACTCCAGAGCCTCTCATCACGTCACCTCCGACTTGGCGAATCTTGCTCTTCACGCCCCTTACACGGGCAATGACGGTGTCATACTCGGTGATGGTTCTGGGCTTACTATTACACATATGGGTTCCTTGTCCTTACCCTCCTCTTCTCTTCATTTATCCCTTTATAATGTTCTTTGTACCCCCTCGATGCATAAAAACCTTATATCAGTTCATCAACTATGTACTCACAACAATGTTTTGGTGGAATTCTTTCCCCATTACTTTCAGGTGAAGGATCTCAACACGAGGACACCAATAAAACAAGGATTTCTTAAAGATGGTGTGTACGAGTGGTCAGTCCTTTCCAAACCAACCTCTCTGTCGCACTCTCCCCCTATTACTGCTTTCACTAGCGTTAAGTCCACTTTGTTCGAGTGACATTCTAGACTAGGCCATCCGTCTTCTGAAATTTTGAATAAAGTTATCTCGTCTTCGTCTTTGCCATTACGGCCATCATGTCCTATTTCTTCATGTGATGCGTGTTTACAAAACAAAAGCCATAAACTCCCGTTTTAACTTCTACAGTTCTTTCATCTCGTCCACTTGAAATCATTTACACCGATGTTTGGACGTCTTCTGTGATTTCTTTCGATGGGTTTAAATACTACGTTATTTTTGTTGATAATTATACTCGTTATACGTGGTTTTACCCCATACATCGAAAATCTCAGGTTTCTGAAAATTTTCCAAGATTCAAGGCTCTTGTCGAAAATTAACAAGTATAAGAAGATTAATATCTAGGAGAATATTTGATAATATTCTCCTAATATAGTATTGAAAATATAATTATCGTGAAAAATTATTTACATTTCAGACAATTAAGACATATTTTTTTAAAAAATTTTGTTTTAAAAATGTTTCAATCATGCTAACTGATATTTACTTATTCTTTTCAAAGCAAGTAAAAATCATTGTTTTCTCTTATATTACCTCAAAAGAAAATTTTTAAAGTAATTTTATGTTTTATATAAATAAACAATTTCAGAATTGTCAAGAAAATTACAGAAAATTAAAGCAAATTTTTTCTATTTAATAGATTGCAATAATTTTTCTTATAAAAAAATCTTTGATTGCTTAATTTTGAATTGAATTCAACCATCATATTATATTTGTATCCTATTAATATATCGTTTTAGAGTACGATATATCTTAGTCATTTTATTGTTGTTGGCTTTGTGCATGTTATGTAGTTAGTTAGTATTGTAGGCATCATAGGATTATTCGATTACATCCAACCTTTATGCAAGTCAATGTCTTACATTAATATAATTTTAAAATTTATTACAGATTTAGTCATCATTGTACATTAAGTAAATTTAATAAAATTGTATCGATATTATTTTCGATTAATTAATCATATAAAAATATTTGACTATTTTTTTTGTTAGAGATTTCAACTATTTATGGTAATTTATATATTTTTTGTAAGAACTTTCAATTATTAATGGTAATAATGATAGCTGTTGAAATACAGATACCATAGATAGTTAGTGTAGTATTGAAAACATAATTATCGTGAAAAAATATTTCATTTCAAACGATTAAGACATCTTTTTTTCTTTTAAATTTTGTTTTAAAAATGTTTCAATCATGCTAACTGATATTTACTTATTTTTTCAAAACAAGTAAAGATAATTGTTTTCTCTTATATTACCACAAAAGAAAATTTTAAAATAATTTATGTTTTATATAAGTAAACAATTTCAGAATTATCAAGAAAACTACAGAAAATTAAAGCAATTTTTTCTATTTGATCGATATCAATACTTTTATTATAAATTACATTTTTTACTATATTCACTGCAAAAAAACATACGATTTCTAAGGGACATATCCTTTGGAAATCGCTATATTTCCGTTGAAAAGACCGATTCCCAATGGATTGCAACAGATCTAGAGTTGTTGGAAATCGTTCGTTGCAAATCCAAATCCATTGCGATTTGTAACGGACGTGCAACAGATACTATCCGTTGAAAATTATCAATGGTTTGGAAACGGATAAATCCGTTGGACATTTGCAACGGATGCCGGTTACAAAGAGTGTAACGGATGCTCTTTACAAAGAGTGCAACAGATACCCGTTACATGGAATGCAACAGATGGCCGTTGAAGCATTGTAACGGATATCCATTGCCCGTCCGTTAACACATAAAATGGCGGGAATTGAACGGTTTCAACGGATACCGTTTGGTAGTATGGGGGATTTGGTAACAAACTTCTGTTGCAAAAGGGCTAGAATTTTTTATTTCAACGAATGCTCGTTATAATTTTTAAAAACTATCAACGGGTATCCGTTGGAAATCTTACGGAAAAATAAAAAAATATAAAAAAACATAATTAATAAAAAATGTTTTTACAAATTAAAAACATAATTTATATTACATATCATCTAAATTAGTAGCGCTGTCTTCATCCCATGATCGTTAACACCTTGTGAAGGTGTTGCATCAGAGTCGATTATCGGCCATAGAGCAATTCGATGATGCTCTCTATGTGACACATCTTTGCTCGAGTTTCTCGAAAAGTGGTTTCGAGATGTTCGATATGCCGTTCTTGCGTATAACTCTCTTGAATCATGAGGAGTACCGTCGTGGCGTCCTCGACGATATCCTTTTGAAGTGAACCGAGACTGCATAGACGTCCCTTATATGGTCTAACTGACTACAAAATAAAAAAACGGCAAAGTTAGAATCGTTAGAAAATATTTCATTTAATAAACGAATTACAAACAATAATTTTATTATTTACCTCAAAATAAATTTTGTCCTTTTGTAAAGGACTGAGATCGTCGGGAGTTGAACCGAAGGCTTGTGATTGCTGTGTGATCTTCTCCATCACAGTTTTCATGGTTCGTTCTGCCCGAGGGTTGACGAGTTCAGATTCGTCACTGTCTTCCCCGACGATGGATTCTTCTTGGCGTGAGTTTCTACAACCAACTCAAGAAGAGTCAGTTCTCTTCCTATTCTCTGCATCTGTTATATAGCATAAGTATAATTAGATAAAAAATTTGTATATAACAAAAAAATTTAAATAATAAATAAAAAATTTACCAATTATTTCTTTCTTTTCAGAAATAATTTTGATCCCGAAGAATGGTGATGGAAACCATCTCCCGAAACCTTCTCGTTGTACCAACATTTCTTGACCTTTTTGCTCTTGACCTTGAATCCTCAGTCTGACTCCCAATGTTGGACGGATTGGTTGAATACCTCGTCCGTTGCCCATATCGGTTTTGCATTCTTCTTGTAGTAGTTGCGCTTGGCGTTGTTCATCATCAAACGCAACTCGGCTTGCATGTCATGCATCCTAGCTGTGTAGTTGTGCGACGTATCCTTCTTCCGCCATATGTATACACGCTTCAAAATAAATTATAATAAATTAGTTTATAATAAAAATAATTAATAATTTTAAGGTTAAATTTTATATTATTTGTTACTTACGATGAATATACACCATCATCGGCAGCGTATAACTTCTGGCGTCACTTGCCAGGATGATGTTGTTATTTGTATGTTTGAGAACATCATCCATATCAAACCTGCACGTGAAAATAAAATAATTAGATAATATTTATAATTAAAAAAATATAAATTATGAAATTGAATTCTTACCATAACGTCCTGTCAGGACGTTGAGGATCAATAATCGAGAGGGTAGAACGGCCGTTGAAATTATTGATCAAAGTGTCTATATCCCACCATATCGTATTCTTCATCAAATATCGGCGGTGGAGACAGGGGTGGGGCTCCTGTCGAACCCGCCAATATACCACCATATCTGATGAATCGTCTAGCCCTCATATTCAGTTTGTGTTCAAGAGTGGTTTGTGTTTGAGAGATTATAAGATTTGAGAGAAGGTTTATTTCATAATTGTGTTGAAAATGAAAATGTTCAAGGTTTAATATACATAAATTTCCAACGGATGTCTGTCGAAAAAAGGTCCACTCAACAGACATAATTAATTGACACGACGTTTGGTTTTGGAACGGGCATCCATTGCAATTTCCAATGGATGCCCGTTGGTAGCGCGTACTCCCGAGGCAACTGACACCAAAATGACTGTACGTCTCCCCTTGCAACGGGCATCCGTTTGAAATTGCCACGGATGCCCGTTGCGAGCCAACGTAACGTAGGACAACCATGATGAAATTTTGCAACGGGCATCCGTTGCTGTCATGCAACGGATAGTCGTTGCAAGATGTGCAACGGGTATCCGTTGCAAACTCTGCAATGGATAGCCGTTGCAAGACGTGCAACGAGTATCAATTGTATAGTAGCAACGGATGCCCATTGACGTCTTCCAATAGTCATCTGTTGCCTGATGAACTCTCTCAATGGGCATCCATTAGCGTTTTTACTAACGGATGCCCGTTGAAACTCTGAAAAACACTTAAATTTTTTCTAAGTATCGAGCATGATTTAATATTTCAATGGACAGATGTTCGTTGAAATTTGTATAGATGAAGTTAAAAAAAATAATTTTAACAGGTTATATAGAGTTACATATTACATTATAGAATTCACATTTCTTCTTCGGTAGACTCTTCGATAGGTGAGTCTTCCTTCAATTATTCATTGAATTCATCGCCATTTTCATCTTCTGCATCTTCCGGTTCAACGTCTTCATAATCGCGTATGTATTCTCCATCTATTGCAGTTCTTGGGAGAATCTCCTCCCAATGTTTTGTATTAATTAAGCAAATCGGCTGCGGATGATTTGTCTGCAATGGATCTTCTTTTTCATTTGTGCTTATAATTCCTCGTGGCTTGATCTTTACTATGACTTACCACTCCTCTCTTCGACGTTTCAATGTTGTTGGATATTTCACATAACATACTTGATTTGCTTGATCTATTGTGAAAAATTGATCATACTTACCATATTGTCGTCCCGGATTGATGTCAATTCCTCCCCATCAATTTTTCAGGTACCACGTTCTACGGTTGGGTCGAACCAGTGATATTTAGAAAGCATTACCTTCAATCCAACGAGACCGAGATATTCCACCTGTAAGATTTAGTGCAAAATACCGTAGAAATTATCACCCTCTATTGCACTATTAACGCAAACGCCGTAATTGTATGTGCTTCTATGTTTTCCATGTTCGTACGTGTAGAATGTGTATCCGCGAGTAAACAAAATTGGCTAACAAATAACAATTCATGCAGGACCATTAGCCAGATCTTTTATCCACGTAGGAAGTCTCTCATAAGAATATTTGACCTATATAACATAAAAAACAAATGAATACTTTATAACATAAATAAAACATATGAATAAACGTTTACATACGTAATCTCTCAACCACGAGCCATAATTTTTAACTTTCATTTCCGTAAGTTCATCTGCATTTAGATGAGGATATATACTAATTACGCCTTCATCAAATATCTTGTAATGAAAGTACGTTAACACACATATATTTTAAATATATATATATATATATATTAATTGTATTTAAAAGTTTGATTTTCATTGTTTTGTACTATTCGATAGGTAATAGCTCTTGCAATTTAGTAATATATGTGTGGACATGATTATACTCCTTTAGTGTTAACCAATATTCTTCGGATTTACCTCCTGTACATCCAATAGGTGTAAACATCTCAGCAATTGTGCCAAACTGTTGATTATATTGATATAGATAGTTTGTGTGATCTTCCGCTGCACGTCTTTCTTTCGTCTGAATATGCGACTCGAAATAAAATACGCTGAAATATGTGATTTCTTCCAACAAGAATTGTTTAACAATAGATCCTTCAACCGCTGCTTTGTTTTTTTTTCTTTAAATGAAAGAAAAACTTTTTGAAAGGATACATGCATCTGAATTGAACTGGCCCACTGAGTATTGCCTAATATGGTAAATGTATTGACAAATGTTCCATGACATCGAAGAATGAAAGCGGTAAAACTTTTTCCAATGAACATAATACTTTAGAGATATTGTTTTTCAGTAATTTCAAGTCATCCCTTTTTAAATTTCTTGAACATATATCTCTGAAATATATACTAATTCTGCATAGTACATCGTGAACGTTTCGTGGTAAGAGCTCAGCAAATGCAATTGGAATGAGTCGTTGCATGAAAACGTGACAATCTTGAATTTTCAACCCGATCAACCTCGAACCAACAATATCCACACACCGAGCAATGTTCGATGCATATCCATATGGAAACTTAACTTCTTCTTTTAACCACCTTAATTATGAGGTTTTCACCGGCCCAGACAATCTGAGTACTGGGATAGGTGCCCTTCCATCTCTTAATTCCAACTCAGGTCTTCGACATATTGTCTTCAAATATTTTCTTGATTGTATATTATTCGTAGTTTTTCCTATCACATTCAAAACAGTGTTGATGATGTTATCGAAAAAATCTTTTCGACATGCATAACATCAAAATTATAACATAATGTCAATGATTTCCAATATGATAGTTCCCAAAAGATACTACGTTTATACCAGTTATGCTATTCACCTTGGCTTTTTGGTTTTCGATGCCCATGATCTCCACTGCATTCAATCGATTCTTGTAAATCGCCCATTGTGTTCAATCTTTTGTAAAGGATTTGCGTTCCAGTTTACATGTACGGTGCCTCTTCTTTTTGTACCACTTTCTTTCGAAAATGTTTTTTATCTCCCGGAAAGCATGTCCACGGGGAAGAAATCTTCTATGACAATCAAACCAACATGGTTTCTTCCCATGTACTAGTCAAAATGATTTTGTATCCTCCATACAATATGGGCATGCTAATCTCTCGCGCGTGCTCCATCCAGATAACATTCCATAGGCATGAAAGTCGCTAATGTCCACAACAAGACCGCTTTGAATATGAAATTTTGCTTCGTACTCACTTGATAAGCAAGAACTCCATCGTTCCACAAATGTATTAATTCATGAATTAAGGGATGCAAAAAGACATCAAAAATTTTCTTCGGATGTTCTAGTCCTGGAATCAGTATCGTCAGAAACATTACCTCTCTTTTCAAACACATATCAGGAGACAAATTATACGGAGACAAAACCATCGGCCATAGAGAATATTGACTTCCAGATTGTCCATATGGACTAAAACCATCGGTGCAGGCAAGATAAACATTTCTCATTTCATACGCAAACTCGAAATCTTTCCAAGCCTTAGCATCTGATGGATGTTGCATTATTCCTTTGCTCGTCGAGTGTTCTGCATGCCATCTCATTGCCAATGCGTTTTTTTTATTCAAATAACATTCTCAACCTGTTTGTTACAGGCTTATTGAAATTTTTTTTGTACGGTACATATTTACGTGAAGATGGTTTTTTGGGCGAAATCTTCTTGCACCATAAAATTTACATTTCAACATCAAAGAATGAAGGCGGAAAAACTTTTTCCAATGAACATAATACTTCAAAGATATTGTTTTTTATTAATTCCAATTCATCCCTTTTTAAATTTCTTGAACATATATCTCTGAAATATATGCTAATTCCGCATAGCACATCATGAACGTTTCGTGGTAAGAGCTCAGCAAATGCAATTGGAACGGGTCGCTGCATGAAAACGTGACAATCGTGACTTTTCAACCCGATCAGCCTCAAACCAACAATATCCACACACCGAGCAATGTTCGATGCATATCCATATGGATCCGCTGATCCGTCCGTTGATATCCTCGTGTTTTTTTGTAGTGATTGTAATATAGTTTACAACAATAGAATTTACAAAATAAATTATTCCAAGCTTCCAAAAGTTTATCCAGTTACAATAATATAGTGTTTCGATCTAACATATATATATATATGTATATTAATATCTCACAATGTAATCACAATGATTACAATCAGTCATATCTTTGACAGAAGATCTTGTTATTCAATCACGATGACTACAATTGGTCAAATCTTAGCAAGAAGATATCGTGATTCAATCACGATGATTACGGTCGAAACTATCTTTGGCAAGAAGATCATCGGTATTGTTAACTCATGGAAACTTACCGATCGTTTATAATTATTCAATTCTCTCCTTGTATTTTTTTCCTGCATATATTACTCCCGTTCCATATAATTTTGATCACTGTAGAAAGAAAAGTCACTCAAAATAGAGATGTTGGATCCTTCATCCTCACCTCCAGACTCGGAGCAAACAAGACTCGTACTCGAGGGAGACTGCACATCTTGCATCTCACCAAGAGACATCTCAAGTGGCCCAACCAACTTATGTGATGATGGAGGCTCTCAAATACATGATTAAACTACACAATGATTCCGTAAAGCCAGAATCAAAAGAGGACGATAACTCTGTTTACCTATCTCGAATAAAATATCATGTGGTTATTGACTTGGGAGCTATGTCGCACATGATTAAGGATAAAAATTTACTTGATCATATGCAAGAAACAATAGAGAAAGTAACTATAGCAGATGGGAAAAGTGTTCCGATAAAAGGAATGAGAAAGTTAAACTTACTTGAACAACACTCAACCAACTTATATGTTCCCGATTTTACAACTAATCTACTTTCGGTTCATAAATTAGCTCATGACTGTAATTTTATAATGTGCTTTGATTCTAATAAATTCGGGTTACAGGATACTGACATCAAAAAATCATATGAGGCGGGACTCTACGAAATGGCTTCCTCAAAAAGCTTCATGCTTCCTTAGATTCTTTGCCTCGTGCATTATCATCTTTGTCTCCTCATTATATTAAAAAAAATGTTTCCTCTAAACTATGACATGCTAGACTATGACACCCTCATTTTCAAGCTCTCAAGCATGTGTTTCGTCATATTGTGTTTGATAATGAGAAGTGTGAATCTTGCATCTTGGACAAGCATCGTAGAACTATTTTCCCAGTCTAAAAGAATATATGATAAATGCTTTGATTTGATTCATTCTAATATGTGGATGACTCTATGTTATTCTGAGATATGAAGAAATAACTTGTTAGTTTTATCGATGAAAAATCCAAGTTTACATGGTTATACCTCCTTGAATCTAAATATGCTATCTACGAGTGCTTTGTCAAGTTTTATTACCATGTTCTAAATTAATATGAAACAAATATTAAGTGCATTCATACAGATAACGGTGGTGAATTTGTCAACCATAAACTCGGATCGTTTCTCGACCATCATGGGGTAATTCACCAAACCTTATGTTCATACACCCTACAACAAAACGGTTTAGCGAAACGAAAGAACCGATATTTGATGGAAGTCTCTCGAACCATCATGTTGGATCGCAAAATTCCAAAATGTTTCTAGAGGGATGCTGGTATCATAACTTGTCACCTCATCAATTGTCTGCCGACCAAATGTCTTGGAGAAAAAACTCCATATGAGGTACTAAAAAAACTAAACCTGATATTGATTATCTTCGTGTATTCGGTGCATTTTCTATGAGTTTCTTAGAGAATATCAATGAACTAAGCTAGATCCAAAAAGCATGAAGTGCATATTTGTGGGATATAGTTCGATCTTGAAATGATACAAATACTACCATCCGGACTCGGGACAGATTATTGTGTCCCGTGAAGTCCACTTCTATGAGGAACACAGGTTCTACGAGAAACAAACTTAGACTGATCATGAACACCTCTCAGTATCATAAGATCTCAATTATTCTTTACTTTTTGTTACTCAATTGCAAAAACGAGTTGATGCAAGATCACATCAACATACATCAGAACCCCAATCTACAGATGAACAGGTTCAATTGTCAATTGATCATCCGCGTATGCCCATCCAGAATACAAAAGATACTGTGTTTATTGAGGCAGTGAACGAGTGTCCAGTTGGTATGTTCTAGGATACAACGGACCAAATAGAATGTGCAATTAGAACTCCTGACCACATATCAGAAATGTTCGCATGATAGATGATTATGATCATACAATTGGTCATATTTTTTATGCTTGGGAGATCACACTCTGGAGCTCATTACTCCATAAGAGGAGGAGAAGACTCTCGAAGGTACAATGGTGCAAGAGCATCATGATGTCGTCATCCCTCGGTGTAGTACTAGGATCCAAAGACCAATCTCAGAGTGGTTGTACAAGGGATAGTACAACACGGGTCTTGCTATCTCTCACCGATACAAAATTATTGTGATATTTCTCTTTTACCAACTCACCACTTTGCCTTCATAAGAAAAATTGATCAAATAGAGAAACTTTATTCTTACACTAAGGCCATGAATCTGCCAGAGTCGGGGTCTTCCTTGAACAAAAAAATATGTGCCGTTGAGAAAAATTATACGTGGGATCTTATCGACCTACCAAAGGATAGGAAAGCTCTGTGTTTTAGGTGGATATTCAAAATAAAGTTTAGAAGTGATGGGTCAATTGAGCGCCACAAAGCTCGGCTTGTAGCAAAAGGCTATACACAAACTTATGGAGAGGACTATATTGAGATATTTGCTTCAGTAGCTAAACTCCATACAATACGCATCTTATTATCAGTGGTTATTAACCTTAATTGGTACCTCTGGCAGATGGACATCAAGAATGCGTTCCTCCAAGGAGATCTTGACGAGGAGATTTACATGCATTGTCCATCAGGGTATGCCAAAGGTACCAACCGAGTTTGAAAACTCAAGAAAGCTATATACAACCAAAAACAGTCCCCAAGAGCGTGGTATAGTAAGCTGCATGACGCACTCACCTATCACGGATTTGTTAAAAGTGAAGCGGATGATTCTCTATTTTCAATTCAATAGGAATCAGGTACCATTGTTCTTCTCGTGTACATTAATGATATTATTATATCGGAAAATAATCGTATTAGAATTAAAAACACAAAATAGTTTTTAAAACTAATTTTCAACATAAAAGCTTTAGGATAATTGAAATATTTCCTTGGGATTGAAGTTACTTGTTGTACTAACGGTTTGTTCTTATTCCAAAGGAAATACATTCTTGATCTTCTAATTGAAACAGAGAAGCTCGATGCTAAACCAGTTAAGACGCCCATTGAAGAGAACCATAAAGATCATGAAGAGGGGAAACTTTTATCAAATTTATCTTAATACCACAGATTGTAGAAAAGCTAATCTATGTCATCCTCACTTGGCTAGATATTTGTTTTACCAAGGGCTAAACTAGCCAACATATGCATGCTCCGAGGAAGAAACACTGGTTTCTTGTGGAAAAATTCTCAGATATCTAAAGGGGTCATCGAGAAAAAAAAATTGTATAGAGCGCAATGGTCATACAACAATCGCGGGGTACTACGATGCTGATTAGGTTAGAGGAAAAAACTAATCAAAAGTCTACAACGGGGCGCTACACCTTTTTTAGGGGAACCTCGTCACCTAGAGGAATAAGAAACAGAGTGTTATCGCTCGTTTGAGTGATGAAGCCGAATATAAAAGCATGTCTAACACTACCCTGCGAGCTCATTTGAGTTAGAGTCATTCTTCGAGATCTCGGCTGCGCCATAGAGGATCCAACTACCCCGCATTCGATAATCAAGCCGCCATCTATATAGCCAAGAATGCGGTCTTTCATGAAAGAACAAAGCATATCGAGGTTGACTACCACTTCATCCATGATAAAATAAAAAATGGATTCATCTCAACTACATACATAAGGAGTTTGGACCAGCTAGTGGATCTATTTACCAATGATTTTTGCGAGAGAAGTAGTATAAGTTTTCAAAAGAGGATAGGCCTGATCAATATCCTAAATATGTTGAGAAGACCAAGCTCGAATGTTGCAAACACGAAAAATTGCTTCGTGATAGTACTCTTTTTAATTCACCAAGTTTTGTCCCACTGGGTTTTCTTGGTGAAGGTTTTAACGAGTCTACGATTCTCAGCCCTTGATCATTACAAACTTGAGGGGGAATGTTAACATCAGATCTCTTGATTTAATCAAGATGATTATAATTGGTCATATATTTGGCAGAAGATGTATTGGGTGAAAGAAATGAGGAAATAAACCGTTATGTGGAAATGGTATAAAAATAAAGCTTAATGTGGAAATGGTGCAAAATGTATTCGATGAAAGAAATGAGAAAAATATTGAAGAAGATATGAATGAAGATGCAATAAGACTTTTTGATATGTTAGAAAGTGCTAGACATTCACTTTGTGATGGGTGTAGAACTAGTTTGTCACAGTTGTTTTTTTCTGCACGTTTCCCTTATTTGATAAAATAAAAAAATAGAAAAACATATATTTTTTATATATAGAAAATCTTTTATACAAATTTAAAAATGGAGTACCTACATATCATCTAAACTAACACCGTCGTCTTCATCCCCGTTCTCGCCAATGCCTCATGAAGGGGTTGCATCAAAATCGATGATTGTTTCTTATCTCGGCGTTGTTGCCTCTGTCGGTGTGGTGGCTGATACGGTTAATGGTCATCAACTCGATGATACTTCATATATGACGCATCTCTACTCGCGTTTCTTGAAGCATCGATTGCGTTTCTCGAAGTGTAACATTGAGATGCTCAATGCGTCGTTCTTGCATGAAAGTCTTCTTGATCGTGGGGGTACTGTCATGGCATCTCTACAATATCTTTTTGTATAGAACCTAGACAGTATAAACGCCCTTTACATGTTCTAAGAGACTGTAATATGAAACAATTTATAGTTAGTATATCGATTTAATTTTTTATATAGTTTATGAATTATTAACGATAATGTTATATTTATCTCTGAACAAATTTTGTTCTTTTGTAAAGGACTAAGTTCATCAGGAGATGAACCGATTGTTTGTGATTGTTGTGTGATCTTCTTCGTCACACCTTTCACCATCCACTCTGCTCAAGGGTCAACAAGCTCAGATTCGTCAACCTCTTCCTAAGCGACGGACTTATTCTAGGCGTCTCAACGACCAAATTAAGAAGAGTCGGTTCTCGTCCCATCATCTGCATGTGGAATGTTAAAATAGTATCATTGTGTAACAATTTTACATAAAATAAATTTAAATCATAAATGTAAATGTTTTACCATTTTTCTTTGAAACGGCTTCGATCCCGAGGTATGGCGATGTAGACCTTCCCCGACACATTCTTGTCGAACCGACCATTTTTGGTCTTTTCGCTTTTGACCTTTGATGTCGGTTAATCTAAAGTAATAATATACCTAGACTAACGCTTCCGCAAGAATACGGATCGTATAGTACCTGGGTCGAACACAAGGAATTGATGCAACTCTAAAGTTATTAGACTAATGGATAAGACGTGTAAAATCGAATAATGATGGGAATGCGAATGAAATTAGCTAAACTACCAATCTCTCGATTGCGTATCTCACCTACTAGACGCTTTAAGACCGCTATCCTAATCCCTAGATTCAATCGATCGAACTGGCGTAGATTCTAAACCGATTAAATCCTAAATCATGGCTAGATTCCAAAGTCTAATCCCCTGGCGTAGATTCATTAGACTTCTATAATCATCCATTCGAGTGGCGTACAGGAATGAAAACATTAAACACAACCAATCAATATGAAAACGATCAAATACCGAATTCATTCATTCAAGTGGCGTACAAGAACAAAAGCGTTAAGAACCATCAAGCATTAAGAACAAGACTTCGTTACATATTGGCAATACTCTCTAACCCATGGCTGTAGATCTACTCAGACATGAACACATCAAAAGAAACACAAGAGAATACTAAATTCGACATTGATAGAGAATGAGATTCCTCCCTATTCGTATACCGAAGTCTTCAATAGATCCTCCACGCTCCCGGTCCTTTGTTCCGTCTTTTCCTTCCTTTCTCAATGTTCCTCAATGTCTCTAAACGTTCCCCTCAATGTCTGGTTCGAATCCTAGCCCTAGAAGGCTTCTTTTCTCATTAATTTCCCGTTCAAACCTTCAAAGGAGTCAGTTCCGGATTTGGCGGCCCGTGCGGGCACAAAAGCAGCCCGATCATGCATGACCTCCACCCGATCGTGCACCATTGATAGGCCGAGTGGGCACCCATGCCCGTGCGTGTGGCTGGCCAGCCCGAGTCGGGCTTGTTCACGGCTAATTTTAGTGACAATTAGAGCCCGAACAGGCACACCTTTGCAGCCCGAGCAGGCATACATGCCCAATCGTTTTCTTCATGTGCCTGAGTCGTGTAAAGTTACGGGGATCTTCAGCCTCAATTTAACAACTTGTGCCCGAGCGGGTCCTCTCTATGCCCGAGCGTGCAACTCCAATTTTTCTATTTCCGCTCTTTTCGGTCGGTGTTTGAGTGTTCGCTTTCAATCTGTGGCCTTGCACAAGCTGTACCTTGTGATTCAATCACGTTTTCGGGGTTGAATTGCCGTAATCACTCGTATTTTGATTCATGTCTTTGTTTCCTATACAAAACACGAAATGTAGATGAAGTCCTCGAATAAACTCGATAAATCGGTGAAATCTAAGAAATCTAATCAAAACTAGACTTAAGAATCATGTAAATACTACGACGGATTACGTGTTATCAACCTTCAAGTTTTCCAACTCCCAATATTGGACGAGTTGGTTGAATACCTCATCCGTTTCCCATGTCGGTGTGCGTTCTTGTTATAATAGTTGTGCTTGGCGTTGTTCATAATCAAGCGCAACTGAGCTTGCATATCGCGTATCCAAGTGGTACAAATATATGTGATGTGTCATTTTTTCGCCATCTATATGCGCGCTACTTAATTTTAAAGCAATTAATTTATTTTAGCAAATTCAATAATGATATTAAATTAAATCTTATATTAAACACATTTACGATTAATGTACACCACCATTACTGGCGTATAATCTCTACTATCATCTGTCAAGAATCATATAATCGATCTTGTAAAGTACCTTGGATGATGTTGTTGTTCGTGTGTTAAATAACATCATCCACATCAAACATACCAAGTAAAAAAAATCATTAAACATTTTTAAAATTAATTAAAATATATATGTGTAAATAAATAGTATTTTACCATAACGTCTCAATAGGACGGTTAAGATCAATTATAGGAACAGTTTGACACTCGTCGTAGGTATCGATCAAAGCCTCAATATCCACCATATATTCTTAGCCATAAAATATTGGTCGTGGTGAGATAGGTGATGGAAGCCGATATAGTGACGGAAGAGTTGGTGGTGGGGCTCCTACAGAACCAACCAGCAAACCACCATGACCGATAAATCGTCGAGCTCTCATTATGTTTAAGTGTTTAGGATTTATGTTTCAAAGAATTTGTTCTTTTAGTTTTGAGAGTGTGTTGAAAATGAACTGGTCAATGGATTAAACACAAAATTTTTCCATGGACATCCGTTGAAAATCCCAACGGATGCTTGTTGGAAAATGTTAGAATTTCTAACGGATGTCCATTGGAAATTGAGTTCCGAGGCAACGGTTACCATAAAATGGTTGTATGTCTTCCTTCTAACTGACATCTGTTGGAAATCCTAATGGATGCCCTTTGAAACTTAGCGCCCCGATGCGTTAAGATACCTAGGCGGGGCATAGCCATCGTGCTCTATTCTAATAGATGAACGTTACGATTTCGCAACATGCAATCGTTTGAATTGTTTATGGAGTCCAACGGTCAGCCGTTGAAAAATGCCAACAGATGCACGCCAAAAATTGGAAAACCTTGAATTTTTTAAGTGTCAAACATAATTTAAACGGTTCAACGTCTTCATAATTATTGATGTATTCGCCATCTATATCGGTTCTTACGAGAATTTCTTCATGATTGTGTATATCAATTAATCATATAGGCTTAGGGTGATCGGTTTGCAACAGATCTTTTTTTTGTGTTTATAATATCACATGGTTTAATCTGGACTACGACCCACCACTCTTCTCTTTGACGTTTCAACGCTTTTGGATAGTGCATGTAACATACCTGATCTGTTTGATCTGTTGTGATCAATGGATCATACTTTGCATAGGTTCGTTCAGGATAATGTTTATTCCTCCCATCAATTTTTTTCGTGTATCACGTCTTATGGTCTGATCGAACCACTGACATTTGAAAACTATCATCTTCAATCCAACAAGACCACGATGTTCCACCTATAGGATCTAGTGTAAAATCCCGTTGAAATTATCATCCTCTATTTCACTATGATCTCAATATTTTAATTGAATGTGCTTCTATGTTTTCTTTGGTCATAAGTGTGGAATGTGTATGCCCAAATAAACATAAATGGCCAACACAATACATTTTTTGCAAGACCATTAGCCAAATCTCTTAACCAAGTAGGATGTCTCTCATTGCAACCCTTAACCTATATAATATAAAAATGAATGATTACTTCTAGCATATATTGTTTTAAATATATATATATATATATATATACGAAAATATGTGGATTTACGTAATCTCTCAACCACGAGGCATAATGTTGAACTTTCATTTCATTGAGTTCATATGCGTTTAGACGAGGATATATCCATTACAACTTTCATTTCATTGAGTTCATATGCGTTTAGACGAGGATATATATCCATTTCTCTTTCATTAAAGATCTTGTAATAAAACTATGTTAACATATATATATATATATATATATATATAAATTAAAAGATTGATTGTCATAATTTTGAAACTTTCGAAAGTTAATAGCTCTTGATAATTTAATAATATATATGTGAAGACGGAATTATACTCCTCTGGTGTTAGGTAATATAACTCGGATTTTCCTACTCTACGTCCAATTGGTGTAAAGATCTTAGACATTACACAAAATTGAGGATTATATTAATATAAATACTTTGTGCGATCTTCTTTTGATCTTCTCTGTTTCGTCAAAATATGCGACTCAAAATGAAATATGTTGAAATATGTGATTTCTTCAAACAAGTATTGTTTAACAATAGATCCTTCAATCCCTTCTTTGTTTTTTGCCTTTTCGTTAGATAAAAGAAAAATCTTTCGAATGGATATATCCACCTAAATTTAATCGAGCCACCAAGTATTGTCTCCGTTGGTCAATTTATTAGCATATTTTCTATGATACCGAAGAAGGAAAGCGGAAAAAAATCTTTCTAATGAAGATAATACCTAGAAGATATTGTTTTTCAATAACTCCAATTCATATCTTTTTAAATTTCTTGAACATATATCTCTAAAAAATATGCTAATTTCGTATAACATGTCGTGAAGGTTCCGTGGTAATAGCTCAGCAAACGCAATTGGAATGAGCCGCTTCATGAAAACATGACGATCATGACTTTTCAACTTACTGAGCCTTGAACGCACAATATCCACATACCGAGCAATATTCGATGCATATCTATAAGGAAATTTATTATCTTCTTTTAACCACCTCAATAATGATGTTTTTGCTAGCCCAAAAAATCTGAATATTGGGATAGGTTCCTTTCGATCGCGTAACTCCATCTCAGGTCTTTGACATATTATCTTCAAATATTTTCTTGATTGTATGTTATCATTCGTTTTCCATGTCACATTCGTAACAGTGTTGATGATGTTATTGAAAGTTTTTTTCAATATGCATAATATTAAAATTATGACACAATATTAGTCCCAATATGGTAGTTCCTAAAAAAACTACGTTTATACTAGTTATTCCGTTCACCTTTGCCTTGTGATTTTCGATGCCCACGATCTCCACCCATTCTATCGGTTCTTGTAAATCTGCCATCGTGTTTAGTCGTTCGTATAATATTTGCATTTCTATATGCATGCACGATCTATTATTTTTGTACCACAATCTTCCGAAAATATTTATGATCCTATCTGAATGTATAACCACGGTGAAGAAATCTTCTATGACAACTAAACCAACATGGTTTGTTCCTATGTACTAGACAAAATGAATCTGTCTCCTCCATACAACATAGACATGGTAGTCTCCCATGCGTACTCCATCCAGATAATATATCATAGGTCCACAATAAAAAAACTTTCAATGTGAAATTTTAATTTGTACTTACGTCATATGCAACACTTTCATTGTTCTAGAAATATCTTAATTCATAAATTAAAGGCTATAGATTTCGAAACTTTTCTTCGGATGTTCTAGTCCTAGAATCAATAAAGTTAGAAATACGATTTCTCTTTTCCGACCCATATCATGAGGTAACTTATACGGAGATAAAATTACTAGCCATAGACAATATTGACTTTCGGATTTTCCATACAGACTAAAACAATTAGTACATAGAAAAAGATAAAAATTTCTCGTTTCATACGCAAACTCAGAAAATATTTCATTGAAATCCTTCCAATCCTTACCATCCGATTAATGTTGCATTATCCTTTCCCCGGTCGAATGTTCTGCGAGCAATCTCATTGCTTCAACAGGTTATTTTGATTCATATAACTTTTTCAACCTATTTGCTATAGGCATATAGAAATCTTTTTGTATGGCACATATTTTTGTGAAGATCTTTATCTCCTCCCCAAAAAAACATGAACCTATTTCTACAAACATCAATCTTCTCATGTGGCGTTCCTCTATCTTTTCACTACTAGAAATTTAGAAATTCGAAACGCATTTTCCGGACGGAATAAATGGAAAGATAATTTCGTTTGTAATCAATCCGCAAATTTCCGGACGGAGGAGCAGTCTACAAGTCTTCTACATTTGCGAAGAAATTGGAGACATAAAAGAGGGTCGTTTCGGATTACAGACGACAACAAGGACCGTCTGCAAATATATGGACTGCAATAAGGACTGTCTGCAAATTTAGTTGACCGTAAGAAAATTTACAGACGTAAGAGTTGACCGTCTGCATATTTTAGGGATACCGTTTGGATTTAGGGGCATTTTCGGGATGACTCCTCGAAAAATATTAGTCCTAGTCCATAATCTGTCCTTAATCGGTCGAGAAATTTCTATTTAACCCCTTCCTTCTTTCATCTGTTTCTCACACAAAATTCTCATATATATATATCTTCTTAGTTCTGATTGTAATGGCATCATCATCGAGATCAAATATTTTAATTTCTAGACAATGGATGTATAGAAGAATTGATCTAGAAACTCAAGGTGTATTGAAGGAGTTTATAGAAGGTGTTACACAGTTTATGACGATGGCGCCAAATAAACAAGTTTATAAAGAAACTGGTAAGTTAGTTTTTCCATGCGTCAAATGCAAAAGTGATTTTTCTTAATGAGAGAACAGTTTGGAATCATCTTAATTTAATACGTTTTACTCTAAGTTATTTCATGTGGTTATCTCATGGAGAGAATTTTGTACCACGACCTAGTAATATTGTGGAAGATTTTAGTAGGGATATTGTACATCATGAAGTGTTTGAGACTTCTCAAGATGTAGAAATGAACCCTTATGTAGAAATGATGCAAAATGTATTCAGTGAAAAAATGAAGAAATATTGAAGAAGATCCGAATGAAGAAGTGAAAAGTTTTTTTTGAAATGTTAGAAAGTGCTAGGCATCCAATTTACGATGGTTGAAGAATAGGTCTTTCACAGTTGTCTATATCTATATGTTTGATGAATTTTAACACTGAAAATAATCTTTCTGTGAATTGCATGGATTCTATATCACAATTAGTAAGATATTATTTTCCTGAAGATAATAATGCAATAGAGTCATATTATGGGACAAAGAAGATGATGAGATCATTGGTTTTATTTCCATTACCAAAGATTTATGTTTTTGAAGACAATTGCATGATTTTTTTGGAAAGAGATATTAGATTTGAGTAATTATCGATTTTGTGGAAAAGATCGGTCTAATTTGACAAGGAATAGAAAATAGGGTCCATATCGTTGTATGTGGTATTTACCTATTATAGACAGTATCAAAAGATTGCATTAATCTGAGAAGATCAAGGCGACATGAGATGACATGCTGATCATTCAATTCCTGAAGGAGAAATGTGTCATCCCTTAGATGGTGAGGCGTGGAAACACTTTAACAAGGTATATCCTGATTTTACGGCTGGATTTGAAATGTTTATTTAGGCCTTCACACTGATGGTTTTAATCCATTTGGGATGTTTGAGAGGAATTATTCGTTATGGCAAGTTATTATGACACCGCACAATTTACCATCTAACATGTGCATGAAAAGGGAGTTTTTGTTCTTAACAATACTGATTCTCGGGCCTAATCATCCGAAAAGAAGTTTGGATATATTTCTTCAACCACTGATTGAAAAATTGAAAGAACTTTTTAAGGGAGTTCCAGCGTATAACATATCGAGGCGACATAATTTTATATTACAATGTGCTCTTATATAGACAATAAGTGATTTTTCTGCTTATAGTATGTTATCTGGATGCACAACGCATGGTCGATTGGCTTCTCCATATTACCTGGGCAAAACAGATGTTTTCAAGTTGAAATATGGACGAAAGACTAGTTGGTTTGATTGTCACCGTCGTTTTATTCCTTCTAATGATATATTACGGCACAACAAGAGAAATTTTAAAAGGAATATAGTTGTGCGAAAAATCTCCAAAATCCAGTTTTGATTGGCGAAGAGATTTTGTATAAACGACTTTTTGCTTTGGGAATTCCTAGGAGTAAAGATTGCAGTGAGAACAATCATCCGAGAAATGTTGGTTATAGAATTACTCATAATTGGTACAAGAATAACATATTTTGGGATCTACCATATTGGAAAAATTTAACGCTTCGACAAAATCTTGATGTCATGCATATAGAGAATTTTTTTCGATAATATCATCAGCACGGTACTGAATGTCATAGGAAAAATGAAAGATAACATTAAATCACACAAGGATCTAGAAGAGTATTACTCATGGAAGGAGTTACATATAAGTGATGATCGTAAAGTTTCAATTCCGGTATTCACATTGTCGAATGATGAGAAATATTAATTGTTGAAATGGTTGAAGGAAGAAGTGAAATTGTCTGATAGTTATATGTTTAACATCAAAAGGAGTGTCGATATTCATGGAGGAAAGTTATCAGGGATGAAAAGTCATGATTGTCATGTATTCATGTAAAGACTCTTTCTTATATGTTTATTTGAATTGATGGATAAACATGCACACAAAGCAATTAGAGGTATAGTTGATTTTGTTAATAGTATACTTATTAATAATTAAATATTTTATTTGTTAAATAAACTAATACTTTCATGTTTCAGGTATTGGCATATTTTTTCAAGATTTATGTGCGAGAAATTTGAGTGTTGATGTGGTTCGTAGACTGGAAAGTAGCATAGTTACTATACTATTTAACTTGGAGAAGATTTTTCCACCATAATTCTTCGATGTTATGGAGCATGTGACAGTTCATCTACCACATAAAGCCGCAGTAGGAGGTTCAGTTCAATTTCACTGGATGTATCCATTCGAGAGATTTATTTTTCATCTGAAGAAAAATACCAAACAAAAAGCTCGTTCGGAGGTTCAATTATGGAACAATACGTATATGAGGAAACATCGTTATTCACTTCTTACTGCTTCAAGCCACATGTTCAAACACGAAGTAGAAATACAGACAAATATTTGGATGGTGATGTGACATTTTCATATCTAGTACAATATGTTCCAGATATTGATATGCGTTATATCGAGTTATAAAACCTAGACTAACGCTTCCGCAAGAATACGGATCGTGTAGCAACTAGGGTCGAACACAAGGAATTGATGCGACTTCGTAGCTATTAAACTAATTGAATTAGACGTACGAGGTGACTAAAGTTGTGATTGTGATTGAGCTGAACTAAACTAAATCGAAGAGAATAGACTTTATGGCTAGGCACCATGGGTGTCGAGAGTTTGCATAACGATGTAATGAAGTTCTAAAAGGATAATTGGTCTAAGGTACTATCATGAATTCAGGGAATTCAAGCTCTCCTATAGGAACTGACTGGCGTAGACTTGTCCACTATCTAGCATGCATATGCCAATGTATCCATTGCGCATCTTACATGCATAGACGCATTACGTCCGCTATCCTAATCCCTAGATTTAACCGATTGACCTGGCGTAGATTCTAAACCGGCTAAACCCTAAATCATGGCTATGTTCCGAAACCTAATGCCCTGGCGTTGGTTTATTAGATTTCTAAGATCATTCAATCAAGTGGCGTACAGGTAGAGAAAGCATTAAGAACAACCATGAAATCTGAAAACATGATAGAAACCAAATTCATTCATTCAAGTGGCGTACAGGTAATGAAAGCATTAAGCATCACCATTCATTAAGCGTAAGACTTCATTACAACGTAGCAAATCTCTCTAACCCATGGCAAGGAATCTACTCAGACATAAATACAGACAAGGAAACACAAGAGAAGTCTAGATTCGACATAGATGTAGAAAGAGATGACTCCCTATTCATAAACCGATGCCTTCGGTAGATTCTTCTCGCTCCCGATCCGTAGATCCGTCGTTTTCTTCCTTCTTCTCCTTGCCCTAATGTCTCCCAATCTCCTCTGATGTGTTCTGGTTCGTCCCCCCTCTTTCCAGATCTGATTTTCCCTTTTAATTTTGCCGATCTAGATCTTAGGAAAGTTTGTTGGAACGCTGGACCCGAGCGGGCATGCTCTTTACCCGATCGTGCAGGTGACCTACCCGATCGTGCACACACAAATGAGCCCGATCGGGCACCATGCCCGACCGTGTACTTCATCAGCCCGAGTCGTGCAAACCTACGGGGTTTTCTGCCATGAATCAGCCCGAGCGGGCACTCCAAATGCACCCGAGCGGGCACCTATGCCCGAGCATATCCCTTGAGCACCCGAGTCGTGTAAGGCTACGGGGTTTTCTTGAATGATTCAGCCCGACCGGGCACTCTCAATCCACCCGAGCGGGCATGTCTTGAAGTGTAGTTTCCGCTCCTTTCGCTCGGTGTTTGAGTGCTCACTTCCATCCGTGGCCTTGCACAAGTCGAACCTTGTTGCACAACTTCGTTTTCGGGGTTAGATTGCATAATCACTCGTGTTTCTCTTCAATCCTTCGTTTCCTACACAAAACACGAAATGTGGATAAAGTCTTCGAATATGCTCAATAGATGAATGAAATATAAATAATCTACTCTAAACTAGACCTAAGAATGATATAAAAACTATAACAAATTACGTGTTATCAAACTCCCCCAGACTTAACCTTTTGCTCGTCCTCGAGCAAACCTAGAGTCGAGTACTAGAAGAGCTAAACAACCATGGATACCAATACAAATACGTCGAAGAATTTAGCCATCATACAAATCAACGCGTCACATGAACGCAAGCCTAAGCGTACCTAGTTCAGACCTCTATCCACCGAAAGTCTTGAACCATGCAATCCCACCAATGACCTAAGTGAAAAAAAATCCGTACTCCTAAACAATGTCCAAGCGATCTCCATACCAAATTCTTCTAAACTTGAGATATCATTAAGCTCATACTCTCGTTCTTATTCTCTTTTTTTTTATTCTTTTCTTTTTTTTTATAATTCCACGCTCGGTTCCTAGGACGTCGAAGTCGAAGAGGTTGGCTTTCTACTTAGACCCAGGCTGCCTATGGCACACTCATAAGGTTGCAAGGCCTTAGAGGAGTGAAGAGATGCGTCATTGAAGCTCATTTTAAACCATGGTTTTCTTTCTTTTCTTTTTTTTCTTTTCTTATGAAAAATACGCATCACTCTAACCCTTAGGACGTAGAATAGCGCCTCAACCCACCACTTAGACCCGAACCATCGATATCGATGTACTCATGTCAATGGAAACCTTAAATAGTTAACTTATCCAAGGAGAAAAAATTGACAGCGGAGTATAAGCGTGTGGAGTTTAATGAACGCTAAAAATCTATCAAACAAGCATCGATTAATTGGTATTCACGGAGATATGATACTTGGTACCGAAACTAGGAGGTGAATGTAACTATAGGTCAAGGCTTCAAGCACAATTACTTAACTAATCGGAATCAAGAAGACTTCTAAGCAAACCTAGACCATTGTTCACGATTCGACAAAGTTGCACTAATGACTAAAACTCGAAAATTTATGCTAAGTATCCATCCGTTTATTCCTAAAAACAAAAATCTACATCTAATCCTAATAATCTAATCCTAATCACATGACAATACTCGATGAGTACCCCCCCAGACTTGAATGAAACACCGTCCCGGTGTTCAAAACCTAAGAGAAATTCGCATACCAAACAACGGGAAGAATAAGGGTTAGAACGTGTGCACCTTGTGTATCTTGCAATCCCGTGCTTGATCTGCCTGGATTTGTCGGAGGGTTGTGCACTGGTTTGCAACGTCTTCTTGGCTCGAAACCTTCCCCAACTGATCTGTACTCATGTGGTTATGAGTTGAGAAATTGCCTTGATGAGGATTACCCGAGAATCCATCCTTATCTGAGGTTGCGATCCGCTTTGCTCGGGTCGCGCAGAATTCTGCTCGGGGTTCGTCTAACTCGGGGTTTGGGATTTCTTCTATATCCTTTTCATCCAGTAGCTTTGTACAAAGCTTCACTCCGTTAATGTACTTACAAAACCCCTCTCTAGCTGCTGGAAGAGTCATCTCAAAAGGATCTAATATCCCAAACTTCTCGAAGACTTCATTGGCTAACTCCTCTAGGACGTCGATGTGGAATACCGAATCCACCATACATGGTTGCTTAAGTGTGTCGTTCAGATTGAACTCCACTTCTTCATCCCCGAATTTAAGTGTGAGTCTACCCTCAGCGCAATGTATGATCGTCTTTGCCGTATTGAGAAACGGCCTACCAAGGATGATTGGAATTTTCTCGTCCTCCTCCATATCTAGTACAACGAAGTCAACCGGGACGAAAAATTTTCCTATCTGCAAAGGCACGTCTTCCAGCCTTCCCTCGGGTATCCTAACACTCCTATCAGCCATGGTTAACGCCATTCTCGTCGGTCGAAGATCCATCTTACCCCTAAGATCCAATTTCTTATACAAAGACAATGGTAGCACGCTTACGCTTGCTCCGACATCGATTAGTGCATGGTTTATTTCATAATCTCCAATTTTACAAGGGATTACGAATATACCTGGATCCGGCATCTTTTTGGGTAGATTAGGCTGCAGCATTGAATTCGTTACCATAACGGATTCCATCTCCACGTCTCGCTTGTTCGCAAGTATCTCTTTGAGGAACTTGGCGTATGAAGGCATCTTCTTCAACGCCTCATGGAATGGTATCGTGATGTCCATCTTTTTCAACATCTCAGCAAATTTCGCAAATTGAGCGTCATCATCCTTTTTGCGTTGACGTTGAGGAAATGGCAAAGGAGGTGATCTCGGTTCCAATTTCACGTATTTCGGCTCTCCCTCCTCCTCGGGTTTACTTTTGTACTCTTTGCTGCCACTGCCATTTTTCATTGCTTTGTTGGATGATTCACCTTCGTCGAATGTCGAGGGAATGGTTTGATCAATCAGTCTCTTACGTTGACGTTGTGGGAATGGGAGAGGAGGCGGTCTTGGTTCCGGTTTCACGTATTTCGGCTCTTCCTCTTCCTCGGTTTTCATTTTTCGCTTCTCAACGTAGCTGCCATTTTCCACTGCTGTGCTAGTCACTTCATCCTTCTCAAACATCAAATGAGTGGGCTGATCCACCACTTTGCCACTCCGAAGATATATGGCATTGACGTGTTCACGAGGATTTACTTCCGGCCGCGCCGGTAGAATTCCTTGCGGTCGTGATGATTGTGCAGCGAGTTGTGAGACTTGAGTATCCAAGATCTTAAGATGCGTTTTCACCTCCACAAACTCATTTTTCATCTCTTGATTTTCTGCTCTCATCTCTTCATGACTTGTTCTCAACGCTCTTATATCATTGGCTTGGTTCTTTTGCTCTTGTATGATTTGAGCTAGCATTGATGTGATATCGGGTCTAACTTCTTGTTGCGGAGGAGCAAGCGCACGTGGTTGAAAATTCTGATTTTGGGGCTGCGTCCTCGGCTGGAAATTCTGATTGCGTTGCATCAAACGCGGTTGAAAGTTTCCCGATGCTCGTTGTGCATTGAATGCACCGTCGGAATTCTTGTACGAGAGATTGGGGTGATTCCTCCACTCGGGTGTGTAGGTATTACCCAAAGGTTGGGCGTTGCTCACATAGTTCACCCCTTCGTACCCTTGAATTCCTTGCTCATCCGGCTGCTCATAATATTCTTGCTGATTCATTCCGGACATCATATTGCGGAGCTCATTGAATTCACTTTTCATCTCAGCTCTCATTTCAGCTCTCATTTCCGCTAACTCGGCATATATGGATCGCGTATTATCCACGTTAGCTACTCTCGCTGGAGTGTTGCGATTATACTCTCCGGCGGTTTGATTTCCTTCGTAAGCCATACGATCTATGAGATCCTCGACTTGTGGGAAGGTGAGGTTGCTTAAGGAACCTCCAGCAGCGGCTACGATCAAAATCCTCGTATTGTCCGATAAACCTTGCATGAAGTTGCATATGAGGTAACTTTGATCCATACCGTGATGTGGGCAAAGGCGTTGGTAGCCTTTAAATCGCTCCCACGCTTCATACAAACTCTCGGCTGCCCCTTGCACAAATGTGTTGATGTTGTTCTTGGCTAGCTGAGCTTTGTTTTGAGGGAAGAATCTCGTCATAAATTTTTCCTCTAGCTGATCCCATGACGCAATAGAATTCGCTGGTTGCGAATATAGCCAATCTTGTGCTCTATCTTTCACCGAGAACGGGAAAGCAGCTAGCATTATATCCTCATCCGATACCCCATCTCCAGCCCTTATGGTTCGACATAGCATCTTGAAATCAGTGAGATGCTGGTTTGGGTCCTCGGTTGGTCTCCCTCTAAACGCCGCGTTACCAAGCATTTGAATAAATGCCGGTTGAAGCTCTACGCGGGCGTTTCTTCTTGCAATGCAAGATAAGAGCTGCGTGTGCCTAGGGACCGTGTATGATCCATAGGTCAGTGCCGGTTGCACTCGTTGCGCGTTTTGAACGTTCATATCTTGACGTTCGGCCATTAGCTCTTCAACAAACGGTTGTTCAATCACTTCCTCGGTTTGAAAATCCAAATGTGCTTGCGTGTTATCAACTGAATTGCTTGCACTAGCTTTCGATTCTTTCCGTAGTTTTCGGAGCGTTCTATCGATGTCGGGGTCGAAAACTAGATCCGCTTTTCCGGTGTTTCTCATGCACAATTAAGCTGCACAAGAAAAAGAAGACAAACACAAAGATCACGTGAGATACGAGAAGCAAAAGAACTTGACTCTAAACGAAATGACAAACAAAAACACGAAAAAGCAAGAAACAAACAAGACTCCTAAAAACCTAATGTCTAATCTAAAAGTTTCCTAACTCCTAAGCCGTAATCAATTCCCCGGCAACGGCGCCAAAAACTTGATATGCGTTATATCGAGTTATAAAACCTAGACTAACGCTTCCGCAAGAATACGGATCGTGTAGCAACTAGGGTCGAACACAAGGAATTGATGCGACTTCGTAGCTATTGAACTAATTGAATTAGACGTGTGAGGTGACTAAAGTTGTGATTTTGATTGAGCTGAACTAAACTAAATCGAAGAGAATAGACTTTATGACTAGGCACCATGGGTGTCGAGAGTTTGCATAAAAATGTAATGAAGTTCTAAAAGGATAATTGGTCTAAGGCACTATCATGGATTCAGGGAATTCAAGCTCTCCTATAGGAACTGACTGGCGTAGACTTGTCCACTATCTAGCATGCATATGCCAATGTATCCATTGCGCATCTTACATGCATAGACGCATTACGTCTGCTATCCTAATCCCTAGATTTAACCGATTGACCTGGCGTAGATTCTAAACCGGCTAAACCCTAAATCATGGCTTTGTTCCGAAACCTAATGCCCTGGCGTTGGTTTATTAGATTTCTAAGATCATTCAATCAAGTGGCGTACAGGTAGAGAAAGCATTAAGAACAACCATGAAATCTGAAAACATGATAGAAACCAAATTCATTCATTCAAGTGGCGTACAGGTAATGAAAGCATTAAGCATCACCATTCATTAAGCGTAAGACTTCATTACAACGTAGCAAATCTCTCTAACCCATGGCAAGGAATCTACTCAGACATAAATACAGACAAGGAAACACAAGAGAAGTCTAGATTCGACATAGATGTAGAAAGAGATGACTCCCTATTCATAAACCGATGCCTTCGGTAGATTCTTCTCGCTCCCGATCCGTAGATCCGTCGTTTTCTTCCTTCTTCTCCTTGCCCTAATGTCTCCCAATCTCCTCTGATGTGTTCTGGTTCGTCCCCCTCTTTTTAGATCTGATTTTCCCTTTTAATTTTGCCGATCTAGATCTTAGGAAAGTTTGTTGGAGCGCTGGACCCGAGCGGGCATTCTCTTTACCCGATCGTGCAGGTGACCTACCCGATCGTGCACACACAAATGAGCCCGATCGGGCACCATGCCCGACCGTGTACTTCATCAGCCCGAGTCGTGCAAACTTACGGGGTTTTCTGCCATGAATCAGCCCGAGCGGGCACTCCAAATGCACCCGAGCGGGCACCTATGCCCGAGCATATCCCTTGAGTACCCGAGTCGTGTAAGGCTACGGGGTTGATTGGCATGAAATAGCCCGACCGGGCACTCCCTAGTCACCCGAGCGGGCATGTCTTGAAGTGTAGTTTCCGCTCCTTTCGCTTGGTGTTTGAGTGCTCGCTTCCATCCGTGGCCTTGCATAAGCCGAACCTTGTTACACAGCTTCGTTTTCGGGTTTAGATTGCATAATCACTCGTGTTTCTCTTCAATCCTTCGTTTCCTACACAAAACACGAAATGTGGATAAAGTCTTCGAATATGCTCAATAGATGAATGAAATATAAATAATCTACTCTAAACTAGACCTAAGAATGATATAAAAACTATAACAAATTACGTGTTATCAGATATATTTTGCGGAATTGGTCGAACTGCTGGTGAAGCGAAAGATTTATGGCTATCACAACGAGATCTATACATCGCACATATGTATGGTTTACTTAACTGTGAATATCTACAGTCTTTTGAAAGACAACATATTATAACTATGGATTAAATTGTGTATACATATTCCATTTGTAATATGTACTGAATTTTGTAACATTCTACAAGATATTTGATGATATATTGAATAATACATATGTTAACATTGATAAATCTCAACTCCAGGAACTTAAACAAAGAGATTTCTCCACATGGATTAGACAATATGTAAGTAAATGATATTTTAAATATAAATAAATTACTTTTATATAGTATTCGAACGTTATGTTGACGATTTTTTCCTCTGTCATTCAGATTGAGGTGGACAATCATGCATTGTGTCTACGATATCTTGTTAAATGACAGATTGTGAAAGTTATGAGTTGACCAATGCATTTTAAACGTGCTTACAACTTTCACACTTACGATGGAAGAATTATGTGACTTTGAAGATGATTCATGTTAACTTTTTTATCGGATGTTTAAAACAATAAAAGAATTCTTTCTATTTATTATTGATTTGTAAAATCAATTTATTCGATGTTGAGATTTTGTAACATAAAAATATTTGAAAATGAACAATTTGAGGAGTTAACAAGTTAATATTATTTAATATAAATATCTTATTTTTAATTATTTGAAAACGAACAATATGAGGAGTTAATGGTAGAGTCTGACGAACGGATGATGTCTGGTCACGAGTTTGGTCGCAAGGGGTCGCGGTAGCAATTGGGAAGGGGTTGGATAGCGAGAGATGGATGTTTTCGAATATTTGATTGATGGCATAAAATACAATTCCTACAATCAAAATTTATAGACGGATTGCGGATGGGTATAGGTCATCCGAATTGCGGACTGATTGCGGATGGATAAGGCATAGGATGCATAGTTGGAGACAAATCATGAACGAATTAATTTTTGCAGGTGGACGTGTCAGAGCCATCCGCATTTGCGGATGGAAGTTTTAGTGTCGTTTGCAATTACGGACAACCTTTGGAAACTGCCCGCAAGTCGTTCGTAAATAGAGACCGGTTATAGACGGCTTATGTTTCCTCCCAAAATTACGGATGGCCATCACGAGTCTATCCTAATTTACGGACGACTTAAAAACGTTTTTTATCGTTCGTGGATAGGAACGCTTTACGGATGGATTTTATCGCCCATTCGCAAATGGCTATAAATTTTGTCTGCACGACTCTGTCTCAATTGTTCGAAGTATGCCAAATATCTCGACATCTATGACTCCTACGACCTAACATTGTCTATTCTTCCGTCCTTCTATCTGTCCGAGCATCTCCGTATGTCTGTCTGTGCGTCTCCATCTATCTGTGTGTCCAGGTCTCTCTGTCGACGCCCAACCCATTTCCGTTGCTACAGTGACCCCTGCGACCTGATTCTATCCGTCCTTTTCCATCCTAGTAATGATCTTTTTCAATGGATTCTTAGCCGTTGGAAAACGATCGTTGAAAAATAACATCCATTACGATTCGTAACAGCGTTTCAACGGATGTTTTCTGTTGATAATTTTCAAGGGTCGTAATGAAATGGCGGGAATTTTAAAATATTCCAACGGATGCTCGTTGAATTTTTTTTCTTTTATCAATGAACATCCGTTAATAGTTTGACGAATTTAATTGAAGAAAAATTAAATTTTTTTTCTAATATACATAAAATTCATACAAAATTAAAAGATGGATTAACTATATTTCATCTAAATCGGCACCTTCGTCTTTATCCCTGTACTCGCCAACACCTCGTGAAGGGGTTGCATCAGAGTCAATGATCTGTTCTTGTCTTAGCGTTGTTACCCCCATCGATGGTGGTGGCTGATATGCTCGACCTATCATCAGCTCAATGATACTCTCCATATGATGCATTTCCTTGCGTTTATTGAAGCGTAGATTGCATTTCTTGAAGAGTATCTTGTGGTATTCAAAAAGTAGTCTCGAGTTGCTCGATGCGACTTTCTTACGTGAATGTCTCTCGCACCGTGGGGGTACCGTCTTAGCGTTATTGACGATATCTTTTTTTTAATACACCTAGAATGTATAGATGTCGCTTATACAAACTAAAAGTGTGCAATATAAAACAGATTAAAGTTAGTATATATGATTTAAAATATTTATATAATTAAAGAATTATTATAACAATAATTTTTTTATTATATACCTCTAAATAAATTCTGTCGTTTTTAAAGGACTAATATCGTCAAGAGTTAAACTGATAGCTTGTGATTGCTTTATTATTGTATCCTTCACATCTTTCATTGTCCGCTCTATCCGGGGGTCAACAAAGTTCAGGTTCGTCGACCTCTTCCTCGATGACGGACTTTTTCTTGGCGTGAGTCTCAACGACAAGCTCAAGAAGAGTCGGTTTTCTTCTCATTCTTTGCATGTGTAGCATTACACTTTCTGCACACTAGGGCAGGCATCATGACCCTTTTCAATGGGTATCCGTTGCAAAGTGTAACGGACGCCCGTTACAAAAAATTCTAACGGGCATCCTTTAACATTTCCAACGAATGCCCATTAGTATTGTAACGGATGTCCGTTACAGTTTTGCAACTGATACCCGTTAGAAATATGGAAAACTTAGAACTTTTTTTTAAGTGTCGAAGGCAATTTCGTGTTCCAACAGACAATCGTTAATATTTCCAACGGATGCTCATTGATGTAGTTGCAATGGATGTCCGTTACAATTTTCCAACAGATGTCTGTTAGAATTATGGAAAACTTAGAAATTTTGGCTAAGTGTCGGAGGCGATTTCGTGTTCCAACGGGCATCAGTTAATATTTCCAACGGATGCCCGTTGGTATTAGATCATATGAAGTTCTAAAACATAAACATCGTTATTTATTCTTCGATTGTATTAACATTTTGATTGTTCGATTACACATCATCTACATTATTACACATCATTTACATTACACATCATCTACATTATTACACATCATACAGATTATTGTATTTACATTTCTTCTTTAATAGATTCATCGATTGGTGAGTCATCCTTCGATTGTTCATTGAATTCATCGTCGTTTTCATCTTTGGCATCTTCTGGTTCAATGTCTTCATAATCGCGTATGAATTCTTCGTCTATATCAGTTCTTGCGAGAATCTCCTCGCGATCTATATACATTAAACGAATCGGTTGTGGATGATCGGGTTGCAACGGATCTTCTTTATCATCTGAGCTTATGATCCCTCGTGGCTTGATCTTTACCACGACCCACCACTCCTTTCTTTGATGTTTCAATGTTGTTGGATATTGCACGTAACATACTTGATCTGCTTGATCTATTGTGATGAACGTATCATACTTACCATATTGTCGTGCCGGATTGGTGTCAATTCCTCCCTATCGGTTTTTCGTATTCCACGTCCTACGGTTGGGTCGAACCACTGATATTTAAAAAGCATCACGTTCAACGAGACCGAGATATTCCACTTGTAGGATTTGGTGCAAAATGTCGTAGAAGTTATCACCCTCTATTTTACTATTAACGCAAACGCCATAATTGTATGTGCTTTTATGTTTTCTGTGTTCGTACGTGTGGAACATGTAGCCGGGAGTAAACAAGATTGGCCAACACATAACATTTCGTGCACGACCATTAGCCAAATTTTTTAACCACGTAGGAAGTCTTTCATCAAAACATTTCACGTGTATGTAAAATAAAAACGAACGAATACTTTATAATAAAAGCAATTAATTTTAATAGATGTGTACACGAGTACTTACGTAATCTCTCAACCACGAGCCATAATGTCGAAATTTCATGTCTGTGAGTTCATTTGCGTTTAGATGAGGATATGTACCAAGTACTTCTTCAGCAAATATCCTATATAATGAAAATACGTTAATATTGTATATATATATATATATGTAAAAGATTGAATAATATTGTTTTGTACAATTCGAAATGTAATAACTCTTAAAAATTTAGTAGTATATATATGTGGACGTGATTATACTCCTATGGTGTTAATTAGTATTCCTCCGATTTACCTCATGTACGTCCAATCGGTGTAAACATTTCAGGGATTGTGCCAAACTGCAGATTATATTGATACAGATAGTTTGTGTGATCATCCGTTGCACGTCGTTCTTTCGTCTGAATATGTGACTCGAAATAAAATCTGCTGAAATATGTGATTTCTTCCAGCAAGTATTGTTTGACAATAGATCCTTCGACCGCTGCTTTGTTTTTTGCTCTTTTCTTTAAATGAAAGAAAAACCTTTCGAAAGGATACTTCCATCAGAATTCAACTGGTTCACCGAGTATTGCCTCATCTGGTAAAGGTATCGGCAAATGCTCCATGACATCGAAGAATGAAGGCGGAAAAAGTTTTTCCAATGCACATAATACTTCAGAGATATTGTTTTTTATTAATTCCAAGTCATCCATTTTTCAATTCCTTAAACATATATCTCTGAAAAATATGTTGATTCCGCATAGCACATCATGAACATGCCGTGGTAAGAGCTCAAAAAATGCAATTGGAATGAATCACTGCATAAAAACGTGAAAATTGTGACTTTTCAACCTGATCAACCTCGAACCAACAATATCCACACACCGAGCAATGTTCGATGCAAATCCATCTGGAAACTTAATATCTTCTTTTAACCACATGAATAATGTCGTTTTCGTCGGACCAGACAATCTGAATACTGGGACATGTGACCTTCCATCTCTTAATTCTAACTCAGATCGTCGGCATATTGTCTTCAAATATTTTCTTGATTGTATATTATCCTTAGTTTTGCCCGCTATATTCAAAACAATATGGATGATGTTATCGAAAAATTTCTTTTCGATATGCATAACATCTATATTATGACGTAATATCAATGATTTCCAGTTATACCGTCCAACTAGGCCTTTTGGTTTACGATGCCCATGATCTTCACCGCATTCTACCGATTCTTGTAAATCGCCCATTGTGTTCAATCTTTCATAAAGGATTTGTGTTCCGGTTTGCATGCACGGTGCCTCTTTTTTTTGTATCACGTTCTTTCGAAAATATTTTTTATCTTTCCGGAAAGCATGCCTATTCTATGACAATCAAACCAACATGGTTTCTTACCATGTACTAGTCAAAATGAATCTGTATCCTCCATACAATATGGACATGCCAATCTTTCGTGCGTGCTCCACCCATATAACATTCCATAGGCAGGAAAGTCGCTAATTGTCCACAACAAGACCGCCTTCAATGTTAAATTTTGCTTTGTACTGACGTCATAAGCAAGAATTCTTTCGTTCCACAAATGTCTTAATTAAGGGTTGCAAAAAGACATCGAAACTTTTCTTCGGATGTTCTGGTCCTGGAATCAGCAACGTCATAAACATTACCTCTCTTATCAAACACATCTCGGGAGGCAAATTATACGAAGACAAAATCACCGACCACAGAGAATATGGACTTCCAGATTGTCCATATGGACTAAAACCATCCGTGCACAGGCAAAGATAAAATTTCTCGTTTCATACGCGAATTCGGGAAATATTTCATTGAAATCTTTCCAAGCCTTACCATCCGAAGGATGTTTCATTATACCTTCGGTCGTCGAGTGTTCTGCGTGCCATCTCATTGTCGCGGCGTTTTTTCGATTCAAATAACCTTCTCAACCTATTTGCTACATGCATATAGAACATTTTCTTGTATGGTACATATTTACGTGAAGATGTTTTTTTTGTCCGGAATCTGCTTGCACCGCTAAAACTTGCATTCCAACAAGTTTTTATCATTTCTCCAAAACAACATGCAACTGTTTCTACAAACATCAATTTTCTCATGTGGCATTCCAAAATCTTTTAACACATTCTTTGTTTTGTAGTATATCTCGGGAGCTTGATTATTTTCCGGTAAATATTCACGCATGGTGTTTGCAAAATGAATCCATGCAATTTTCAGCAACATTGTAGTCTGTTTTTATACTCATCAACCTTGAAGATAAAGATAAGCGAGACTAACCTTCATGACAACCTTTATATATAGGCTGTTTCGTCGAATCCATTAGGTTGAAGAATCAACGTGCATCGATGTTCGACATCTCTTCATGCGTTTTTTTCATTTACAACTCCAGGAAAAGCATCTGACACCATTTCCACATATGGATTGGTCGTTGATGCTTCATAAATAACTTCTTCATTTCTTTCTACTTGCGCATCTTACACAATATCTATTACGCCGCAATTTTCGTTGTGAAAAAACTAAATTTCGTATTTTTCAATGAAACCCACCTTGTAAAGATGTTTGCAAATAATTTATTGACTTCGATACTTTATGTTTTTGCATCTTTTGCATGGACATAACATTGTCCCGCGTTCTTGACACAAAGGTTGCATCGATGCAAAACTTATGAATTGCTCCAATCCGTGTAAGAATTCTTGTGTAATCTCTTCGGTTATAGGATCTTTTCTTCTATACATCCACTCTCTCGATCTATATATATCTCTATTTGAAGAAGACGACATTTTGTTGAAAATATGTTTGTTATTGATGGTTTGATGCAATCTTCGGTTTTGATCTAAATAGTGCAATTTTCAATGAACATCTGTTGGAAACTCCAATGGATGGCCGTTGCAAGTTCAGTGAATTTATTTCCACCGGTAAACCTCGAAATTAACAATTTTAACGGGCATTCGTTGCAATTTGTAATGGGCATCCGTCAAAATTAGCAACGGATGCCCGTTGAAATATTTTTCCTGGTGTTCTAATGGGTTTCCAACGGACGATGCCAACGGAAGATATCCGTTAACATTCCGTTAAAAATTGCGATGGATTGCAACGGAAAGGGCAACAGACGGTATCCATTAAACGTCCGTTGAAATTTGTAACGGATTGCAACGGATGTATGTCCGATGCAAGTTCTTGTAAATCTGTTACAATCCGTTGCCATTTCTTATCAATGGACGGATCCGTTGCCCGTCCGTTGGAAATGACGTGTTTTTTGTAGTGTTGTAAAAAATGACAAGTAAATTTGATATGAGTATGTTCGGTGAACTAAAGTTTATTCATAGATTGCAAGTGAAACAAACGAATGAATATGGAATCTTTATATCTCAAAGCTAAAACGTCCATAACCTAGTCAAAAATTTGAAATGGATACATGAAAATTGGTTCATATTCCAATGTCCACCACGACAAAACTACCGAAAGAATCAAATGGAGAAGATGTGGTATAGAAACTGTACCATATTATGATAGGAAGTCTACTTTATCTTACTCCAAATTGACATGATCTTGAAGTTAGTGTTGGAAAATGCACAAGATATCAATCTAAACCGAAATATTCTCAGTTACAATCTGAAAAAATCTGAAAAATGTTAAGGGGACTATGATCGTATGAGAATCTTAGGAGGATGTGTCTCCCAAGGAAATAACCTGATATCTTGGAAAAACAAGAAACAAAACTTGACATATCTTTCCACAGTTGAAACGAAGTACATTGCGCTAGGAAGTTATAGTACGCAACTAATTTGGATGATTCAAATGTTGTCACATTATGGTATAGATTTTGGAATCTTTATAAATTATTATGATAGCACAAGTGCCATAAATATTAATAAGAATCTGGTACAACATTACAAGACTAATCATATTGAAATTCATTATCATTTCTTCAAAGAACAAGTTGAGAAAAAATTAATAATAGATCGAATACGTGCCCACTGAATGACATTTGACTGATATTTTTACAAAACCTTAGATTTGAATCATTTTATGTGTTTGTGAAAATCCTTGGGACTTGTGAACTCTAAACTTAGTAGATATTTTAAGGGGTTATAAGGTAGAGAAATTGTACATATTTTCACGTGAAAAATTGAAAGTAGAAGTATACAAATGAAAGTAAAGCGTTACTCCTAATGGTTTTGGAAATATACATTTAAAATCTTATTTGTTACATTATTTCATTTAAAGTGTGTAGATATTAAACAACGCTCCTACATTCCGCTATAGTCCATAAAAATTATGAATGCACGATAGATAATATGAATGCAACGAGTACATTGATTTGGGTCTAAGTGGTGAAACGAATGTATAACTTCAACGTCCTAAAGACATAAGATACAAAAAAAAGGGAAAAAAGAATGAATGAATCTCAATACTCCGCTATGACTGAAATAGAATCATAAGAGCATACAAACATGGTAACCTAGGTGTAAGTGGTGGGGAATCCGTTAACCTCGATTCCTAGAAGCCTAGAGTGGTCCTTCACGAAAAAACAAAAAACAACTGAAGTGTTGAAAAAAAATAGGTACACAAATTATTTTGCTTCAAGTGTATCTGCTAAATGTCCAAGTATACTTTAGCTCACAATCTATCTACAATATGATTAAATGTAAATACCTCATGCGAAATATTGATTTTATTTTGCTGAGGAAATTGTTGTTTCTTTTTTAAATTTCGATTTTGTTAAGAAAACAAGTCAATTTATTGGTTTTTCGTGGCCATTAATTTGTGAAGTTCTTTTTTTAAAATCAACAAAAGTATTAAGGAATACGATTATATTCGATATTATTTTATTTAGAGTTATTAAGTTGAAGGAAAGAGATTATTTATGATCAAATGTTTATCCATTCATTGCATATTTTTTAAAAAAATCTAACGTCATTGCTTCCAAAAAGTAATGACTACTCCCATGGAGAGCAACCATTAGGAAAAAAATATGACAATCCATATTCCAGAGATCTATGTTTTTTGTCTTCTAGTGTAGTCACATAAACAGTGGATTAAGTACCTTTGGTGGTAATTCGGTAATTCGGGTAGAATTAAAAGAAGGATCCTTATGGTTTGAATATATCTTTTATCTTGTTTTAGTTCAATTGTATGATTTTTCCAATGATTCATAAATCTAAAGTTTGTACTTGTAGAAGATAAAAATTTTCATTTGATTGATTGGTATTTTATTATTTTTTAATTATATATATTTTTCGTTTTATTGAGATATATATTTTGATATTTTTATTATGCATATTTGTTATTATTATTATTGATATTTTCAATTAATCTAGATTTTTTAGATTTTGAAATATTCACAAAATATTTAAAAATATTATAAGAGAAGAAAATCAAACAATATACTAATTCTATGAAAATGAAATTTAAAAGTATTTGAGAAATGAATTTAACTTAAAAAAAAAGGGATGGTCCTACATCCATATCGTCTTCGTCTTCATCAATGCAAGAGCAAAAAAATTAGGAAGACATTTTGGTACTTCGCATGTGATTTAATTGACGTGGACGAAGTTGACTCGATTAGGATAATTTGAGGGTCCAACCTGCTTTGATTTCAAAATTAATTAATTAATTACTATCATTATCCTCCTCTAACTATATATAATACAGAATGTGAGAAATTGAGGTTATCATTCGTTCGATTTGTGTGGTGATTCTTTGATCGTAATTTTTAGCAATTCGAATTGCGTACCTTTGACTTTGATCGCAAAACCGAGTGGTGTGATACACATTGTTCCATTTGGTGTTGAGATGTAATCTATAGATAATCCGATATTTGGTACAGCTTGGAATAACATTGTATGCTTTGGCCTTTCGATTGACGGACCATGTGCGGTGGTCATGTTACGGCCAGCATATTTGTTTACTCATGAAGACAGCCCAAACCAAAGAAAAAATGAGATAAAGCTCGAGCCCATGAAGTCTAAACAAGAAAGTCACTTGCAACAAAATAAAGAAGACATTAGGCAATGGCTAGAAACAAAATTAGGAAGACATTTTGGTTTGTTTTTTTAAGTCAAGAGACTTGTTTATCTATAATTAAAAAATTTATTATAGTAGTTTTGCAGGATAGAAAATGGCATTTTAAACCTAATAATTTAATATTATTGAATATATATATATATATATATAAAAATATATGAATGCATGAAGGAGAAGAGAATCAACTTTGGCAAATTCAAAACTTTTATTATCCAAACCGTAACATATTTTACCTTGAATGACAAACAATACGTGACACACATTTCTACAAATTCTTTTCCTTTCCTAGTTTGCACAAACAAAGATTAATATGGAAAAGGTCATGAGCTTATCATCAACCTAGAGCAGAGCTCATGATCCATTTAAAAACTAACACAGTTGTGGGGTGACGTGAAGAAATCTATGCCGCACGACCTTTATTTCGGTGAACTTTGTCAATGTTTGATTTTGTTACCGATATGATATCCGCTGTTTGGTTTTTTGGGTGATTTTTTGTCATGGTACCAGTCGTCCGATGTATTTTAATCTTTTCTCTCCAGTTTCTTCTTCGCCTCTTATTACTAGCGTGTCGTTCAAATTAGTTTATTTCTTGTCTATTTTATAATGTTATTTCTTGTTTTATCTCTGTGCTTTCTAAAGATTAAGAGACAAAGAAAATACTAGTAAGAAGAGATTCAAAAAAGAAGATTATTTTTCTTATGAAACAAGGAGGGATGGTTACATATTTATATACATGGTTGGTCAAAGATAAAAGAATTAGAGTAATTGCATAACAAATACCAAGACAAAGACTAAGGGAAAAACTAGGTGGGGAGAAGACCAAGAAGATAAACATAATGGTCCTCTTGACCATTGACCATGCATAAAGACCATATACCAATAACATTCCCCCTCAAGCTTGATCGGGAAGCAAAGACATGAGGGATGCCTCGTTAAAAACCTCGTTGGAAAAACCCAATAGGAACAAAATCCAACTAGGAAAAGAGTACATCAACTCATGTGCACCGATCAAGCTTGATCACTTCACCAGGTTTGAAGATGTCTACAAGACCGATTCGGTGATGGAGATTCTTGCAGATCTTTTCACTAGTTGCCTTGGTGAAAGTGTCGGCAAGTTGATCTGAACTCTTCGTGAATGTGAATGTGATGATCCCATCTTCCAAGTTTTCTTTTATGAAGTGGCAGTCCACTTCTATATGCTTAGTCCTTTCGTGAAAGACGGGGTTCGTAGCAATATGGATGGCTGCTTGATTGTCACTGTGGAGCGTTGTAGCTTCCACAGATTCTATCCCAAGATCCTTTAGGACGGCCCTGATCTAGATTAACTCGCAGGTGGTATTTGTCATGGCTCGGTACTCAGCTTAGGCACTCGAACGAGCCACCACATTTTGTTTCTTGTTGCGCCAAGTGACGAGATTTCCCCCTACGAATGTGCAAAAACCGGTCGTGGACTTCCTATCTTCACGATCACCTGCCAGTCGGCATCACAGTAGCCGACAACGCTTGTGTTGTTGTTGCATTGCATTAAGATGCCTTTTCCAAGAGCCCCCTTTGTGTACCGAAGGATTCTCTCGACCATCCTCCAATGATGTGTCTTGGGGTTGTGCATGTGTTGACTTACCTGGTTCACAGCATAACACAAGTCAGATCGAGTAATGGTTAAATAAATTAACTTACCTATTATGCGTCGATATTGATCGATACTCAGAATTGGTTCCCCCTTATCGTGATCCTTGAACTTTTCTTCAATCGGAGTTTTGGCGGGTTTAGCTCCGAGTTTTCCTGTTTCATTTAGAAGATCGAGCGCATATTTCCTTTGCAAGAGAAACAGATTTCCGTTAGATCTAGTGACTTCTATGCCAGGAAAATACTTTAAAGCACCGAGATCATTAATATCAAATTTAGATCTAAGAAAAAGCTTTGTATCTTCAATTCCTAGCTGATCGTTACATGTGATGATTATATCATCAACGTAGACAAGCAAAACGGTAATACCTGAATGTTTCTTGAGAATGAACATCGAATGATCAGAGCTA
>CM071860.1:52775130-52789203 GCA_036759665.1 Gynandropsis gynandra | reverse complement strand
TATTTCATCCTCTTCACTAGATTCCCTTTGTTGTTCTGAGCTTGGGCTTTCAGATGATTGTTCCCTCGTGTCATTTCGCTCCTTTTCTTGTGCGTTACAAAACTCAGGGTTCTCATTGGAGTGAGACTCTGATGTGTAACGTCTTTCTTTATTCTGAACTGTAATCGGAGGAGTAGCAGATCCTGCATTGGATTTGTTAGAAAGTTGAATAGATTCTAAGAGAGTGCGTAGAGACAAACCCATGTCGCAAGGGATTGCGATGTCTTTGATTTCTTCCGAAGTTCCTTTTTCATAAAATCCCCTGTCCTCAATAAACTTAACATCACGTGAGACCATAACTTTATGAGAATTCGGGTCAAAACATTTGTAACCTTTCTGAGTGGTTGAGTATCCGATGAACACAGTCTTTACACTTCGAGGTTCCAGCTTGTTACGTTGTGATTCAATTAGAAAGACAAAACAAATGCAACCAAAAGTTCTAAGATAATCAATATTAGGTTTGGACTGATTTAGAACCTCAAAAGGAGACTTGTCGTTGAGACACTTTGTTGGCAAACTATTGATAAGGTGGCAGGTCGTCATCACTACATCGCCCCAAAACTACTTTGGAACATTTTTGTGGAACTCCATCAGGTGTCTATTTTTACGTTCGGCCACACCATTTTGTTGCGGTATGTAAGGACACGTTGTTTGGTGAACGATTTCGTGATCTCCAAGAAACTTTTGAAGTTGTTTGTTTATATACTCTCCTCCATTATCGGATCTAAGACACTTAACTTTGGTTTCATACTGCGTTAGAACATGATTATAAAAGGTAACTAAAGCATCAAACACATCATCTTTTGAGGAAAGCATATATAACCAAGTGAATTTTGACTTTTCATCTATAAAAGTAACGAAATATTTCTTTCTATGACGAGTATAACAAGGAGTGGTCCATACATCAGAATGTATGAGATCAAAACAATTATCATATTTTGTAATAGATTTAGGAAACATGGTTCTACAATGCTTTCCTAACACACATGCTTCACACACATCATCACAAGTCTTAATATCAAGAAAAATTATGCTTAAAACTTTATTATGAGGGTGACCAAGACGAGCATGCCATAATGAGTTCATATTATCATGAGATGAATGTTTTGAGAACAATCCGGATATAAGATCACTCTTGAGATTGTCGAGAATGTAGAGACCATTTTTCAGCGATCCTTTACCGATAATCTCCTTGGTTTTAATATCCTGTATCGAAAAATGATTAGCATCGAAATAAATAATGCAATTGAGATCTTTAGCTATCTTTTGAACATATAATAGATTATTAGAAAAACTAGGAACATAAAGAGCTGTAGAACTTTGATGAAACAGATTTATGTTTCCAATTCCTTTGATCGGCACGGTTTCTCCATTGGCAATAGAAACATTGCCTTGAGAGTGCTTAACATCTTCCAGAAGGCCACGCGATCTAATCATGTGGTTAGTAGCTCCAGAGTCAATTATAATAAAATCCTTTATCGAAGAGTTTAGAGGAGAGTTATCCGCATCCTCCATATAAGTAGAAATTGATTTCCTGAAGAGATGCATCATTTTCTCAAAGTCGGCTTTGGTGATGAATTCGGTTTCGGTAGTCGTGTTTGCTGTTTGCTTGTCTTGATAGCTTGCCTTTCCTTTATTCTTGAGATGAGGATGGAGAATCCAACAACGATCCTTCGTATGACCCTTTTTCTTTCAATGCTCACAAAAATACACTTTCCTTGTGTTTGATCCTTTGAACGAGTCATCGGGCCCTTTGAAGTTTCTAGTAGAGTCTGATCCTTTAGCAACATGAGCAACCTCCGTAAGTCCCTTGAATAGGCGATTGCTCCCTTCTTCTCTTTGGATCATAGAGCACACTTCCGTGAAGGAGGGTAACGTGGCCTGTCGAAGGATATGTTGAATTAGATGATTATAACTTTGATCAAGAATAAATAAGAGACCAAACACTTGGTCTTGATTGTTGCGCTCAGCGATCTCCACAGTGCTGACGGTTTGAGGTCGAAGCACATTAAGTTTGGCCACTAATTTTTTGAAGTCTCCGAGAGTATCATTGAAGGGCCTCCCTTCTTGCTTGAGATTTATGAGAGCCCTCTTTACTTCAAATACTCGACTAAGGTTGGATTCATTGCCATACACTTGCTTTAGCTCATCCCATAGCGCCTTAGGCGTTTCGTTGTGGCTGTACGCCCGAAGAATACTTGGCTCCAATGAGTTTTGTAGAACAAATAAAGCGGTGAGATTTTCTTGTTCTCACTTCTCCGAGCCAGAGCTTGAATCAGTCGGTCGTGTGCGTCCATCAGTGACATGGCTCCAAAGGCCACGTATACCTAGGTTAGCTTTTGCAAGCTTAGCCCACACAGAATAATTGCTTCCGTTGAATGTAACGGAGATGTTCTTCCCAGCATCCATAGTAACAAATCTGCGGATATGAGAATCAAAGACAACAAGAAAAACAAGAAAGATACCCAAAATCTTAGGCTCTGATACCATAAAGATTAAGAGACAAAGAGAATACTAGTAAGAAGAGATTCAAAGAAGAAGATTATTTTTCTTATGAAACAAGGAGGGATGGTTACATATTTATATACATGGTTGGTCAAAGATAAAAGAATTAGAATAATTGCATAACAAATATCAAGACAAAGACTAAAGGAAAAACTAGGTGGGGAGAATGTAGGGTTGATTTGGGGTGCGGAAACATGTTTTTATCAACCCGAATTTTTAGATCTAGTCATATTAAGATTAGTTTTTCGGGGTTTTCAACGATAAACAATTATAGAAACAATTTCGTACCTGTAACGTTGAATCTGTGACAATCGGATGATAGACTTGATAGTACAAGTCCTCTACGTGTATCCACGCCGAGATCGGATTCTGCCTTCAACGTTTGATGCGGAATTCTCGATGAACGAAAAGTATTTCGTTCTTCGTAGTTTTTCTTTTGACGGCTACTAGGGTTTTGTGATTCTGAAATCTCATATCGAAAACCTAGTTTTCGTTTCTTAAATAGAATTATTAACTTTTAATAATTACACTTTTAACCCAAGACTATCCAAATATTACATAACAGACATATAACTTTCAAAATCAACATGCCTTTTGAAACTGGAATATGAAAAAAAGGTCATCGCCCTTTCAACCGATTAAATTGTCAAAATTGTGGGTTTTCTCTTAAAGCAATAAGATTTAATCTTTTAAAGTAATAGTCATTATTAACCCTAATTAACCATTTCTGGAATAAAGAAAAGACTAATGATCTTAACCCTCAAATATCACATGGATGTGAATAGTTTATATTTTAATATTCTTTATAAAAGAAGAGTTATATGTTTTGTTTTGTTTTTAATGGGAAGTAGGCAATAGGGTTGGGGACAATGGTAATGATGCCGGTGATGGGAAATTTGTCCGATAAATATGGCATTAAGGCTTTGCTCACGGTGCCAATGTCTCTCTCCATTATTCCTCCTGGTATGGATGTTCCACCTTTCTCTACTTTTTTACAATTTTAAAATTTAATCTATTATACTATTTTTGTGATAAATATGAAAATACTAAAACTGAATATATGTATATATATATATATGAATACTATTGTTTTGTTTTGATCTATAATGACAAGGAAATGATGTGTCAAGAGAATTTGCTAAGAACCTTTTGTTGTGGACCTGATAAATTCCTTGTCACGGGAATATCGTGGACCGATTTATTTAATTGTTTTCAAGAGAAAATAGTAAAAAACAAATTCGCGTTTTTTTAGAAAATTTAAGCTGATAATTTCAAGGTTTTAGAAAATATTTGTTTTTTAGAAATTGATATTTTTCTACGTATAACTGTATGAATTTGGATATTTTTTTAAAAAAAAATATGTCTTATGTAAAAATTATATTAGTATTTCATGTAACAGATGTATTTTCAAACCATGGTTTTAATCGAATCATGTTGAATATGGTTTGATTTGATTTTGGATCAATATAAATATATATTTTTGTTTAATTTATTATAAACAAGAATAACAAAACGTTTTATTTTCATATATATATATATATATGTATATCACCCACATATGTGATTCAGTAAAAGAGATCTACTGATTTCTATCACCATAGAAACTTATCACATATATGTTGTTCTTTACGGATTACTGTAGTCCGAGTAGTGATCCTACGAACAAGAACAATTCAGATTAAATCATACCAAAACTTGACTCTCTTTATTATGATCTCTATTATAATGTCAAGTTTCAGATTTAATCTTGGACTCTATCATACACTTATGAAAATTCATCATATGAAAAATAATGCCATATATTATAAAATTAAAATCGATGTCTAAAATACAACTCGCTATATGTCTATAAACTAATGCCAGCTAGTCATCTCTCTCAATCTGATCCTCAGCTTATGCTTGTCAAACTCCTTTGACCCAAGCGCCTTCGTGAACGGATCTGCTGCATTTTCCTTTCCATCCACCTTCTGGATTTGCACGTCCCCACGCGATATTATCTCTCGTATCAGGTGAAACTTCCGCAGAACATGTTTCGATTTGTGATGAGACCTTGGTTCCTTCGCCTGAGCAATGGCTCCGGTGTTATCACACAATAAAGGAACAGCTTCCTTTATCGAAGGTACCACCCCAAGTTCATCTATGAACTTTCTCATCCAAACCGCTTCTTTAGCTGCTTCGCAAGCCGCTATATATTCTGCTTCAGTCACCGAATCGGCTATAGTAGCCTGCTTGGAACTCTTCCAACTTACTGCGCCTCCATTCAGACAAAACACATAGCCTGAAATGGATCGACTGTCATCCTTGTCCGTCGAGAAACTCGCATCAGTGAATCCTTTTAACTCCAAGTTAGAACCACCATAAATGAGGAACTGGTCCTTAGTCCTTCTCAAGTACTTAAGGATGTTCTTAACAACCTTCCAGTGTTCCTCACCAGGATCTGCCTGATATCTACTCACTACACTTAGTGCGTAGGCTACGTCAGGCCTAGTACACGTCATGGAGTACATGATGGCTCCCACTGCGCTAGCATATGGGATCCTACTCATGCGTTCTCTCTCTTCTTGTGTCTGAGGGCAATCCTCTTTGGAGAGAGTAATTCCAGTGCCTATCGGTAGATAGCCTTTCTTGGAACTTTCCATGTTGTATCGTCTCACGATACTGTCGATGTACTGGGATTGTGACAATCCAAGCAACCTCTTCGATCTATCCCTATAGATCTTTATTCCCAGAATATAGGCTGCTTCTCCTAGATCCTTCATGGAGAACTGATCAGACAACCATGACTTCGTCTCTTGCAACGTCGGAATGTCATTTCCCATGAGCAATATGTCATCCACATAAAGCATAAGGAAGACAACCGTGCTCCCACTAAACTTCTTGTACACACAAGGCTCTTCATCGCATCTAACAAAGTTGAACTTTTCAACTGCCTTGTTAAAGCGAATGTTCCAGGTTCGAGAAGCTTGCTTGAGTCCATAAATGGACCTCTGAAGCTTGCATACTATATGACTTTGAGTTGGCGACGTGAAACCCTCAGGTTGAGTCATGAAAACCTCTTCCTGGAGCTCTCCGTTAAGGAAAGCTGTTTTCACGTCCATCTGCCAAATCTCGTAGTCATAGTACGCCGCTATCGCAAGCAGAATCCGAATAGATTTGAGCATTGCCACAGGGGAGAACGTTTCTTCATAGTCAATCCCTTCTCGTTGACTATACCCCTTGGCAACTAGACGAGCTTTATAGGTCTCTATCTGCCCGTCTGCTCCAATCTTCTTCTTGTAAACCCATTTACAACCGATCGGTCTGGAAGCCTGTGAAGAATCAACCAAAGTCCACACTTTGTTGATCTTCATAGATTCCATCTCGGATTCCATGGCTTTCCACCATTTCTCAGAATCTGGGCCTTGTATAGCCTCTTGGAAAGTCAACGGGTCGTCATCTCTATGACCGACCACGTCCTCTTGCACCATCAGATTAAGTCTGTCAGGTGCACGTCGAGAACGTGTTGACCTTCTCAAGAAAGGTTGTGTAGCAGGTTCAACCTGCACTGGGATATCTGGTTGGACTTGTTCCTGAGCAAGTTCTTGAACTTGTTCCTGAACGGGCACTAATACTTCAACATTTGAAGTTGAAGCGCCGGAGCCTAACACTATGTCACCCAGCCAAGAACGCTCATTTGACATCTCATGTCCATGAGCTTGTGTTGGTTCGTCGGGCTCTTGAATCTCGTCAAGAACTACTTCTCCACCATGAATTCCTTCTTCAAGGAATTCCCTTTCAAGAAAGGTTGCCGTTCTGGCCACAAACACTTTGTGCTCAGACGGGTGGTAGAAATAATATCCCATTGTTTCCTTGGGATAACCTATGAACCTACACCAGCCAGACCTAGCATCTAGCTTGTCTGGCTGAAGTCTCTTAACGAAGGCCGGACAACTCCAAACCTTGATATGTCTCAGGTTTGGTTTCCATCCCTTCCATATCTCATATAAAGTTTTAGAGACCGCTTTAGTGGGAACCTTGTTTAAAATGTAAGCAGCTGCTTCTAAAGCATAACCCCACAAGTTTATTGGAAGATCTGTGAACCCCATCATGGATCGGACCATATCTAATAAAGTCCGATTTCTCCTTTCGGACACACCATTATGTTGTGGTGTTCCAGGAGAAGTCCACTAAGACAAAATCCCATTTTGCCTTAGATAATCGACAAATTCATGACTATGATATTCATCGCCCCGGTCAGATCTCAACACTTATATGATATTAAATAATAAATTAAATTGTTTTATAAAGATATTTAGTGTCTATAAAAACCTTGTCGGGAAATAATAATTATTGTTTTCGAAGTTATATGTAAAGAGTTGAACAAAATATAGTTTACATATCAACTCACCAACAGAATCTCCATTAGTTGTTGCAACTTTGCTGATGTAATTCGGCACCGATGCTCTTTGTCGGACAACGATTTGACATTTCACAAATTATTTACGTAACAATTAAAATAAATACTAAAAAACATAGTATGTGATTGTAAAAGATTTAATATAGCTATCAAATTTTAATATTCTATATTTTGGGATTATAGTGGATAATGTATTTTTAGTTACTTGTACAGAGTAACACTCCAATAATACATGTTGTTGGGATTATGGTGGTCGAATAATACAGCAATACCGATGTGACCAAGTCTACAATGCCAAAGGTACGTCTGTCTTTGACGATCATCTACCTTTCTCTTATGGCCCGAAACATGCATGTTAATTTGTTCTACATTAACATCAGGTAAGATATAAAGTCCTTGTTGCAAATAACCATTCACACATAAATCATCATCATGATAAATAGAGCAAATGTTATTACTGAAAACTGTTCGAAATCCACGTCTATCAAGCATAGAAATAGAAATTATGTTCGAAACAAACTTCGGAACATAATAACAGTCATCTAGCAACAAAGTCTTGCCCGTAGGCATAATAAGGGAAATACATCCTACGGCTAAAGCAGCAACACTTGCGCCCTTTCCAACCTTCAGACTGAACTCTCCCTTTCTGAACCTCCTACTGATCCTCAGCCCCTGCAACATATTGCAGATGTTAAAGCTGCTACCGGTATCCAATACCCATCTAGATGAATCAATAGTAGTCAAGGATAACATGAAAACATTTTTCATGTGAATCTTACCTTGCTTCTTGCCCTTCAGAGACTGCAGGTATTCCTTGCAGTTCCTCTTCCAATGTCCTTTCTTCTTGCAGAAGAAACACTCGGCTTCTGATTGGTTGGCCTTGGTGGCGCCGCCCTTTGCCTCGGTCTCACCAGACTTAGGCGCGCTCTGCCTGGTCCTGGGCCTTTTCTTGCCGTTCCTCTTCTGATAAGAAGACTCACCAACCATCAGCACAGATCCCGATACCCTCTTCCCGATGGACATCTGATTCTCATACTCAGTGAGCATGTTGTGCATCTCATGCAACTCAATGTCCAGCTCGTTCGTGTTATAGTCGACCACGAACGGGGAGAAGGACTCCGGAAGTGAGTGCAAGATCATATCCTGCTGCAACTCCTTGCAGAAGGTATACCCCAGCTTCTCAAGCTGCTCTATCAGACTAATCATCTGAAGAACATGGGGTCCCACAGGAGATCCCTCACGCAGAGCGGACTTGAACAAAGTCCTTGACAGCTTGGACCTTGCTTTCCGACTCTCCTCACCGAACATCTTCTCAAGATCTCACCGAACATCTTCTTAAGATGCTCCATGATCTGCTTAGCATCCATATGCTCGTGTCGCTTATGGAGTTCGCCACTCATTGACGCCAAGATTAGACACTTCACAGTGATACACTTTTCCTCGTACTTTGTGTATTCACTGAAAGCCTCGTCGTTCGTTGGGTCTGGCACTGGAGGAGCCGGTTTGTCGATCACATCGATCAGCTTCTCACGTGTCAGCACCATGCGCAAATTGCGTTGCCATTCGTCGAAGTTTCCACCAACCAACTTGTTGGTCTCGAGAATTGGACGCAAATCGAATTGAGACATTCTCAGGAGATCTGTTAACGAAAGGAAAATTTGCAGCATAGAGTTAGATATCGTAAATATCATAAAGAAATGGACTTCATCTATATGATATTTTTCGCTAATGAATGTTACGATAACATTAGAAATCTTATTTCCAATTAGGATCAATCTATAACTATATGCCTGAGCCCTTTGGTAGTCAAGACGTTTCCCAAACATATAAAATAGATTCTTTATAAATTTTATCGCCATAAAATATATAGTTATTTTACTTCGGCTCTATATCACATAGTCACCTGGTAGTCAGGTCGCTCCTATCGATATAGTTGAGTTCATCCTTCAGCTCATGGTTGGATAACAATTAAGTTCATGTCCCCCGGATAGTCCAGGCGTTTACAAAAACTAATTGTTCCCTCCCACTAGACATCTGATGTCGTAGATGTATGAATCGAATTATTGAACTACATGCCTCATGGTAGTCAGGCCGTACCATGTAAACAAGAACCTATTCAAAACATCTACGATGAAGGAAAAGCCTAACGATAAACAATTTATCATTTTAGAACTCAATTATTAATCAAAATTCTTAATTTTAATATAAACGATATAGACGAGTTTATCCTTCAGCTTATGGTCAGATATCAATTAAGTTTATGTCCCCCGGGTAGTCCAGGCATTTACAAAAACTCATTGATTCCTCCCACTAGACATCTAATGTCATAGGCGTATGAATCGAATTCTCGAACTACATGTCTCCTGGTAGTCAGGTCGTACCATGTAAACGAGAATTTATTCAAAACGTCTACGGTGAAGGAAAAACGTAACGATAAACTATTTATCGTCTTATAACTTAATTATTAATTTTAAATTAAGATTCAATAATCTTAAATTAAAATTCAATAATCTTAAATTAAAATTCAATAATCTTAAATTAAAATTCAATAATCTTAAATTAAAATTCAATAATCTTAAATTAAAATTCAATAATGTTAAATTAAAATTCAATAATTTTAATTTACAAATTTTTTTTTTTAATTAGGGTTAGGGTTTTGAAACCGCCCGACCCAGGCGCCGAATGACGACTCACGCGAGCTCGTCGCCGCTCGACCCAGGCCCTCGGCCGTCGCTCGTCCTTGCTCCACCTCTGCCGCTCGCCGTGAGTCGCCTCTGCTCACACCGAACTGCCTTAGCCGTCGCGACTGCGAAAGCCCTTGGATCGACGTTTAACCGCTCCCGCCGTTCGACTCGTTCGAGCGCCTCACCCGTCCGCCGCCCGTGCCGCCGCATGCGGTCGTCCTGGACACACCGGCCGACCACTCTCCCACGACCGACGACCGTACGCTCTGATACCACTGTTGGGTTGATTTGGGGTGCGGAAACGTGTTTTTATCAACCCGAATTTTTAGATCTAGTCATATTCAGATTAGTTTTTCGGGGTTTTCAACGATAAACAATTATAGAAACAATTTCGTACCTGTAACGTTGAATCTGTGACAATCGGATGATAGACTTGATAGTACAAGTCCTCTACGTGTATCCACGCCGAGATCGGATTCTGCCTTCAACGTTTGATGCAGAATTCTCGATGAACGAAAAGTATTTCGTTCTTCGTAGTTTTTCTTTTGACGACTACTAGGGTTTTGTGATTCTGAAATCTCATATCGAAAACCTAGTTTTCGTTTCTTAAATAGAATTATTAACTTTTAATAATTACACTTTTAACCCAAGACTATCCAAATATTACATAACAGGCATATAACTTTCAGAGAAGACCAAGAAGATAAACATAATGGTCCTCTTGACCATTGACCATGCATGAAAACCATATACCAATAACATTCTGCATGTCTGTTCATCTGGTGGATTTTTTTTTCTTTTTTGCAGTTTAAACTCTTCCATGGTTGGGTTACATTTGTAGGGTTGAGGGATGTAGTTCAAAATTTTTCCTCCCGCCTGTTTCTATGTAACGTATTTAACAGAATGAAGTTTCCTAATACATTTAAGGTTGGATTATACTTGGATCTGTGTCGACTTTCCGTTTTAATTTTTATGCTTGGGTTTTTGTTTATGTTTTTCCTTTTGTTCTTCGTGCCTGATTTTCTAAAGTTTTGCGTGTGCATATATTTTTATATATGCAAGTGTATATATTTATATATATTTGCATGTATGCATATGTATATATATAATTGTTTGTGCATATATTTGGATATATCCACGTGTGATATATTTATGTATAGATATGTGCATGTATGTGTATATATATATACTAGGTTACGGTCCATACTATGTGTGACGTTATTATTAGCGAATAGCCATGATGGCACAAGAATATTATTATGTGATAATTTTTTTTTTGTCATTTCTACAATATGGGAAATTGTAGATTACATATGTGTACGTAGGACTGCGCAAAATATTCGAAGTATTCGTATACGATTCGTATTCAAATCGTATTCTATCCGAAAATACAAATATCAGAAGGAACAAATATAAATACAAATACCAGATTTTAGATATTCGACAAATACAAATACAAACAGTATATTCAATTATTTGTAATTATTCATATCCGTAAATATTAATTATATAATTACTTTAATATATAAATATATATAAAAAATTAATTTTAAAGATCAAATTACAAATAAAAAACATTATTAATTTTATTTTAAGACCAAATATAAAATATATAAACAAATAGTTATTATACTTAAATTTAAAGGGCTAAAGTGTAATTTATAAACTTTTTAACCCTAATGTTCTAACCTAATATTCACTCCAAACTATTGCTTCAGAGCCGGCTTTTTTAGTATGGGAGGGCGTGTGATTAGTTCGTATCGTGGTTGTCTGACTGCTAATACGGTTGAAGGTTTAATTTGCACTCAAGATTGGATTCGTAATCTAGGTGGAATAGATAATGTTATGGACACATTGCAAGATATCGAAAAAACATATCTTCGAAAGTATATAACTTTTTTCTAGTTTTATTTTAATGTATTTGATATTTAATATGATAATTTAATAATTTGTTTCGTTGTTTTAGATGAATTGACAACGCTAGTGGAGTCATCAACAAAGTTAACTCTACATGATTGAGAGACTGATGCGATTGGTGTTTCGTTTATTTATATTATGTTTTTTGTGTATTTGTGCAATTTGAAGATTATTTATGGATTATATTTTGTTAATTATTAATTTTATTATAAGATTTTTTTTAATTTAAAAAATGATTTGGATACGGATACGGATATCCGATGAATATCCGAATATTTGTGGATATTCGAATTTACGAATATTCGAATTTACGAATACGAATAGTAAAATCGAATATTCGACGAATACGAATATGAATAGTCAGATATTTACGGATATTCGTTATTTGCCCACCCCTATGTATATGTTAAGGAAAAAGACATTAGTCTGATGAATGTTTTTTAGCAACATGTTTATCGGTAGATTAAGTTGTCGAAGATTTCCTTGCATACGACGTTGGTTGTTTTTGTGTCGGTTTTTTTTTAACGAGGGGAACCCGCACTCCTCGGACCCTTCAGGTGAGCACACGGTAAACCCTCGGAGCTATGCAATAGCTGGCAAACCACACAGCCCAAGTAAACCGACCCATGAGCCGATCTACTCGACCGAGGGCAGGGAGGGACTTGGGAGGGAACCGATCACCGAAGGAATTGAACCCAAGACCTCGTTGAAGGTCACCCCAAGCCGAACCACTCGGCCACCCCTTTCAAGTTCAGGTTCTTTTTGTTCGTTACGAATGAGTATCTTAAGTCCATCTTTGGTTTTTAATCTTAAAACGATGATGTATAATTGGTTATACGTAAAATTAAGAAATAGCATGTACAATTATACTTCGCTTAAACTTTATCCTTGAATTTTGTTAAATTTTATCTTTGGATTTTGTTAATTTTCATAACAAAAAGAAAATTATCGAGAATTGTCTTCTCTCAAAACGAAACGACAATGCATTACTTGTTTGCATTAATGTGAGTCCTGGTATGTAAACTTTTTCATCGGAGTTATGATAAACGATAATCTTTCATTTTTATGTTATTTGCTAGTTGTGTAATTTGTAATCTTGTTCCATTGCATAAGTTGAGTGTTTGGTTTAAATTGTGCAGTAATATTACATAAAATCTTACCTTTAATTGTAAAGAATGGTTTGAAATTCTAGGATATTTGAAAGTGTTCAGAAATTCCATATTTTATAATTCGTGTTCATTGTCACAGTTGTTTTTAGAATTTCATAATGTATATGAGCTTAAATATTTCATTGCATGGCTAGATGTCATGTTACGTAGTATGTTATTAATCTTGATTTGATGGGTATAATATAGCTCATTCTTGAAAGAACGAAATTTTTTGTATTGGTCATTTAAGCCTTCGTATACATGATTTATCATAGCTTGAATGAGGGTTGTGTTTTCCATGATAAAAAATTTAAGCGGAATATCTGTTATACATTCTTCGTCATTAGGTTCGGAAAGAGAGTCGTCTCCCATTTTTAATACCCAGTTGGAAAATTCACAAACTCCTTCTACGTTACTTTTTATTGTGTTTGTAAAAACTGCAAATTTGTCTTTGGCTTTAATACGTGGCAGTAAATCCAAAGGTATGAACATTTAGTGAAAATCTTACAATGACGTTTCAGATTTTTTTTAGCATTAACCAATAAAAAATTGTCTGAAATCTCCTTTGATGACTATAGATTTCCTGCCAAAGGGTTTTTCTTAAAAAAATTTTTTTTATCATATTACATATTTCATTGATTTATCCAATGATTCAAAACAATATTAACGAATCATGGGTGCTTCTTCTCATATGATTAGCTTTGTTTTCTACAATCAGTTCTGCAAGATTCATGCCTAGTTTTATACATTATATGGAGTCTTCACTAGTATAGCCACTACAAAAAAACACGGAATTTCCAACGGACGAGGCAACGGATCCGTCCGTTGGAAACGAGAATCAACGGATTGCAACGGATGTGGTGAAATTGCAACGGGCATAAATCTATTCCAAATCAATTGCAATTTGAAACAAATTTGTAACAGAAAACCTCCGTTGGAATGGCCGTTGGAAATCCGTCGTAAATTTTAATGGATGGCAACGGAAACCATCCGTTGGCAATGTCCATTGGAAGTTCCGTTAGAAAATATTCCAACGGTCGTCCGTTGCAACTTCTAAGAGATGCCCGTTAGAAATGGCAACGGATGACCGTTGATTTTGTGAATTTCGAGGCCACCGGTTTAAATAAATTCACGTGAACCTCCAACGGGTGTCCGTTGCGATTTCCAACGGATGTCCGTTGGAACGTTAACTATTTAGATCATACCAAAGAGTGCATCAAACAATCGAAAAAATGTCGTCGTCTTCAAATCGAAATATATATAGATCAAGAGAGTGGATGTATAGAAGAAAAGATCCTGTAACCGAAGAGATTACACAAGAATTCTTACACAGATTAGAGCAATTCATGAGTTTTGCATCGATGCAGCCTTTGTGTCAAGAACG
>CM071860.1:52738386-52774808 GCA_036759665.1 Gynandropsis gynandra | reverse complement strand
GAAAATAACCAAGCTCCCGAGACATACTACGAAACAAAGAATGTGTTAAAAGACTTGGGAATGCCACATGAGAAAATTGATGTTTGTAGAAACAGTTGCATGTTGTTTTGGGGAAATGATAAAGACTTGTTGGAATGCAAGTTTTGCGGTGCAAGCAGATTTCGGCCTAAAAAACCATCTTCACGGAAATATGTACCATACAAGAAAATGTTTTATATGCCTGTAGCAAACAGGTTGAGAAGGTTATATGAATCGAAAAAACCGCTGCAGCAATCGAAAAAACACTCCACGGCCGAAGGTGTAATGCAACATCCATCGGATGGTCAAGCTTGGAAAGATTCAATGAAATATTTCCCGAGTTCGCGTATGAAACGAGAAATGTTTATCTTTGCCTGTGCACAGATGGTTTTAGTCCCCATGGACAATCTGGAAGTCAATATTCTCTATGGCCGGTGATTTTGTCTCCGTATAATTTACCTCCCGAGATGTGTTTGAAAAGAGAGGTAATGTTTCTAAACTTGCTGATTCCAGGACCAGAACATCCGAAGAAAAATTTCGATGTATTTTTGTAGCCCTTAATTCATGAATTACGACAGTTGTGGAACGAAGGAATCCTTGCTTATGACGTCAGTACTAAGCAAAATTTCAGACTGAAAGCGGTCTTGTTGCGGACAATTAGCGATTTTCCTGCGTATGGAATGTTATCTGGATGGAGCACGCACGGAAGATTAGCATGTCCTTATTGTATGGAGGATACAGATTCATTTCGACTAGTACATGGTAAGAAACCATGTTGGTTTGATTGTCATAGAAGATTTCTTCCTCGTGGTCATACTTTCTGGAAAGATAAAAAACATTTCGGAAGAACGTGGTACAAAAAGAAGAGCACCGTGCATGCAAACCGGAACACAAATCCTTTACGAAAGATTGAACACAATGGAGGATTTACAAGAATCGGTAGAATCCGGTGGAGATCGTGGGCATCGTAAACCAAAAGGTCAAGGTGAATGGCATAACTGGTATAAGCGTAGTATCTTTTGGGAACTACCATACTGGAAATCATTGATATTACGTCATAATTTAGATGTTATGCATATCGAGAAGAACTTTTTCGATAACATCATAAATACTATTTTGAATGTGACGTGTAAAACCAAGGATAATATACAATCAAGAAAATATTTGAAGTCAATATGCCGACGACCTGAGTTGGAATTACGAGATGGAAGGTCACCTATCCCGTTATTCAGATTGTCTGGTCCGGCGAAAACAGCATTATTAAAGTGGTTAAAAGAGGACTTTAAGTTTCCCGATGGATATGCATCGAGCATTGCTCGTTGTGTGGATATTGTCGGTTCGAGGCTGATCGGATTGAAAAGTCACGATTGTCACGTTTTCATACAGCGGCTCATTCCAATCGCATTTGCTGAGCTCTTACCACGGAATGTTCACGATGTATTATGCGGAATCAACATATTTTCAGAGATATATGTTCGAGGAATTTAAAAGGTGATGACTTGAAAGTAATGAAAAAAAACAATATCTCTGAAGTATTATGTGCATTGAAAAAAGTTTTCCGCCTTCATTCTCCGATGTCATGGAGCATTTGCCAATACATTTACCAGATGAGGCAATACTCGGTGGGCCAGTTCAATTCATATGGATGTATCCTTTCGAAAGGTTTTTCTTTCATTTAAAGAAAAAAGCAAAAAACAAAGTAGCGGTCGAAGGATCTATTGTTAAACAATATTTGCTGGAAGAAATCACATATTTCAGCACATTTTATTTCGAGTCGTATATTCAGACAAAAGAGCGACGTGCAGCAGATTATCACACAAATTATCTGTATCAATATAATCCGCAGTTTGACACAATTCCTGAGCTGTTTACACCGATTGGAAGTACAGGAGGTAAATCCGATGAATAATGGTTAACACCAGAGGAGTATAATCATGTCCACACATATATACTACTAAATTATCAAGAGTTATTACCGTTCAAAAGGTACTGGTACATATTAATTTCAATCATTTCATATATATGTATGTATATATATATATTCAAATTTAACGTGTTTTCATTATCGGTCTCGTTGGGTTGAAGGTTATGCTTTTTAAATGTCAGTGGTTTGACCCAACCGTAGGACGTGGAATACGAAAAAACCGTTGGGGAGGAATTGACGTCAACCCGGCACGACAATATGGTAAATATGATCCATTCATCATAATAGATCAAACAGATCAAGTATGTTACGTGCAATATTTAAGAACATTGAAATGTCGAAGAGAGGTGTGGTGGGGCGTAGTAAAGATCAAGCCACGAGGAATTATAAGCACATATGAAAAAGAAGATCTGTTGCAAATCGATCATCCGCAGCCGATATCGCTTAATTGATACAGACAATTAGATCAAGCCATGAGGGATCATAAGCTCTGATGATAAAGAAGATCCGTTGCAACCCGATCATCCGCAGCCGATTCGTTTAATTGATAAAGATCGCGAGGAGATTCTTGCGAGAAATAACATAGACGCAGAACTCATATGCGATTATGAAGACGTTGAACCAGAAGATGCTGAAGATGAAAACGACGATGAATTCAATGAACAAGCGAAGGACGACTCGCCCATCGATGAATCTACTGAAGAAGAAATGTAAATACAATAATGTTTACTATGTGTAATAAATGTATATGATGTGTAATGTAAATGACGTATAACGTCCGTGAACGATGTTTGATGTTTGAAGTATGATGTGTAATCGAATAATCGAAATGTTAATACAATTGAACATGTTATATAAACGATGTTTGATTTATAACAAATTAAAATAATCTAATACCAATGTTGAAAATATTAGCGGTTGCCCGTTGAAAATATTAACGGTTGTCCGTTGAAACACGAACTCGCCCCCGACACTTAGAAAAAATATCTGAATTTTCAATATTTCTAACGGTCATCCGTTGGGAATTTCCAACGGATGAGCGTTGGAAAACAAGCTGTAAATTGACACCACGTGTCGCCTTTGCAACGGGCATCCGTTGGAATTCGAACGGATGACCGTTGGAAAGCGTAATGATGATTGCAGAAATTGCAGCTTTCCCAACCGTTTTTGCAGGCTTTCTAACGGCCATCCGTTGGAAATTCCAACGGATGACCGTTAGAAAGGCAGACGAGCCGCCATTTAGCCGTCCGTCGCCTCGGGAACACGCATTTCCAACGGCCATAGGCTGTTGAAAATGCGAAACGTCGCGTCAATTTACTCCTTCTGTTGCGATGATGTGTTTTCCAACGGCATCCGTTGGGATTTCCAACGGATCCCATTGGAAATTTCGATATATATATAGTGCGACGGAACTGTTCTTATTTAAACAACCTTCAAACACAAAAACCTTCTCTAAAATTCACATCTCACACACAAACTATTCGAAAACATAGAAACAATGAGACCGAGACGTTTCATTGGATCGGGTGGTTTACTTGCTCGTTCCGCGGGAGCGCCTCCCCCGTCGCCACCGCCACCATATCGTCCTCCGTCTCCAGTATCGGCGCCGCTGATATTTGTTGACGAGGACGATATGGTAGATATCGATGTGTTGATCGATGATTTCGATGGACGTCCAACCCTTCCGATCATCGATCCAGAACGTGCTTCTGGGACGTTATGGTAAATAGTATCTAATTATTTTGATTTGTATATTATATTTCATTAATATTATCTAACTTTTTATTTTTGATATGCAGGTTTGATGAGGATGATGTATTAAAACACATCAACAACAACATCATCCAAGGGTCCTTACAGGACGATCTCTACTATTCTTGGCAAGTTACGCCAGAAGTTGTGCGCCAGCGATGGTGGCGCACTTTTATTGTAAGTTTTTTTAATTATATTTCAATTTTATAATTATATATATATTTGAAAACTAATAATTTTATAACTTTGTTTGTAGCGTTCATACAGATGGCGGAGAACTCATACAATGCGCATCTACACATCATGGATGCGCGACATGCAGGTTCGGATGCGCCTAATGATGAACGGTGCAAAGCGCAACTACTACGCCAACAACAACAAATCGAGATGGGCAATTGAAGTGGTCTTCAAAAAAAATGATTGAGCACTGGAGTCCGCAGAATTCAAGGCCAAGAGCGAGAAGGCCGAACAAAATCGCTACGGTGAGAAGGTTCACAGAGATGGTCCGCATCGCCATACTTCGAGATCGAAATCCTTCACAAAAGAAAAAAAGAATTGGTAAAATTTTAATTATTTAGATTTTTTGTTTACTTAAATATTTATCTAACAATATTTATTTTATATTGTAGATGCAACGGATGGGAAGAGAACTGACTCTTCTTGAAGTGGTATTAGAAACCCACGCAAAGAAGAAGTCGGTTGTTGGGGAAGAGGCCGACGAACCGGAACCCGTCGATCCTCGAGCGGTGTGAACCGTGAGAGCTGTGACGGAGAAGATCACACAGCAATCTCAGGCTTGCGGTTCAAGCCCCGACGACCTCAGTCCTTTACAAAAGGACCAAATTTATTTAGAGGTAAAAGGTTATTATTTTATTTCTAAATTATTAATCAAATAATTTGTGAAAATCTAACGTTACTTTTATTTGTCTTGTAGTCGGTGAGACCGTATAAGGGACGTCTACACGGTCTCGGGACGCTTCAAAAGGATATCATCGAGGACGTCACGACGGTACCTCCCGTTGTGCAAGAGAGTTTTTCGCAACAACGGCGAATCGAAGATCTCGAAACACAACTTCGAGAAGCTCGAGCTCAAGTGGCGCGACAAACATCTCAAATAGAACACTTAGAGAGCGTCATTGAATTGATGTCCGGCCAGGTGAGGGGATCAACACCGCAGCAAGAACCGGGTCTCGATTCGGATGCAACTCCGTCTAGAGGTGGTGGTGATCGTGGCGGAGATGATATGGACGCAACTGATCTTAATGATTCGTAATAGGAAATAATTTTAATTTTAATATTTTTTGTAAAATATTTTAATATTTTAATCAAAAAATTTTTAGTTTAAAAATATTTTATTTTTTTATTTTTTTAGTTCCATTCCAATGGACATCCGTTGGAACCGCTAACGGGTATCCGTTGGAGGGTAGTTCCCGCCAAATCTTTTCCCGCCATTTTGCAACGGACGTCCGTTGCTATTTCTCACCAAATGGCAACGGATGCCCGTTGGAAAGATAAGTTTTTCCCCGCCTAATTTGCAACGGACAGTCGTTGGTTTCCAACGGTCGTCCGTTGCAAGTTTACAACGATGATCCGTTACAAAGTCGTCCAACAGGCGTCCGTTAAGATCTTTCCAACGGAAAATCCCGTTGCCATGTCCTTTGCAATTCTGCAACGGATATAATCCGTTAGAAGGCTGTTGCGAATTACAACGGATCCTCATTTGCAACGAACTTTTTGCAAGGGATGAGAATCCGTTGACGTCCGTTGGAAAATGCCAGTTTTTTTGTAGTGAGTGAATCTCGAGCGCGTAATGCAACCTCCTTGTAATAACAACGATCCAATTCAACTTGAAACCACACTTAAAACAATATCACCATAAGATCTAATTACTTGGATAATGCTCTCCATATAAATGTTTTCCCAATCCGTCCATATACGTGAACAAAGTAAAATTTACATGTTGGTTTATAAGCAACATCTTTATTCGCATTGAAAATATTTAGTTGTTCTTTAATAAGTTGGTTACATATCTCATTGTTTTCTAATTGTGTTATGTTTATGTCATACAATTGTTCTTCATAATTAGTTTGGTTAAATTGTTTCGTTGTTGATATCATCTGGATATGGCATTGGAGGAAATTGTTTTAAAGAGCGTCGATTTTTCTGTAAGAGTTTTTCAATCTCTATAAACAAATGTATGTTGAAATTGTTCGAGCTCATGTTGATACTTATAAAATAGCTAGTGACAACCTGTTTAATTTAAAAATGTTATAAACTTCCATTCAATTTGGTGTAACGAACCAGGCAAGTTGAATATCTTAATATACTTTTAAGGAATATCGTCTACCAGGTGTTCCCAAATTTTTTACCACATTAATTTATTCGTATGTACATCCCTATTTTATGATGCTACTAGTATGACAAATAAAGCGCATAGATACGAAGGGATGCTATATAGATAGCTTCTTCAATAGAATCAATATAGTCTTTGTCATTATCTAATAGACCTAATCTTTGACATACATATTTGAATGTCATATATGTAGTTCTATTTACTGTTTGCATATTTTCGAATGAAATATAACCTTTTATTTTATTGGGAAACACCCTTAGGTAGTGAGCTTCACCAGTTGTCGATGTTGCGAGGTGCAAATGACTATCCACGCTTCCTTTATGTCCATATGTTTTTTATTTTTTTCCAAACAAATTCGGTGGGTAAATTGGCGTATGTCAGCTCTCTAGCTTCAGCATATATATTGTGTTACATTTAAACCATTTTATAAAAATAGTTCACTACGCATTTCTATTCAAAGTAAGTTTATCTAAGGTGTCGTTTTCTGAGAACTAGATATAGGGGTGGGCATTTCGGATTATCCGGACCGGCCCAGACAGACCCAATCCGAATAACTCAACCCATGAGATATATGGATTTTATAAAAAACCTATATGGGTTTAATATAAAAAACCCAAACGGGTTCAGGTCGGTCCGAGTTCGGGTTCGAGATAATCCGAGGAACCCGAACAACCCGAAAAAAAAAACTAAACAAACCCTAACCCTAAACCGTGAGTCAAGCTCCCTCTCCCTCTCACTCACACGTTTAAAACTCCTTTAAAACCCTAATTACCCATTTAAAATCCGATTTACTTGTTTAAAACTCGAATTATCCGTTTAAAACCCGAATTACACGTACTTAAATAACTAAAAAAAAATTGAATTACCCGAAATATCTAAATAACCCAAATACAATTTGGGGTTTTTAGGTTTAATGTTTCAAAACCCGAAAAATCCGAACCTGGATCGAAACCCGAAGAACCCGTCCCGCAAACCAAATGGTTTTTTTTGTTCAATTTTTTATAATCCGAGGAACCCAAATCCGGACCAAACCCGAAGAACCCGTCCCGAAATCCGGATTGCTCACCCCAAACTAGATGTTTTACATTCTTCGTAGGTAAAAACCGAGTCGTTCAACATTAATATTTCTGAAGTGAATGTCAAATTTATAAATTCTCTAATAGATTTTGCAACCTGAAACTTATTTACAATTAAAATATTTTTGTATGGTATTGGTCGGTTGCAATGAAGGCGTTTCATCCAATGGTATGTGTGTGGTAATTTTGTGAGGATCTCTATTTATAGAGTTAAAAATGTATTTAATAGCCCACTGCACCATTCAAAAAATTTACATGACTCTTTATTTCTTAGTATGATTGTATTGAACGGGGTAATGGTTGTATAACATGATCCCATCTTTTATACGCGATAATTTTTACATATTGTTTGTATATTAGCTTTTAAAACCTTTAAAAGTTCTAAACTCTATTTACGAATATTAACCGTTTTTTGTCAGTTTGTTAATATATTGGAATTATCATCAATTCTTGGCGTTAAATGTTTAGAGTGCTTGACAGTATAATCCTAATATTATCTTTCTCTATCCAACAATAAAATATTTCTCACAACTTATTTGGAAAATGGTGCAACAAATGATATCATCAAACACAATCGTCAGGTTAAAGTTGTACTTTAATGTTACTAGGTGATACCCGCGCTACGCGCGGTTTTGTGATCTTTAAAATACGACAATCTCAAAGTTTGTATAAAATATATTAAATCGAACATTAGCATCATATTTGATATGTTTATGGGGCAATATGAAAACAGAAAAATAAAAGATTAAGAGTATGAATTTGATGTTTAGATCTATGTGTTGTAGTGAGAGATAATAGCGAAATTGGTTGTAATGAATGTATAAGTATTGACTATAAAATGACGTAAAAAAGTAACTGTATGATATGAGCCAGCCCGTTTTGACGGTGATTCTCCTTATTTTTACCTGTCAACAAATCGAGGTATAAATTTAATCAAAAAAATGGTCTTAGCAGGTTTTGATACTAACAATATTTGGATATTTTGAAAACGAACCTATGCTTGAATTTTCTTATTGGCTTCAGCATGGGATCTATGTAGATGCAAGTGGAGCAGGATGGACGGAGGGTCAAAACATCTATGCAGTATATTTAGAAAGAGTAAGTACGAAAAATACATGAAGAAAATACATATAATAAAATAAATTGTAGATAGTGTATTTATTACCGTTGACAATAATGGGAGTAATCCCTGTGACGATCATGACGGTTTCTTTGATAGTTATTTGATTAACAAGTGAACGAAAGTGAATAGCAAGTTCGTCAAACACGATTATCCTGGCGAAATGTTTTCTGTTTTTTGGAATTTTGAAATGTCGTTGGTAAGTTGGTGATGAGGAAAAATAACAAAATAATTTAATAGCGTAATAATATTTCACTTACCTGTTCAATAACAATCGGAGCTCAATTTTTTGACCTGAAGTTGGCAACCGCAAATTTGATCCATGAATAGCAATGAGGAGTCCAACAACATCTACAAGTTTAAACATATAATAGATGAATTTAGTAGTAAAATAGTAGTATGTATGATCTATTGCAAATGTATGTACCTGATACAACTTCAATGTTGTCAACCAAGCCAACCAATTGTCGGTATGAGCGTAGTCTGAATTTGTATGTTGGAATTGGATGAACCGTGTCTGTTACTTTTTCAACAGTTGTATCCTCCCGAAAAAATATGCGCATAGTATTCTCTGTTAGCTTGTAGAGACCAACATTTGGAAGTATCGTTAAATTTTTTAGGATAAAAATATCTCCTTCCATTATGTGTGGGTTGTATCTAGAAACAAAGGCGAGAGATATATGTCCTTCAATGGCAGTTCCCTGCAGTATATCATATAGATGACGATTAAAGAGAGTGATATAATATGGAATACGTAAATACTCTTACAGTACTCATTGTTTCATTGAGGAATAAAAAGCCAAAACTGAGGTAACAATTGTTAATGAGCGTGTTTCCCCTCTTCCAAATTCTTATAAAGCGTCCTAAAAGGCGTTGTTCCTTAGCGGCAGATGTGATAGATCCATGACATGGTTCATCGTGCATCCGTATGACACATCTCAAATTGTGATCTAAATCATGTAAAAAAAGAAATACATAATATGAGCAGCAAGAGATAAACAGGAGTCCTTTGCAAGCAGAAGTGAACAAACCTTATTGGTAACTGGCAATGACGGAAGTAAGTACCATGTCCATAATCTAGGTTATTTGGTGTGACTACAAATAATATAAAAGTTTTGAACACTTGTGTATTTGTAAAAAGTTATGTAAATAGCTTAATGGATACTCACCTCAAGCTTTATGAAGTCCTCTGAAAATTTCTCTGTAAACAATGTTGGTGACAGTTGGTTCTTTTCCGATGAGATTGACACGATCAATTATCCTCAAACCATCAGATGAAGTTACACGTGACAAGGCTACATATAACTGACCATGGCTGAAAACTGGTTTCGGTAGATAAAGGCCGATTTGTTTCAAGCTCTGATCTTGGCTTTTGTTTATTGTCATTGCATAACATAGTCTAACAGGAAATTGGCGTCTACGTAAATTAAAAGGAAATGTTGTATCAGTTGGGGATAAAATAATCCTCGAGATCAAGACTTTGTTGCCAATATGCGTGCCAGTGATAATTTCCGCCTCTAAAACTCTAGAAGCTATCTGAGTGATTATTAGGCGTGTTCCATTGCAAAGGCCTTCTTTTTGGTTTAGATTTCGTAACAGCATGACAGGAGAACCAATCTTCAAACAAAGGTTGTGCCTTGGCAAACTACAGCATTCAAGAGGTTAAGGTATTCGACGGGATACAATGATTGCCACTCGGTTGTAGGAGCACTGTCAATCCCAATTGAATCAGAGCTAAAGTATTCCACAGTTTTCCCAGGAAGCTTTGATAAAAAAAATTCGTTGACCTCATCAACGTCTTCGTTTCTGGGAGTTAGAACCGCTCGTTCTCTGAGATATCCAGGGTTCATGTACATTTCATAAAAGCATGGATACGTTGCTTCGAAGATTGACTGGAAAGGATCATTTGTATTCTCGAGCATTAATTCTTTGTCGATCAAAATGTTGTCTCCTTCTAATGAATTGTGCATAGTCATTTGCAAACTACGGGCTGTGCCATCCCCAACAGATAACAACCATTCAGCAAACTTTTTCTCTTCTTGTCTTAAGCGCATATTGTGTTTCAAAGTGTATATGTGAAATGATTCCCATAAGAATGAACGGCTTATCGTTGACATAACTGTTTCAGCACGACCGCTACGTGTGACTAGTAATATTTGCCGAAAATCACCTCCTAACAGAACAATTTTTCCGCCAAATGGTTTTTGAAAGGCATCGTTGTCGTTAATGGAAACAATATCTTTCAATGTACGATCAAGGGCCTCAAATGTATGATGATGTGCCATGGGTGCCTCATCCCAAATAATCAAAGCAGCTTCCATGAGCATTTTTGCTAGCAAAGTGCCTTGTTTGATATCACATGTCGATCCTTCATGCAAATTGATCGGAATTTTGAATCGAGAATGTGCTGTACGACCACCAGGTAACAGGAGTGCGGCTATACCAGATGATGCAACCGGTATGACAACGCGGCGTTCAGATCGCAGTTTCGAAATGATTGTCCTGTACAAGTATGTTTTCCCTGTTCCACCAGGTCCATAAACAAAAAAAAGCTTCCCCATATTCCGTTGGACTGAGTCAATCACAGCTTTATAGATTTCTTTCTGTTCTGTATTGATTGTTGAGAATAATTTGGAATGCTCTTGATGTTCGAACTCCTCATCAATTTGCATTTCTTGCCTTATGAAGGAGTTTGTAATTGACTGCACAACTTGGACGTCAGGGGTGGGCATATCAGGAAAATCCGCGAGTGACTTTTCATGCTCGTGAAGTAGTTTCTCGATTTCAATGAGAGTAAAGACTTCAATTTCAGATTCAGACAATCTTAGACCAGCAAAATTGAATTCCTTTTTTTTCTTAAGTACAATATCCTCACCTAGGGATCTCCAACAACCTCTCCATAATTCCAATGGTTTGCTTACGTCACAGTATAGTAAGAGCATTACGAAAAGTTGCCGCAATTGTGTAGGCATGGCCCAGTGTGAGGCTTCTGTCATAGCTTGACGCCATTCATTATCCTCATCCAGTAAACCTCTTGCAATGCATGCATCCTTAAACGTAGTATATATTACATTGTCAACCGTTTTGATGTTGTCATAAATCGTTGGGCCTTTTACTACGTTCAGTAGAATTCGGAGGTAATACAACTCTCCTCATGCTGGATGAATATTGCCAATGCGACCAAGTGACAATCCTTGTTTCCTTTTGGACCATATCTTATCCGAGTTGTGCCACACAAATCTTGTTGGGAACTCAACATAAGTTAAGTGCCTTGCTTCTTCAAATAATTCGTTTGCTCTCATCCATTCTGTAAACATTGTTGCCTCTGCACCCGGTTTATTAACAACACTTTCCAAATCGGCTAAATCTTCAAAAGTTAAACTCTGTTGATTTTCAAGGTGCACCGCTAACCGTAAAATCGGAGGTTTTTGGTGGTGGATGCTAAATGCCAATATACGCCAAACCGCTTCGCACGAAGACAAATACCTACACTCGAGGTAGGTATTGATTTCATTGATTTCAAACGTGTGTCCTGTCCCATTTCCAGTGTTAGCATCGCCACTTGAACCTCTTTCAATCAATAATGATGCCTTATCAACACCTTTGGTAATGTACTTGAAAAGATATTTAATCGCATTTGCTTTATGGCACCATTCTACGTTGATATGCGAGCGGTACTTTTTCAAAAGGGCTACGTTGTGTGGGACAACAAAACTGTTGTTCAGCTTAATATCGCCTTTCATTACGTACTTTGTGTCGTCCTCCCTGCGCCTGTACACAATGTAACCAGATTCAGTAATTTTTGTGTGCGCAGTGTACGGTCTTGGATATTTTTTTGAACAAACACCCCGCTCCATACATGGTGAATGTGGCATGTCTAGGCCACAAGGTCCATGCATCATATGTTGTTCGACTAATCTAAATCCTTCGTCGTCGATTTCCTTGTTCGGGAGTTCTGCTTGAATGAATGTGTCAATGTCAACGGAAGAAGGGTTTTTGAACGCAGGTCCGAGCCAAATAAGAATATGAGCATGTGGTAAACCACGCTTTTGGAAATCAACAGTGTAAACAACTGCAACAAAACATAAGAACAATGACAAGTGAGATTCGGTGTTGTAATAAGTTGGGGCAGTTATGACAGATCGTTAAGATGTAATCGTGTTACCTGAGATAGGCTTTAGAAGAAAACACCTGCAGCGAGATCTTCCAAAAGCAAATCTAGTTTGATTTTAAAGACTCGACATTCGATATCTGGCCTATCGTTTGGATTGCTCTGTCCATATAATTCCAAATGACTTAGGATTTCTGGCCATTTTGGATTAGCCGTCATTGTTATAAAGAGATCGAGATTACCATACCATCTGCAAAGAGCCATAGCGTTGTGATAGTTTTCAACCATGTATCTTGGTCCGCCAGTAAAAGAGGGTGGTAATACAATCCTTCTGCCTATAAGTTTAGCGTTCCTATCACCCTTCCCAATAGCATCATAGACATTATTGTATAGATCTGACTGAAGTTTACGTTGATTGTTTCGAGCCCAACGAATCTGTTCTTGTTCAATGGCTGTATATGCATCAACCACATACTGTTGGAATAGACGACCTCCTTTAATGAGTGTAGTGCCTTCCGATAATCTGGTCTGTATTTGATAAGCGTAATACTCACGCATAGTGACATAATCTCGGTTTATTCTTTTTGATTCATTTGCATAGGGTATCCCTTCGCGAAAGCCGATATCACCGTACGGGAATAACAGAGGATATTGCAGACTCATGAACAATGGATGAAGATCACTTATCCTGTAAAGTTGACCCGAAGGTTTCAATTGCAAGACAACATCCCGCTCTCCAATTGTAGCCGAAAGATCTCCCACAATAAGACCAGCGACCTCATCCCCTGTAGGCAACTCATGTTGTTTATCTTTTTTTCTTGGTTCAAGCAATCTGAGTGTAAATTCTGCGATATCGCCTGATTCATAACGATCTCTCGCTCTCCGAAACATTTTTGCAAGATGATTAAGGTTGTCAAGCATATGTATGAGTTTGCCAAGAATCTGCTCATCTAGGTGGCCTGAGCTAGCACTGCGATTTAAGGTGCGCATCCGATTTTGGATTTCATTTGTTGTGTCATATATATACAGTTGGGCAAATTGGGGGGTTTGCCTTCAGCTGGTAATAATGACCCAATACTATGATGATTCTGACCATGAATCCGGAAGGTGAATGGTCCAACAGAAGAAGTAACAGAGTGATCAATTTTTGCACCAATCGATGTAAATGCAAGCATAGAATTGTACGCTCGAATATTTGTACGGAAGGACCTAGAGCTGGAGTGGATCTCATCAAGATAGGGAGGAGTTGCAGGTATTGGAGGTAGTTTGACACGGCCTGTCATGCAACATAAGTTGAACGATAGGTTGTGTGTGCGTTGCCTCCGAGCGGGACTTTCGTTATGCCATACTATAGCCCCACAATTTGGACATTCAGTGAGAGTTTCTTCTTTGTAATCAAGTTGGTTTAGTGGGCCTATCAATTTATGTAATAAGATAAGAACAGGTTTTAAAGACAATACATAACGCACTAAGTATATCGGGGAATTAGTACAACAAACCTCGGGTTTGTGATGGTGAAGGAGATGCATTTGATGGCGAGGGTGCAGAGTTAGTTGTCGTGGAATGAATCATATAAGGTTACCATTTTTGGTAAAAACAATTTGCAAATGATTAAGAGTTGTGATAAGGTCAGGGTTTAATTGTTTGTTATGCAAAAGGTAATAGGTTTCGAGATAAAACCGGAAACGTATTCGAAGCATATAATTATAAAGACAAACATACCTGGGAAGCGTTTGAACAGTTTCTTCTGCAACATGATGACTCTACGGTTGGCGCGTGCTTGTCTAAAAATAGCTAAAAAAGGCAAAGACGAAAGCCAAAAAAGTTAAAAGGAAACCGTATACATGTTTTTACGTAATAATGCAAAAGGGAATTGAAACAATGAAGCATTAAGGAGTTAAGTGGTGATTTTAAAATTGCGTACATTTTCGGTTGATGTCGAATTCTGATACGGTTGGAAGCTGAAAGTCCGCATTTGATGGGGAATGTGATAACCAAAGGCGAGTTTGATCTAACAACCGAAAAGAGAAACAATAAGTACATAAGTTAAAGCTAAATCATTAAAATATACGAGACTTCTCAAATCGATCCCTTACCAGTCCCACCAGCCGGTGACAATGGTTTTTTTAAAGGTCGTCGCATTGTATAGAAATGGAATTAAAAATGTTGTGAAAGGGAAAAAAGGAAATTAGGAACAAATAAATAGTGGGGTTATACAGCTTAACTAAACTAAATTGGGCAATCGAAAGAGGAAGGCTGAAAAGGTTATAGACGTATAACACCGGCGTACTCCGGCGTGCGTGGTAAAAACCCTAAGCCAAACGATACGTTCCGCTGCTATATATATTTTTGAAATCTAATTATCATTTGCAATTTTCCTTCATCTGAAATTTACAGTGATAACCGATACGTTCCGCTGATTATTATAAGAGATAGATAGAATCAAAGGGTGAGATAGGTGTGAAACATAATAGTTAAATTGGGGGAAAAGACTCCATGTTTTACTTTTTTTGACAATACCAGCGGTGCCTCAATTCCTCAAAGCATTTGCAAATGAGGGAGAGACAGCGGTGAGCGAAGGCGAAGCAGATGAGGGAAATTAAGCGTACCTGTGGCTGGTAAGTGCAGCAGCTCCAACGGCGCAAGGTAAGGCTAAGTGCAGTAGTTAGAGTTCCAATTGCTGCGACTCATATGGTACGTGGTTGGGGAGAAACGGTTGACGGGATAGGGCAAGAGTCCTAGTGACGGTTAAGCAGCCGTCTAGACGTTACGATGTAAGGTTTGATGCGAGAAAAAACTACTCCTACGGACGTTACGCAACTATCAGCTCAGGAAAAATCCCCCTTCCTCCACACCTTTCCTCTTCGTGTCAGCAAAGATTTTCCTCTTTGAGAAGAGGAGACTTTGAAGGGTGTTTAGATTTGAACACACTGCCTTCTGGATTGAATTGCTTCCTTCTTTCTGCTGATCCTCTCATGTGGATATTGACATTTGTCCTTCTCTTTTTTGGGTATGCAGCCGCCGTGCAGGAGAGATCCTCCAATGGGTATCTGCTTATTGCAGCAGGTGGGGGAGTTAATCAGCAAAGAACAGGAGTAAGTGCTGTTTGGCAATGATAAAATTGATGATGATGGGAGATACTGAACTGAACCTTCATGATATGACTTTGATGATGATTCGAAAATGACTGTTGTATGAGCAGATAATAGTTGTCGTAGTTGTAGGTGCAGATATGTGGGTGCAGATATGTAATCTATGGTCATTGATGCCACTTGGTTTAAATAGATCTTATGGATTGCCATTAGTTAATTTGAAAGAGCAAATTTGAACTTTAATAATTTTATCATCGATTTCTTTGGTAGAGATCTGAAAATTCGTTTCTGCTAATGATATAATGATGGTGATTATGCAGGGCAAATTGGATATGCCTTTGTTCCCATGATTGCAAGAGGAATCATGCTGGGTGCTGACCAACCCGTGATCCTCCATATGTTGGATATCCCACCCGCTGCAGAGGCATTGAACGGTGTAAAAATGGAGTTAGTTGATGCCGCTTTCCCGCTTCTGAAAGGTAGTGGACTTGTTTAGTCCACTATGTTTCTCCAAATATAGCAATACTAATGCTTTGAATATTGCGATTAGATCGTTAAATATGGTTTCTTGATGCAAATATACGATTGTAAAATGATCTAATCATGTTTAAACAACTTGTAATAAGATAATTTGACTTGGGTATGGAATGGAACTTTGCTTGTCACTTTAGAGAAGCTACAAAAGCATATATGACTTTGGTGATTCAGCCGAGAGGAGTACCAGCGCCAATACCGCAACAAGAAGAGGGGAATAACGAAATTACATCTATGCTCATCCAGCCTCTCCGGCGCTATCGTTGTCCTCAAGTCCTGTGAGCTTCTTCTCCCCATCGCTCAGGATCTTGGCATCGTCAAGCATTGCGTCGACGTCATCAGCTCCAAGGTTTGTTAGTCTTTTATACCCTTTTAAGTATTTTTGATTGCTTCTGCATTAGCACGCATACTTGTATAGATACATGAGAAATATGCGGATTTCTGCAACTTATAATGATTTATTCAGTTAAAGCTGACACTAAAACTTGTTTCTATGTTGTCTGAATTGAAAAGGCTTGCAGCGAGGCTACATTTCCATGCCGATCACCTCCAAACTGGTGGACAGAGGAGCTCTGCATCTTAGACAGAGATTTCTTCGCGGAGATCTTAGCAGGGATGAAGCAAAGAGGTGCTAAAACTTCGACTTTGGCCTCTGCCCTTATCACCTACACTGAACGATCTCTGAGAGATCTTGTCAGAGACCACATGGGATGTTGTTGGTTTTGCAGATTTACGCAGGGGAAAGGAACCTATCAGATGAGAGCATCAAAGGCAGTTGTATGAAAACTTTGTATGTCATTATCGACTTTGTTAATAAGATGTTTTTTACATCGTATGCCTAAGATGAAAAAAGAAACTGTGAAATTAATGAAACCGAAGTTCCAACATAATGTTTGATTTACTCAACGGAGAAATTGAACTATGCTGCAGATGACTTAGGAAAGGGATGAAAGATTTAATGAAAGGCGAATATTATAAGTAGGGAAATACATAGTGATCTGCGGGTTCATTCGACAGTGCATTTTATTGGAAATACGTAGAAAAGATAGTAAGGTCAAATGACATTTGAAATAGGTAGCGTAAATCCTTCTAAGCAAGGCGAATCTTCTTTGCACGTGGCGGTTTCTTCTCCTTCATAGCTGCAAGAACGACTGTGTCATCATCCTCATTTGCTGTCTTTTTACCCTTATCGGCGCTACGAGGAGGACAATTGGGTGTTGCGGATTTCAACAAAGCAGTTGAAGGACCATTATCAATATGAATATCTTCATGTCCATTTCCATCGCTGAGGCTAACAGAATTATCCAGGTCAACCTGTTACAATTAAGCCGAGGAGTGAAGGTGAATTTTGAAGTGCTGACTTACAACAAATAACAAAAAAACAATTGGCCCCGCACAAACCTCAAGATCATCAGGTTCAGTATCGGTGGGTGTAGTAAGTTCTGTTACACGTGTAGCCGTGAAGGAGCGATGGTTCGGTGAGAAATTGTAAGCAGTTACTTTGAGTTGGAATTTGTACCGCTTACCAACCATGTCATTCAAAAATTTTGGCAATTCATCTCCTTCAGCGCTAGCCTTTAAGTAGATGGGGAAAAAACAAATTAGACATGCAGTAGACGGTTGGAAATAGAGTGGAAGGTAAGTAATATCTGTAGAGAAGTGGTGTTAAGGCTGAGAGTGTTACGCCACCGGTTAATTTCTCGGTCAAACACAACAAAAGTTGCGAATTCACCAGCATCTTCAACCAAGAACTCGACCCTATACCTAAAAAACATGAAATAAAAGTTTGAAAAGAATGTGAAAAACAATTGTATTAACGGGACCCGTTAGGGGGTGGTTAATCGCAGATTACCTTTTAATCCCGACGACTTTGTCCTCAACGCAGAATGAGCATTCTAGGGACTCGGAGTTGCGCTTTAATTTTTTTGAGCACTTGGCACATGCCACATAGGTCCAGCCATTGTCTGTTAAGATTTTATCCACGCGTGCCTCACAATAGAACTCAGCTTCCTAGAAGAAAGCAAAAAATAGGATATAAATGTTAATGGAACAGGAAATTAGTTTATACGGAAATGCTGTCGAGCCTGGAGAACCTTGTGGTCAGAGGTGGTTATGAATTTGCATAGCTCTAAGAGGGAAACCGTTTCCATCTTCACCAATTGAGTGCTCAGCTCATTGTTTTTTATACCATCATCAGTGTCGTCCCTTATACTGCGCGATAGAAGCGTGTCAGCATTTTAAAGCGAGGATGCGGGATCTTTATAAGGAATTGAGATGTGCGGAAGGGTATGCCGATGAGAAAAATAGATTTAGCTTGCTTGAGAAGCGTTAAAAAATAATGGTTCACCTTTCTACGTATTCCGTGACAACCGTTGCTTCGCCGTCAAAATAGTATCTGCTTGCAGAACTGGTGTTTAAATAGAGTGTACCTAGTAATAATGAAAAGAAATCCATGTGCATGAGACAGTGGCGTCAAGGAGAATTGGGAAGAATTTAACGACTTATAAGAGGGTGACAGGGACGATAATACAATGACGGTGTCTTGCACATTATTAGGTAGCAATAGTATACGAGAATCGTACCTGCAACTATTTTGGGATTGACCGCAGTGACGAGGATGACTGATGGGGCGGTGTTGAATTGTTCCAGCTTGGAACGCAACTCATCAGCCTTAAGGTCCCATGATGTGAGGTTGACATGCATCCCACTTGTTATCAATATTAAAAGCGCCAGATAAGTGAAAGGAAATAACGTACAAAGTTTAAATAAGGTGTTTCAAACACCAACCAAGACAGTTGTAGACGGAGGGAAACGCGGGCGGTGGATGACACATTATCAAGAAGTGAATCCTTGATAGCATCAACGCGGCCAATAACATCTATAAAACAACGAAACACAAGAAAAATGCATAATGTTTTTCAGGAAAGAATGCGGGAAAAATAAAGGGGCGGGGTGTAGCGTGAAAGTTGAATAGTACCTGGGAGAGAGATGTTTTTATTGGCAAGAGACGTTAGCTCGGCATAGGTAGTAAGCCTGAAAACATGTTGTGGGATAGCAATGGTTTCTTCTGAAATGTCGGAGACTTTTGTGCACACAGTAAACCGAATTGAAACGTGCAAATCGGTAAGCCTATAGTTTGGATTGTTACGAACAACATCAATGCCCTCCAACCGCAGTATATTTCCTTCTTGGAGGAACGGTGCGAAATGTTTGTAAACATTAGAATGAATTGTGTCGTGCAGTAACGTTGCCTACAAGGGTGTGTTACGACATAAGTGAATTATAGTAAAAAAAATGGCACATGGAATTTAGACCCAGGAATGTTATGATAAACAAAGGCGACATTTCAATGAACAGAACACGAAGGTACGACAAGGGGGGTTCGGTGCAGTGAGGGGGCAAACAATAGGAGATGCGGCATAACGCAAGCATGGCAAAGATGATGTAAACTGCATAAACGCAACTACCAACAGCATAAACGAAGAGGTGAACGGGAATAAATCTATGGGATAACAATAAAACCTGCCCTACAAGGCGCGACAAAGCATACTTAAACGGCCCTAACAATGAGAACAACTGGGAAAATAGGTTGGAAACTGTACCTAAAGGAAATATACGAACCGGGTATTACGGAGGTTACCTTTTCATCGATCAGGAGACACTCTATCCACATGAGCTACCCACCTTTTTTGGCGTTTCTTGCTTCCCATACACGGAAGACTCTTCCGACGATGGCCTGCATACCACGCCCAACAATTAGATCAGAAAATGGAAGGTGGGATGGGGTGGATGAGACGGCAGAAACAGGCAGAGAAGACATTTTGAAAGCGAGGTAAATATTATGCCAAATCAAGAAACTGTGTAGGGTAGTGCAACTCACCGGAAACAAGTTGCAATTTAAAGGAAATGGAAAAGGTAACGATCTGCTCGTTGGGTTGCTAGGCATTAACAGGAGATAGGATTAATGGGTTAGTAGGGGAGGTCCATGAAGCGACAAACGTTACGGAGCGAGGAAGAAACAAACACACGGCGAAACACCATAATGAAGAGAATCGGGTGATGGCAAGTAGATATCGCTTCGCCTGGGGGCGCGCAGAGACAACGGCGGCCGAAGAGGTGGCCTCACGGGAGGGGGAAAACCGGCGACGACGCAACCCGATGTGGAGGAAACTCGCGCATTGCCCGGGCGAAAGGAAGACGATTGACAACCGGCCGTGGGAAGAAAGGGCGACGGGATTTAATTTGGATTTGGCGGCTAGATGAAAGAGGGAGGAAGAGAGCGCTCCTCAAGGAGGGAATCGCTGGGGCGAAATGGAAAAACGGCAGCGGGAACGGGAAAGGTAGGTCGGCCGGCGGTGAGGGAGGGGGGGAGGAAGAACGGGTGTCCGAGGAAGCAACGGCCGTCCTTGGAAGGCGCAACCGCTGGCGATGACATGGTGGGAAAAAAACGGCGTTTGCAGGATGAAGAGAGAAGAAAGAACTTCATTTGGGGTAAAAGTGGTGTTGAAAAAACGGGGAGCAGGGGTAACTGTGAAGGAAAAATGATGAAACCTGAGAACAATCCTCAAATGCCTGAGAAAAAATGTGTAAGAAAATGAGATCAATTTCATGAGACTGCCTTTTGTAAAAAAGGCAATCTAAAAATGGGGTAGAGATGGAAAAAATGGAAAGTAAGAAAATCGAAGTCCTAAATATGTTGGTAAGAATAATTCTATATGGATATAGAAGACGAATAAATAAGTGATAATTGTTCGATGCGAATACTTCAATCGTTGTGTTTTAATCAAACACGGTAGTGGTGCACAGTCAATTGAAATCCGCAAGAGGCAGCAGATATAAGACAACCAATAGATTTAGATCAAGAAAAAGCCGAGCACTTCATAAAGCATATGTTCTTGCAATACGATATTTGTAAGGCATGCGGTGCAGTGGGAGGACGGGAATGGTATTTTGTATAGATTTTTGTGGGGATCTTCTGTGAAGGGCGTTGTATCCGATCGGTGCTTTAAAAAATGTATTGTAAAAGGGCGTATGCATTGATGAAGGTCAGAAAGTGAAAAAGAAATGAGGTCGATATGCAACGATAGGTGTGGTGTAAAAGTAATGGTTAGCTGAAGCGAAGGAAAATGCCAGTGCAGTGGACCGATCACGATGTTGGAACGACTTTGATGGTTTGTTGATAATACAAATCGTAGTTAGCCACTTGTAGTTAGCGGGAATGAGGCAAAAGGAAGAACACCAAACAATCTTTACAAATGGTTTACTGTTTAGAGAATACAAGGGGGAATTTATAAAGTGTAATATTGTCTAGCATAGGCAGCTAAAACCCAAAAAATGTTTTAAAAACAAAAGCAAATAAGCAAATAACGGGTCAAAAATCATCAGGGGAGAAACCTTGCTCCTAGCAGGCCAAAACGCGCTGACTCCATTAAATCGGCCCACATATTAACTGGAAATTGCAAACGAAGCAAATGAGCGGAGAAATTTTGGGAGTATAAAAAATGGACCATCAGGTTGTTTTAAACTACCAATTAAGGCTGCAGACATGAGTTGTGATTTCTAAACTTGTGTGTATAGTCGGAGAATTCGGATAGCCGGCCCCATGGTGATCACGCAGTGGGATGTTGCGAACGTTTGGTAGGTGGGCGAGACGGACTCTAACTGCATTTATGAGAAAGCAGGAAAACAATGTCAGCCTAAAGAGGTGATGATGTAGCGGGGTAAAGGGAAATGGGTGATGAAAATACGATTGTTATAAAGATTAACATAACCAAACAATAGCGAGTAACATTACCTGTAATCTGTGTCTGAGGCTAAAAAGAACATGAAAAATCTTTTAGCTGTCATCTCGTGTTTGATGGGTCTTGGTCTCTTCCTATCGGGAGTTGCAATGCATGAGAACATCCATCTAATAAGAAACCTAGAATATATATCCAAACATACAATATATTCCACTACTCGCAACAATTCAAGGAATTGTGGCATGGTACTCAAATAATTGTGGCAATGACCCATCTTCCTCAACAAACACACGACACACCCAAACCCTCCTTTTACAGCATTAAACATCCATTCACCAACCAGACTATTTATGTAAAGGCAACGTGACAAATCCTAAATCTATATTATAAAGGCACAACATCATAACTAAAATCTGAAATCATTAATTAAGGAACCAACAAATGTCCGTGAATGAACAATATTGTCTTGAGTTAGAAACAATAATTCTTTATATATGTTAACAACATGAGACAATATTCATCGAAGAGAACGCTAAGAGAACTGAAAAGACCAAAGTTCAAACCTCAAATACTAAACTTGTTGACCCTCATGGAATGAAAAATAAATAAATAAACGAAACCCATGTTAATGAAAAAGAAAATTTTACTTCTTTGATGCTAGATTAGAAAGATCTACAGAGGGATAGAGGCAGCGACATAAGGCAGTAGTAGCCCCAACATTTATGGTGTTTTGTATTGTGATGGAAAAAAATTTGTACAAAGAAATATAGATTTGAATGCAAACCAGTTATCAAGACAATTACGATACTAATGGTACTATAAAGAAACAAATGAAACATACCTGTTGGCTTTCAATTGTATCTTAAGTCTTTTTGACATGCTATTGAAGTAATGAGTATCTTCAAGAGGTCCAATACATCGCCAATGCAGCGTGAATCTATAGAATATCGGTTAGCAATATGAACAAAAATGTATAGGAGATGAGAGCGCAATTGAAATTACGACAGGAATAAAATGTAAGTGAATAACTTCATTGTATAAGCAATTCAACCTATGAGAACAGTCGCATCGAGCGTGCCATATAGAATGTCCGCGAAACTGACCAAAGCCAAGTAAGAATCCATATGTGGCAATTCCTCATAGGGGCGTATGACTGTGGCTGCATTAACACTTAGCTTGAATTCGGTAGTTGCACAAATTCCTCGCTGAAATACCGCAAAGCCCTCCCTGAAATGAATGGAGTCAGCAAAGCCCAAACAAGAAATCATATAAATCAAAATAACCGAAGAAATGGCTGAGAGAGAACCTTTTTTTGAAAAAAATAATCAAAATGCACAAATTCCAATATTCAATGTATTACATTTTATGATACAAATTCCAAATCGGAAGAAGGCTAAATAACTCATTAAAGTGGGAGCTGCAATGACGTTTGATTGGTTCAGAAATAAGACACTGATCGACGAAGATACAGCTTAAGCAAGAACTGGAAAGAAAATACATATGTTGTAAACCTGTAGAGCCAATCCTTAGCTACCATTTGAATCTTGCTCAAAATAAAGTAACCGAAAATAAAAAGATTCAAATCAAATTTTAGCATTACTTACATGCGATGAAATCAGTAGTAAAAAGACAAGGGCAAAATACAGAATATGAGGGGTGTGAACAGACATTAAATTTAATTTGTGCAGTCGATTTCTGGAGACAATTTCTGATCATCCAAGTATGAACTCGACATGCACATATCACAAATTCAATCGAACCATTACTTATACCAATTTCAGAATGTTCTATCAATAGCAATAATTAGGAAGGAACAAATGCATTGATCAATGTTTACTTATATAGTCATATAGCTTCACAATGTTTAATGAAAACCCTGTTATACCTGAGGAAATGAAGATTCACGGTTGTGCAACTTGGCCACTTCACATAATTCTTCACTGCCTCTAAGCTTAGCGATTTCTTTCATGTTCCTGAGCATAAATCCGAGGTTGTAATGATGAAAAAATGTTTAACTTTATAATCATTCAGTCAGAAAGGGACTCTTACTACTCCGGATCGCCGGTGAAGGGTGCTTTTCCGGTAATCTGATAGATATATATATATATATATATATATATAAACTAAGAGAATCAGCCAGAGCCTAAACCACACCGAAACCAACGGAAATTCTAATAATCGGAAGCCATGAAACAGAAATCATAGGCGAACCTTTACAACGGGGATGATGGAATCACCGACGAGACCAGGAGGAGTCTACTATGTCCCGAGACCTTTACTGGTATCTGCATACCCTCTCATATTGAAGATTCACGGTTGTGCAAATTGGCCACTTCCCATAATTCTTCACTGCCCCTTGCGTTAGCGATTTCTTTCATGTTCCTGAGCATAAATCCGAGGTTGTAATGATGTACAAATGTTTAACTTTATAATCATTCAGTCACAAAGGGACTCTTACTGCTCCGGATCGCCGGTGAAGGGTGCTTTCCCGGGCATGAGGCATGTCAAATCGAAGCATTCCTCTCTCCAACACCTGATTCATCGTCAGTAGAGCACTAACAATGATTCCGGAATCCAGAAAGCCAGAAATCGAGAAATCCACCACAATTCGAAGAAGCCTCGTCGAAGAAGCTCTCTTCCTCCCGAATCCCGCCAGCCTTGCAATCTTACTTGGCTCCGGTGTTCAACTCGTAGAATCTGATATATATATATATATATATAAACTAAGAGAATCAAACAGAGCCTAAACCACACCGAAACCTACGGGAATTCTAATAATCAGAAGCCATGAAACAGAAATCATAGGCGGACCTTTACAACGGCGATGATGGAATCTCCGACGAGACCAGGAGGAGTCTACTATGTCCCGAGACCTTTACTGGTATCTGCGTACCCTCTCGTATTGAAGATTCACGGTTGTGCAACGTGGCCACTTCCCATAATTATTCACTGTCTCTTAGCTTAGCGATTTCTTTCATGTTCCTGAGCATACATCAGAGGTTGTAATGATGAACAAATGTTTAACTTTATAATCATTCAGTCACAAAGGGACTCTTACTGCGCCGGATCGCCGGTGAAGGGTGCTTTTCCGGTCATGAGGTATGTCAAATCGAAGCAGTCCTCTCTCCAACACCTGATTCATCGTCAGTAGAGCAATAACAATGATCCCGAAATCGAGAAAGTCAGAAATCCAGAAATCCACCACAATTCGAAGAAGCCTCGTCGAAGAAACTATCTTCCGCCCGAATCCCGCCAGCTTTGCAATCTTACTTGGCTCCGGTGTTCAACTCGTAGAATCTGATATATATATATATATATATATATATATATATATATAAACTAAGAGAATCGAACAGAGCCTAAACCACACCGGACCCTCCGGAATTCTAATAAGGCATAAACCGGCGAGACCCGGAGGAGTCTACTATGTCCCGAGACCTTCACTGGTATCTGCTTACCCTCTCGTATTCCTCTTCCGTCAAGGTTTTCGCGCGCAGGCCCTCCCTACCTTTCCGCACGTATTTTCCATCGGCAGCGTGGAAAATCAAAACCCTAAGAAGTAGTAAGGGAATAAATAGGATTCAAGGGAATTTCTTACGGGATTGGATTGGGATTGCGCAGAGCACCAGAGCAAATGAAAGACTAAATAAAAGAAGAAGAAGGAGGAATGAAAAGCGTCGATTCGGCCTCCCCAGCTGAAACGTGTATGAGGATGGGAAATGGAAGCGTGAATGAGGACGGGGGATTGAATGCGGGAGTTATTGCTGGGAGAGCAGGTTTCCGAAGGTATGAAAGGGGGTTTTTTCCTCCTTAGCTGACGTGGCAGCACGAGAAGGGAGGAAAAAACCTCCCTTTTATATATATAATTGTTAAAAAATATTTTTCCATATTTTATTAATATATCGTGTATTATAAATGCTATTTTAAAAAAAATTTAATGTCTGTACATGGCAGGATATAGAACACAGGTGCAACATTTTGCATATAAAGATCTTTCACCTTCTTCTATTCTAATAAAAATGCAAACGCGTAACCCTCGCACAACTGCAATACTCCAAACATTTACAAACATATTATTATTGATCAACGAATTCTCTGATATAGTTTATTTACAAAACTTATTTTGTTGTTGTAATTATATAAATATTTTTTATAATAATACTATGTACATGTTATTGCTTTTTTATAAACATAAATGATGATAAGATGATCCTAACTGCCAGAGTTGCCATTATTGTGCGTCAATGTTGTAGGAAGAAATAATTCATAGAGAAATAAAAAAAATTTCTCTCAAATCCTCTCTTTTGTTGTTCATAATTTAAAATATCTTTGCAAAAAATGACTAACCCCATACAATATTTTCAAGAACTCGTGTGCAAAGAAAACAAAAATGTTAGATATTTTAAACAACACGTATGAGGATATAATATCAATTAGAGTTAAAATAGACACATAGATAAAAAAACAAATGAATTCCATACATATTTAAAATATATAAATGAGCTGAAAGTGTTCGTCTTGAGCAAGAACTGTTCGATTCGAGTGATTTCTCTTGACCAATGTCTCCATGACACGTATTGGCTACTCGACCAGAGCATCACACTACTCGACTAAACATCTACCCTGACTCTACCAAGCAAAGACGTTAGTGGCTGATAACGTCTATTTTGTTATTGTATTTAAGTTTATTTTCATAATTAGTTTAATCATTCACTTAGATTTTACCAAGTATTAAGCATCATTTAGTCATCTTCTAGCGTTTTCTCGTGTATTTGCTGGAAATGAAGATATCAAACACTAACACGAGCAAATGCCCTACAACTACCTAAACCTGCACAACCAATCTGTGAAGGAGGTACACGGCCGATCACACCAAAACAACATGTCCGACCGTTCACACATGCTCTGCACGACCGGGCTCACTAAGGAAACAACATGCCCGACCGATCATCCATACATAGCACGACCGAGCATACAAGGAAAAGGGGATGCTCGGCCGAGCATCATGTCTAGCCCAATTGGGAAATAACAAAAGCTCTCGAACATGCAGCACAACCCGTGCATATGTGAAGCCCGGTCGTTCATCCCATGGAGGAGGTGCCTGACCTAGCTTGCTCTTGTGCTCGGTCGGGCGTGAAGAACACGTAGCCTACAACAAGAAAAAGGAAACCTACGACCGATTAAACAAAAATGGAAACTCATGAGAATGAATGGAAATGCACAACCTAGGAGGAAAGAAGGAGAAAAGGAAAGAAAAGAAAGAGGAAAGGGGAAGAAAGGGGGAAAAGAAGAGAGCTTCAGTTTGGACATATATACTGACAGGCACAGTAATGTAGAGAGGGAGAAAAAAGAGATAGCAGAATGCATACGATGATAGAGATGGTGCGACGAACTCGGAACGCGGGAAGTTGTTGAAGACATCGGTATTAGAATAGGGACGAATCCCATTCTTTATCTATGTTGAATATAGTTTTCTTTCGTATTTTGCTTTCTAAGTCCATGTCCGAGTAGATCCACAGCCACGGGTTAGAGAGCTTTGTCGATATGTAATGAAGTCTTGTTCTTAATGCTTGGTTATAATATTTGATCGTTTTTCGGATTGATTGGTTGTTCGTAATGCTTTTATTCTTGTTGGTAGCTTGAATGGATGATTATACAAATCTAATTGCATTGGGAGATGAAATGGATTTTGGAACGTAGCCATGATATGAAGTCTCAATTGATTTAAAACCTTGGCCGATCGACTAATTAAACTTAGGAATTAGATTAGTGATCTTAATGCATCTAGTAGGTGAGATTACGCAGTTGGAAGACTGAAAGTACGCATACTAGATAGTGGGTTTAGGTATTAGGAGAGTCATTCCCTAAGAAAGAGCTTGAATTCCCCGAATACGTAATGATATCTATAACCATGATCGTGTTAGGGCTTCATTGTATTATCATGCATTTCTCGAAACCTGTGGTGTTTAGTTAATTAAATTTAATCCGTTAATTAGTTAGTTTAGCTTTATTTGCATTCCAAACACTTATTGATTTTATCCGTCCTATTCATTACAAATCTTGTCTTGCATCGTTAGGAGGGACGCTTGCGTCGAATTACAACTAGCATTCATTTAAATGATTAGCAACGAAGCATTCAGAGGGAGACCCACCAAGGATCCGAACCAGCATCTTAAGAACTTAAAAATGCTTTGCAGAACTATTAAAACCGGAGAAGGAGTCTCGGATGAGGACGTCATGCTCGCTGCCTTCCCATTCTCAGTGATGGATAAAGCGCAAGCCTGGTTTTATTTCCAACCAGCGAATTCTATACGATCATGGGGACAATTAGAAGAGAAATTCATGACGCGGTTCTTCCCTCAAAGTGAAGCTCAACTCGTTAGGAATCAGATTAACACGTTCGTCCAAGGAGCAACTGAGAGTTTATACGAAGCGTGGGAACGTTTCAAAGGTTATCAATGCCTTTACCCACATCACGACATGGATCAGAGTTATATCATACATAATTTTCTACAAAGACTTATGGATAACACGAGGATTCTGATCATAGTCGCAACTGGAGGTTCCTTGAGTAATCTCACATTCCCACAAATCGAAGACTTGATTGATCGTATGGCCGATGAGGGCAACAATGCTGATGGAGAATATAGTCGCAACACTCCAGCAAGGGTCGCTCATATGAATGACACGTGTGCTTTTTATGCCGACATAGCTGAAGTAAAAGATCAAGTTGTGGGAATTTACAATATGATGTTCGAAGTGCGTTATTCGCAATACTTAGAGCAGCGAGGAGAACAAAGAATTCAAGGGTGCGAGGAGGTGAATTATGTGAGCAACAATCAGTCTCTAGGTAACACTTATAATCCCGGATGGATAAATCACCCTAAACTTTCACATAAGAACTCCAACGGTGCAATTAATGCACAACAACTATCGGGGAATTTTCGACCGTGGGTGCTGCAACGAAATCAAAAATTTCAGCCAAGGACGCAGCCTAAACTCAGAATTATCAGTCACATGCATCCCAACCACAGCCAATCCAACCTGAAACAGCCCCCGACATCAACATTATGTTCGCCCGTCTCCTCCAAGTCCAACAAAATCAAAACAACTTGTTGATGGAAGTGCAAAAAAAATCATAATAATTTGTTGAGAAAGTGAAAACGGATCAAGAGAGCACCAAGAAGCAGATAGAGGGCTTTCAAACTCATCTTAGACACTTAGAGATGCAAGTTGCACAACTAGCACTAGGGGCAGCACATCCACAAGGAGTTCTACCGGGAAGGCTAGAAGTGAATCCGCGTGAGCACATCAGCGCCATATACCTAAGGAGTGGTAAGATGGTGGATCAACCCGCCTTTTTGATGTTTGAAAGGGGTAAAGCATCTAGTACAACGATGGAAAAAGGCAGCAGTGTTGAAGAGCACAAGAAGAAAACCGAGGAGGAAGAAGAGCCAAAATACATAAAACCCAAACCAAGACAGCCTCCTTTGCCGTTTCCACAATGTCAACGCAAAAAGAACGAGGATGCTCAATTTGCTAAGTTTTCTGAGATGTTGAAGAAGATGCATATCACCATTCTATTCCACGAAGCATTGAAGAAGATGCCTTCATACGCTAAGTTCTTGAAAGAGGTGCTTGCGAACAAACGAGATGTGGAGATGGAAACCGTGATGGTGAAAAATTCAATGCTGCAACCAAACCTACCCAAGAAGATGCCCAAGCCAGGTATATTCGTGATCCCTTGTAAAATAGGTGACTATGAAATTAACCATGCACTAATCGATGTCGGAGCAAGCGTAAGCGTGCTACCATTGTCGTTATACAAAAAATTGGATCTTAGGGGCAGGATGAATCTTCAACCTACACGAATGGCGCTCACCATGGTTGATCGAAGTGTTAGGATACCCGAGGGCATGCTGGAAGACGTGCCATTACAAGTTGGGAAATTCTTCGTCCCGGTCGACTTCGTCGTCTTGCATATTGAGGAGGACAAGAAAATCCCAATTATCATTGATAGGTCGTTTCTCAATACGGAAAAGACGATCATACACAGTGCTGAAAGAAGACTCGGGCTAAAATTCAGAGATGAAAAAGTGGAGTTCAATCTGAACGACACACTCAAACAGCCTTGTATGGTGGATTCGATATTCTACATCGACGTCCTAGTGAAACTAGCCGATGAAGTTCTTGAAGAGTTTGGGAATATAGATTCCTTTGAGATGACTCTCTTAACAGCTGAAAAAGAAATGTATAAAGATCCAAACGACACAACATACTATACTAAGCTGATGGACGATGAAAAGACGAATGAGATCCCGAACGTCGAGCTAGACGCGACTCAATCAGACCTTAGAGCGACCCAAACAACATGCAGCGCGAGTTTAACCACTCCCGAGACGCCTAACAGCCATACCAAACGTCCAGCATCCAATTGAAGCATCAATAAGGCACCAAAGGTGAAGATGAAGCCTTCATCAAAAGGGCTCACGCACCAACAAATTATGGAGACGTTGAAAGAAACGAGAGATAAACGTCTAACCGGTTTCATTGAATGCACAACCGGACTTATGGACAGCTCGAACCAAATTTTTTGGACAACACGATCTAGCCCCAACTTAGGGAACATCACAACTAAGCTTAGAGAGGACATGAGAGATTGTGCAAGGAACCCAACTAACCCACATGCTATTCCCAATCGAGCACCCTATGCACGCGAGACGCTACACACACGACGACATGGAGGACGTCCACCTAATGAGTAGCACGTCTTGGTCGGACTCGTGACCTTAAACAAGGACTTCTCGGGAGGCAAAATGAGCCATGTATCCTTTTAGTTATTTTGTTTTATATTTTTCAGAATTTGATTCTTATTCCTTTCACACGCATGCACTTTACTATAAACCTCGATGTATCGTGCTCTCTCTTTGGGATTGTGTGACTTTCAGGTTTTCCACTTCAACATCATCCACAACATAAGGGGAGACGCATACACCCAGCTGCATCAACTCGGGACAGCAAGCACACATCAGGTGCACACGTTCCTATCTACTTTATTTTTCCCCGAGTTTTTGCATGTGAGTCCTTCTCTTAGGTTTTGAACACTGGGACGATGTTCCATTCAATTCTGGGGGGTGGGGGTACTCTTCAAATTGTCATGATTATGATTAGGATTAGATGATGAGTTCTTCATTTTATTTTAGCTTTTATGTTAGTTGCGTTAGGATTAGACAGACGGATATCTTGTACGAAAAATTTAGTTGACCGCTCTACTGAACACAAACCTTTCTTAGTAAAATTGACAGGGATATCGAGCCACAAACCTATAGAGAAGCCGAAGGGAAGCCAGGACGGGAGGAAACCATGATCGAGGAGCTAGCAGCCTTAGAAAAGAATAAAACATAAGACATTGTCCCTCTTCCTAAAGAATAGAAGCCCATAGAAAGCAAATGGGTATATAAAATCAAATATAAGAGTAATGGTGAGGTAGAACGTTACAAGGCTCGCCTTGTAGTGCAAGGATATAATCAGAAGTATGAGAAAGATTATACTGAGACTTTTGTCCATGTTTCTAAACTTCATTCTGTTCGCATTATCTTTTATGTTGCTATTAACCTTAATTAGAGTTTGTGGCAGATGGATGTTAAAAACACTTTCTTTCAAGGGAAAATAAAGGAAGATATCTATATGAAACCTCCCCCGGGTCTCCAAACCGAAAAAGAAATCGTATGCAAACTAAAGAGAGCTCTCTACGGACTTAACCAGTCCCCACGAGTTTGGTACACTAGGCTTTATGATGTTGTTCGAAAGTATGGTTTTAAGAGGATTGAGGCTGATTATTCCATGTTCATCATTTGAAACAAATCTGGTATCGTCGTTCTCTTAGTCTATATTGATGATATAATCACAACAGGTGATGATAATAAAGGAACAGAAAGTGTTTAAATTTTTCTAAAGAAACTTTTGATATAAAGGAACTATGTGAACTTAAGTACTTTTTTGGAGTTGAAGTAACTAGATCTAATGATAATTTATTTCTTTCTCAACGAAAATATGCTTTAGATATTTTGAATAAAATGGGTAAACTCGGATCTAAGCCGACCAAGACCCCCATCGAAGAAAATACAAAGATTTGCATGAGGGGGAACCATTTCATGATATATAACAATACAAACACCTTGTTGGTAAGCTAATATACCTTACGATAACAAGACCTGACTTGTGTTATGTTGTGAATCAGGTCAGCCAGCATATGCATGCTCTAAAGGAACAACATTAGAAAATGGTGGACTGAATCCTCAGATACATCAAGAACGCTCCATGAAAAGGTATACTAATGAGTAAAAATAACGATACTAGTCTAATTGGGTACTGTGACGCAGATGGGGCCGATGATCACAAAGACCAGAAATCAACAACAGTGTTCTGTACCTTTATTGGGGGGAACCTCGTCACTTTGAGAAGCAAAAAGAAATCAGTGGCCTTTCGTTCCAGCGCTGAGGCCGAGTACCGAGCTATGGAAAAAACATGTGAGCTCGTTTGGATCTGGGCTCTCCTCAAAAATCTTGGCCTCGAACCCTCGCAGGCCACAGTGCTTCATTGCGACAATCAGACGGAAATTCACATTGCCTCCAACTCGGTGTTCCACCAAAGAATAAAACATATTGAAGTTGATTGTCATTTTTTTCGAGAGAAACTCGAAGGTGGCGTCATTGAATTCACATACACAAGAAGCTCAAATCAGTTGGCCGATTTCATCACCAAATCCACAAGTCAAAAAGTATGCAAAGATCTCCATTATCGGATCGACCTCGTAGATATCTTTAGTCCCAAGGCATCAAATTCAAGCTTAGTCGATCGTCCCTCGAGCTCATAAGTTGTTGTACTCTTTTTCCTTTGTCGGGTTTTTGTCCCAATTAGGTTTTCCTCGAAAAAGGTTTTAATGAGGCTTTGCTTTTGAAGCCTAAGCTTGAAGGGGAATGTTAAGTATATGAAAAAAACTGTGTCTTTCTCTCTTCGTTCAGTCGCGCATCTCGTTCCATGTCCCGCTCTAAACGTTCGGTCAAAGCCAATTTATGAGCTCTGTGCTCTCTTATGTCTAGTTGACCACTCCATCTCATGCATGTTACATCTAAACTTTTGCTTTCCATTTGTAATTGTATTTTTCCTGGTTTTTCTCTTTTTTAGTTGTTAGGATTGTTGAATAAATATGTACTTTTGTATCTAAAGTAAAACATAAGAGAATAGTTAATCTTATTCTCTCTAAATCTCTCGATCTTTCGCTCGCTCTCAATCTCTCGTTCTTTTCTCAAACTTTCTAATCTTGCTTCCGCTGACTCAACTTTGGTTTACTAAATCTACAAAATCTACACATACTAGATAGTGGGTTTAGATATCGGGAGAGTCATTCCCTAGGAAAGAGCTTGAATTCCTCGAATATGTAATGATATCTATAACCATGATCTTGTTAGAAGTTCATTGTATTATCGTGCATCTCTCGAAACCGGTGGTTTTTAGTTGATTGAATTTAATCCGTTAATTAGTTAGTTTAGCTTTATTCGTATTTCAAACACTTATTGATTTTAACCGTCCTATTCATTAGTTTACTAACTTTAGAGTTGCATTGATTCCCTTGTGTTCGACCCTAGTACTATACGATCCATATTCTTGTGAAGCGTTAGTCTAGGTAATTATTACTTGAGATTAACCACATCAGTGGCCAAGTGTGTTGCTCCATGTGAGTTCTACTTCCAAACCCTTTTATGGCGTTCACCGAGCAATCATCCCTCTCGATCAAATACTTTTTGTGGTTTGTTGTATTTTTTTTTTAATTCTTAGCTAGTTCAAGTTATGATTTGAGCCTTATAAATCAGATTTCCTTTAGAGAAAATTTTAACTAAGTTTTAATATTAAAAATGAGTCTATTCCTTGTAATTTCTTGAGATATCTAGTTAAAGAACTCTTGGATCACAAGTGTTATGGCATTTTCGTTGTGATTGAGATTCGCTAATCGAGATATAGGAGGGTTCAGATTTTGTTATTGGGTTATAAATGGGTTCCAATCCCTATTTCCATCCTTAGTAACAATAGAACCGTAGCTAGTCAAGTGGTATTAAAGCTCGTTCTTGTGTTTGACTATCTATCTTATTTTATTTTATCTATTTATGTTACTTGTTGATCTTTTATCATTTTAGGATGACCAAAAAAAGAAACAAGAAAACAAAGAAACAAACAAAAAAGAGAGAAAGAGGCAAATAAAAAGAAAAGAAAAAGAAAAAGAGTATTGTAGGATGAGGTTGGGAATTAGGATATAGTTGCTATGCTCATCAATATTTAGTTTGATTCATAGGGAACTAACACATGAATTTGATTCTTTGAGTTCTCTAATAGATCAAACAAGAGAATCAAAAAGAAAAAAAGACAAGAGACCAAATGAAATTGAGCAAAATTCACTTTCTTTAGTGATTGTGATATTCGATCATATTCCCTTTGTTTAATCTTTTTATCTTTTGCTAATGAATTTTATGTTTTGTAGCATTTTCGATGTCAAATTAAAAAAAATCATTGCAATGAACCACTGTACGGTGAATGAGTGGATATGTTGTAAACACCAATATGGTTGAATTTTGTAGGGTATTGCTAAATGAACTCACTATTTTTCAACTAACGAGTTGATAGATACAATTACAAGATTAGTTAATAACAACCGAGAAGAGTGCTACCTATAGTTAGAAATTCACAATTGGATGCAAACGAGCACATAGAACTTTAGGCATTACGAGATGTCCATCGAATCAGGAATTCAAAAGATATGATATCAATAATATCAAGTTGAAGATCCCAAATTTACGGGAATAAACAATATAGATGCATACTTGGAATAACACACGAAAAGTGAGATAGTTTTTACTGCCATCCGTATTTTGATTTGAAGAAAATAAATGCAGCTTCAGTGAAATTTAGTAATTATGTGCTGGAATGTAATGGTAAATCATGTCACTCTTTCACGTCGAAAAAATAGAAAGCGAACTATAGTGACGTGAAATGATATTCGTTATCCATCACCCACACACCTAGAATTAACACCGCCTACAATGATATTTCCAGTCACCTCAACATATAAAACCCACGACGTCTGTTATTTTTATTAAATATGTACACATCTTATTCCCGTATCATTTGACATGTACTCTATTTGATTTTTATCACTAATAGCTCAACTTGGTCGTGGATTTATTAATTTTTACTTCTCCACATACAACTTCATTAAATTCTTCGTATGTCACTTTATTTGCCACTTTTCATAAACAAATATTGTTTCGTTTATCATCTTTTGCATTCCACTTGTAAAACATGTCCTCATTTATACATCATTTCTCATCATGCATAACGAAAATCATTGTAAAACCATCTTCACCACTTTCCATTTTCATATTTAATAAAATTTGATAAACAATATTTTGAATCTTAAGTATGACATTGTGATTGAGATGTCGTGCGTATTAATATTTTTGTAACCATTTTATACAATATATTCACATTTTCAATCCATAAACATATCTTGTTTTATATAAAATTTATAAACCATCACCTTGTCCTTCGTTAGGAAAAAATAAAATAAAATCATTCATAAATCGAGGCTTTACCTCACAACTTTTATGATAGAAATTGATTGCTTGATCGCTTTATATTATATTATCAAATACTATTTTATGCATTATATTCTCATTTTAAGTTTACATGTATATGCTTTTATATCTCATTTATGTCGCATTTTATATAATGTGACAACATTAGAAAAAATGGAATAAAATCGATGGTAAAAGTGCAATTTTACCTCAGATTTTACGTCAGATTTCATAGAAAAACGGTTGCTGAAATTTTACCTCAGATTTCTTAGAAAAAACGGTTGCTGATTCGCATTGTAATAATGGTTGGGGGTGGGAAGTGATACAGAGGATAAATTGTGTTGCTTAATCACATTGTATCAATGGCTATGTCAATGGGTTGGGTTGTGCCGAACCCATTAAACTTAAATGGGTTTGTGGTATAAATGGGTTGGGTTTAACCCGACCCATTTAATAACGGGTTATATGGGTCGGGTTAAACGGGTTATACGGGTTAAACGGGTTTATTTATATAAATAATATTTTGTAAATATATTTTTATCATTTAACATTATAAATATATATATTTATATACATTAAATATTATTATTGATGTTTCAATATTCAAAATAAATATTTATAAAAATAAATTATTTGATAATTAATGAAAATAAAATTATAAAATAAAATTCTTGATATATATTAAAAACATATGATATAATCGTCAATTTTTCATCTGAATATATAAATAGCTAAAACGATAATTCCTGAAAATAAAATTTTTAACAAATTCTAATCAAAAGATGTCCGATACAATCATCAAATCTTCATCATGTCCGATACAATCATCAAATCTTCGATTTCACCCAAATTTTCCGAATTTTAACTTGATTTCACCGAATTCCAACCCAATTTCATCCAATTTTGACTCGATTTCATCTAATTTTAACCCAATTTCACCAAATTCTAACTCGATTTCACCCAATTTAACCTGATTTCACCAAATTTTAACTCGATTTCACTCATTGTCACCGAATTTTAGCTCGATTTCACCCAATATCATTGAATTTCAACTCAATAAAATTAGGTGAAAT
>CM071860.1:52706706-52738316 GCA_036759665.1 Gynandropsis gynandra | reverse complement strand
GTGAAATAAATTTGAAATCCGGTGAAATTTGATGAAATCGAGTTAAAATTGGGTGAAATTGGGTGAAATTGAGTCAAAATTGGATGAAATCAGGTTGAAATTCGGCGAAATGTGATGAAATCGAGTTAAAATCGGGTTAAAATTGAGTGAAATAAATTTGAAATCCGGTGAAATTTGATGAAATCGAGTTAAAATTGGGTGAAATTGGGTGAAATTGAGTCAAAATTTGATGAAATCAGGTTGAAGTTCGGTAAAATGTGATGAAACCGAGTTAAAATCGGGTAAAATTTAGATGAATAAATTTGAAATCCGGTGAAATTTGATGAAATCGAGTAAAAATTGGGTGAAATTGAGACAAAATTAGATGAAATCGGGTTGAAATTCGGTGAAATGTGATGAAATCGAGTTAAAATTAGGTAAGTTAAATTTGAAATCCAGTGAAATTGGAAGAAATCGAGTTAAAATTGGGTGAAATTGAGTCAAAATTGGATGAAATCAGGTTGAAATTCAGTAAAATGTGAAGAAATCGAGTAGAAATCGTGTTAAAATTGGGTGAAATAAATTTGAAATCCGGTGAAATTGGATGAAATCGAGTTAAAATTGTGTGAAATCGGGTTAAAAATCGATGAAATCAAGCTAAAACTGGGTGGAATTAGTTTAAAATTGGGTTGAGATTCGGTGAAATTGAGTTAAAATTAGGTGAAATCGAGTTAAAATTGGGTGAAATCGAGTTAAAATTGGGTGAAATATGATTGAAAGTAGGTGAAATCGAGTGATTAAGTAAAATCGGGGGAAATTGAGTAAAATCGAGTTAAATGGGTTTAAAGTTGAATCTGATAATAATATAAATGGACTTATGGGTTAAATGGGTTTAACCCATTAAAATGAGTATAAATGGATTTAAAACTCATTAAATCCATTTAACTTTTAGTCCATTTAATCAAAATTCATTTTCATTTTAGATGGATTGGGTTAACCTATTAAACCCAACCCATTTTGACATCACTAGCTGGGATGGAAAGATACACAAGACACATTGTCTTTTCAATTGGTACGAAAAAAATACAAGGATTTATCTTTTGGTTCTTTAAAAAGAGTGATTTTCCAAACCACACAAAAAAAGGAGGCAGTAGATTTAATTAAAGATCAGCCAATACAAACAAAAATGAAAAAGATGAAAAGAAAGAGATGAGCAGAGTGAAAATCTCTGCTGAGATACTAAAACCACAGGCTAAAGGGCACTTTTCATGCCCACCTAACAAAACAATACAAAGGCTAAACATAAAGAAAGAAAAAATAAATAGAAGCAATAGTAAAATTCACACCAATGTATCTCATGAAAGAGACAGCTTCTTGGAAGATAATATCTTCTTGTTCCCGTTTCAGACAAAAGCAAACCTATACAACAAGAAGGCCACATGTGCTGAAACAGAACGGATTTGGATTTGTGTCTGATATTCGTTTTTGGTCCACCACCACTAACCCAAAGGCGATGATGTACTTGTTGTGGTCGACATGTCTCGGCTGGATCTGTTGTATTTCATGTGACTCTTCACAAGTTGGCCAGCTGCAATGGCTGACATCAGCGATAGTTCCCCTGCCAGTACTGCTCCCGCCACAATCGTAGCTAGACGCCTTGAGTTCAATCCCGGAAACTCATTGCTCGCGCCTTTTACCCCCAGCAGATTCAGACACGCTGACTGCGATGCGAGCTGAGTTCCGCCCCCCACTGTACCCACCTATGTATACACAATCCCACCTTGAGTTTGATGAATAAGTCGTTATAATGATACATTTTTCCGCTAGATAGTGCCTCACCATTGGTTAAACAGCTAGATTAACGCATACTCTTACCATGCTATTCAATGTAATGTGTTTCTGTTGAATGCAGCATAAATGTGACGCACTAAGCGATTCCTAGTATAGTTAGTTTACCCTCAAACACGACTCTGCTTCCATCTCAACCCTCGGTATATCTAACTTACATGGAAATGGGTCTACTTGTCGTGTTTAACCATATTTTTCTGAAATAATGCAGAAGAAGTCATAACAAAATAGCTCTAATCACCTCGAGGGAAGGCATTGTGACGGATATATGGAGGTCCTTGCCGTCGTTGATGGCTTCCATCATGGTAATGCAATGAGAACTCTCAACATTTTGTGCCGGATCCTGGCCAGTGGCTATAAATATAGCAGAGACTATGTTGCTCGCATGAGCATTAAAACCACCTAGGGCACCGGCAACAGCAGAGCCAGCGAGGTTCTTGAGCATGTTGAGCTCAACCAGAGAAGCTACACTGGTTTTTAAAACCTTGCTCACGATCTCACCCCTGATTACTGCCTCACAAACAACTGATTTGCCACGTCCCTCAATCCAGTTTACGGCCGCTGGTTTCTTGTCGGAACAAAAGTTGCCTGAAGAATAAGATAACACAGAATCATCATGACAGAGCAGGTTCACAGAAAGAAGAATCTGCAGGAGAAAATAAAGAGAGAAAAATACCAAACTAGCAAATGAATGTATCAGAACACCACAAGATAGCATCACACATGAAAAGAGACCAAGAGTTAACAGAAGGAAACTACCAGAGTTTTACATGATCTGGGAAGGACACTTGAAGATGGAGAGGTAGAGAGAGAGGGGAAGAGAGAGAGAGAGAGTGCAAAACAAAGAACGCACACAGAGCAGAAACAGATGAAAGAACTGACCAGAGATTCCAATGACATCCATGTCTGCAAACTCATCCAACAAATAGTCGAGGACATTCTGCACCCCTTTGGATACCATGTTCATCCCCATGGCATCGCCCGTGCTACAGCTAAATCTCATATACACATTCTTCCCAGCAAGTGAGCATTGAACACTTTGTAGCCTGGCAAATCTACTTGATCTGCATCCAGAACACGGCGAAGTTATTACTTCACTGGACATCGAATTCCTCAAATTCCCATCATCTCAAATTCTTGTTTAACCACTTTTATTCAATTAGAAACGTAATATTAAGCACACTCAAGCCTCTCCTTTAAATTGTCTCAAATAATTGCCAAAACCCAAGATTTACAACCTTATAAAACTTCAATCAAAATCACTTGCAGTAATCCGACGAAACCCATATAACAGAAAAGACTGACCTGTTAAAAACTACGGCAATAGTGTCGAAATTATCAGGATTCTCCATAAAAAACTTCAGCTCTGAGGCTCTTTTCGCGGACCCGAACCGGACAACAGGCGCTCGGCTCATGCCGTCCCTCAGGACCGTACTGGTCGCACCGCCGGAGACGGCGATGGCTTTGCAGCCTCTGTTGGTGCTCGCCACCAAGCATCCTTCGGTTGTCGCCATCGGAACCGAGTACTCATACCCATCGAGCAATAATGGTCCGGCAATACCCACCGGAATTTGCACGTATCCCACTGGCATTTCGCAGCACTGCCCTAACACAAGTTCGTAATCGAACCCATCCAAAGGTAATCCCTCCAGAGATCTCCCTGTCGCCCTCTGTATCGCCTCTCGCCGGACGGCAGCCGCACGTTTGCAATCGCCAAGACGAGATTCGAGCGAGTAAGATGGAATGGCGCCGTTAATGACGGATCTAACGATTTCTTCGTCTTCCTCATCCATCGATGCGTTGACCACAGGCGCCGGAGTGGGTAATTTAGGGATGGAAACAGCCAGAGGTGGTGGCGGAGGAGAGCACGTGACGAGGCGGTGGTTGTCATCGCCGATGAGGAAGCTTCTCTCAGCGTCTCCCCCGTCGGAAACATCCCATGCGTCACCGGAGGCGCGTGATATAAACGACTGCACAAAATCGATCCCGAAGAACCCTAGAAGGTAGATGAAGGAGGCGATGAGAGCGACAATGGCGCCGAGCTCGGAGAGGGTGACGACATGGAGAGGAGTGTTGGAACGGATCTTGTCGCGCCATCGATGGAGGAGATAGTACGCAACGGAGAAGAAGAGCGTGAAGAAGACGGCGTTGGTTAGGTAGAGAGGGAGAGGGAGCGCATCGGAGGCCTTAGGCGCCGGGGCCGGAGACCGGAGGTGGTCCTCCTCCGAAGGGGAGTGATTGGAGTGGTAGCCGTTGAAGGCTTCGGTGGAGACCGGCGGTTTGGGAGGTCTCCGACGAAGGTCCATGGAGGTTTTCCGGTGAGGGATGGTGTGAGAAGTGTGGAAAGAAGGAAGGAGAACGATCGGGAGTTTTAAAGGAGAGTAACGCGGATGTCTGTTGGGTCCCGCTAACGATTTTTTCCCAAATTAAAATTTTAAAATTTATTACAAATTAAAAACAATATTCGTTAGCTTTTGGACCAATTTCTTAAACATTAAACCTTTTCATCGTGTGTGTATATATATATATAAGGGAGGATTTTTCACACCATTAGAGCTTTATCTCATTCATCTCCTCTTGTTATTGCGTGATTCTTTTCCATCGAAAAAGAAATCTAACAACTATTCATTCGTCTTCCTCTTCAATCTTTATATCAAATACCATTTTTCATTGGACGAAACCTAAATTGGAATTCGTCTTCCAATTCTAGAGCCTTGATTCTGGTAAATCGACGTCGTTTGGGGGCAAGCAAAGAAGGAGCAGAGCCGGGAGGAAAGCGAAGCCACTAAGGGGCAGAAACGACGGTGGAGATGGAGGATTGAGGAGGAACCCGCGCGATTAAGGTTGGTTTTTTCAATAGGGGTTTGAACTCCTCGATTAAGGTAGGCTTCTTTTTCATTGAACGAAACCTAACAAATACCCATTCGTCTTTCCTTTTTCATTGAACGAAACCTAAATTGGAATTCGTCTTCCAATTCCAAAGCCTTGATTTTGATAAATCGGCGTCGCTTGGAGACAAGCGAAGAAGGAGCGGAGACGGGAGGAAAGCGAAGCCACTGAGGGACAAAAGCGGCGGTCGAGATGGAGGATTGAAGAGGAACCCACACGATTAAGGTTGGCTTTTTCAACAGGGGTTTGAACTCCTCGATTAAGGTAGGCTTCTTTTTCATTAAACGAAACCTAACAAATACCCATTCGTCTTCCCTTTTTCATTGAATGAAACCTAAATTGGAATTCGTCTTCCAAATCCAGAGCCTTGATTTTGATAAATCGGCGTCGCTTGGAGGCAAGCGAAAAAGGAGCGGAGACGGGAGGAAAGCGAAGCCACTGAGGGGCAGAAGCGGCGGTGGAGATGGAGGATTGAGGAGGAACCCGCGCGATTAAGGTTGCCTTTTTCAACAGGGGTCTAAACTCCTCGATTAAGGTAGGCTTCTTTTTCATTGAACGAAACCTAACAAATACCCATTTGTCTTCCCTTTTTCATTGAACGAAACCTAAATTGGAATTCGTCTTCTGATTCCAGAGCCTTGATTTTGATAAATCGGCGTCGCTTGGAAGAAAGCGAAGAAGGAGTGGAGATGGGAGGAAAGCGAAGCCACTAAGGGGCAGAAGCGGCGGTGTAGATGGAGGATTGAGGAGGACCCGCGCGATTAAGGTTGGCTTTTTCAATAGGGGTTTGAACTCCTCGATTAAGGTAGGCTTCTTTTCATTGAAGAAACCTAACAAATACCCATTGTCTTCCTCCTCAATCCTTGCATCAAATAAATTTCTTTCAATTCCAGAGCCTTTCTTTTGATAAATTGGTGTCTCTTGGAGGCAAGCGAAGAAAGAGCGGAGACGGGCGGAAAGCGAAGCCACTGAGGAGCACAAGCGACGGTGGAGATGGAGGAGGTGGAACCCACGCGATTAAGGTTGGTTTTTTCAACAGGGGTTTGAACTTCTCGATTAAGGTAGGCTTTCAATAAATTTCTATCAATGCAGCTTGCGATCGCCGTTTCTCTCCTACGAGCCAGGATCGAGAAAATTCGTCCCTCTCAATTCGATGTTCTTCCTGGAAGCATAAGGCCAAAGAGAGATAGGAAGAGATCATCAGAAATCACAAGTATTTGTTTTTGTTCAATCAATAAAAACCTAAAAATTATAAGGAGATTGAAGTATTTAAGTTTGTTGTGGAAAAAAGTGGGATACTGCCAACATTTTATTTCATCTTTAGGTTAATTCACTCGATTTTGTTCTACGTTGCAATTATTAATAAATTAATTTTGTGTGTTTTAGGCTAGTGAAGAAAGTTTTTGGTCAAACTGTCTGAGACATGTAAGTTGTGTGAATTAGAACATCCAGTCGTTAACTGCAATCCATCTACATTAGTCTATGTATATATCGTTTATTTGTCACTAAATTTGTCCATATGTTTTGTTTGAATAAAATCCTCCAGTAAAAGAGGGGTTAACAAGAACGTGCTCAAGGTTCCCGGAATAGAACATAAGGTATAGCGAGCTTTTTATTTCTTTTATGTTTTAGATTTTACTAAATTTTATACAATCCTTGAGTGGCATTTTTCCTTGGTCGATTATAGTTCTCTGGAAGTGATTGAGTTAATTCTTTACCTCTTATAAGTTGATTGAGTTAATTCTTTCCCTCCAGGTTCTGGATGCTACAAGCAATGAGCCATGGGGTCCACATGGATCACATCTTGCTGATATTGCGCAAGCCACAAGAAATTAGTAAGCTCAAATTTCTATTTTTTTTATTTTTTTGTGGGCACACTATATTATGAAGTTGTAACATGATTGCTTCCCTGCAGTCTTGAGTACCAGATGATCATGGGGGTCGTATGGAAATGTATCAGTGACAGTGGGAAACATTGGAGGCATGTTTATAAGATCAAGAATAAATTTCTTGCTGCGTTTTGTACTTTTATTCTGCTTTAACAGTGAATGAGACATTCTTATTGGTTTATCTTCTCTTTTCACTTCAGGCTTTGCACAGTCTTTGAATACATGGTAGGCCATGGGTTAGAACACGTCATAGATGAGATTCGAGAACATGCATATCAGTAGTAATGACTGTTGATAGTAACGCATTTTGGAAATGGTCATCAACAAGAGAAACATTAGTTATATCTCAACAATCGGTTATCCTACTCAAGAAATCTTTCTCTTTACTATTTGGCAGACCTTGGCCGATTTTCAATATATTGATTCCTGTGGTAAGGATCAAGGTAGCAATGTTAGAAAGAAGTCACAAAGCCTTGTGGCCTTGGTGAATGACATAGAAAGAATAGCGGAGGTCAGAGAGAAGGCAGCTGCCAACAAATGACAATTATGTTTGATATGCATTTAATCTTTTGACCATTTCCTTTATGTAATCTTTTAATCATTTCCTTTCTGGCTTGGCCATTTATTTGATTTCTACTAGCTTTAGATCAATTTTTTATTGGAATTTTACGCCACCATTGCTCTCTAAGTTTTGAACTGAAGTATTTACCTTTTTCTTAGTGGCCTTCACATAGTCTTAGCTTCAATTTATTGCTAATTTTTCATATTCTGAATCAACATGGCCTAAGAAAGGAAGGCATGGCTTTTGGTTGCATTCAGTTTGTTGGAAAATACATGTGGTCACAGTTTTGACTTGTGAAATTATATGTTAAGGATAAAGTTATGAGAAAACTACTGCTTCAATCCATGAACATGGTAAATCTTGGACACTATTGTACGACAATTTTCGGGGCTCAACGGTAGGTAAAATATATAGGCTTTCAGAAGGATATGGTGATAGATTCGATTATGACAGCCGATATGGAAGCAGTGATGAAGCGCGTAGTAGTTATGGAAGAGAAAGGGAATATGGCTATAGGGATGATGATAGATATAGTCGTGACAGAGATCGTTACTCAAAAGATTCTGAAGATCGATATGGAAGAGATGGATACAGGAATGATGATAACCGTGAAAGGAGCAGAAGTGTTGATCACCAAGATGGATCAAGAAGTAGAACTTAAGTTCTGACAGAGACCGAACCTTTGAGGATGATGGACATTCTTCATCGCGGTAAATTTTTTCAAATCTGAACTCTATGTATCGCCTTTTGCCTTGAACTCAAGAATAAAAGAGCTGATATTTGAAAAATTATCAGTTATATTCCGATGGAGTTTTTTCTTTGAAGAAGAGGTTTAATTTTCTATGGAAAATACTTATCCCAAGAATTTTCTGAACCTCGTTGAACTTGGCCATCTATTTAATTGTTATGGTGCTAGAATATAAATTGATTCATCCCTTAATGTCCTATAGGGGCAGCGGAGCCAGATCTGATGATCATTCTCGGGATGGGAGGTAAACTCTAAGATTATGTTGACATTGTTTAGGCCTTCATGGATTATATTAAATGTTGTGGATGAAATGTGATATTGTTTCATTTTCTTGGGGTTCGATAGCAGGCAGCTTGAGAGGAAGTTGAACAAAATATTGGTGCTTCATTTTAAATTAAAAGCCACATGTCTTTGTTCTAGTTTTAGGATTTGGTTGTCGTAATGTGATGTTGGTAGATTAGGTATTCGCTACTTGATAGTATGTATTGAGGGTATTGAAGGATTTTGTATGAAAACTGTGTTGAGAACTTCTTTTTATGTAACCTAACTATCTTCGTATTGTCATGTATTCATCGAGTCTGTTATTTAGAACTATGGTTAGAATGCAACAAACGCCGATGATGAAGGTGGCTTTGCACTAAACAATCAGGTAAAGGCTTAACTTTTATCCATATGAAACTGCAGTTTCCATCTCACTTTACGTATGCAATCGCCTTTTGTTAGGTTCTGGTAAATAAGGCGTGACTTCAATTGCTCAAAAGTGCCCTCTACAAGGCTGGCTACATATTAAAGGTTACTGTTTTTCTATAGCCTTGATGGTTTAGTTTATTGGACATTATTCACATGTCTTTCTACATTATAGGTACAATATTTTTGTTGTTATGTTGGTTACTTATGTAGGGGTCACTCGGAGCTTTCCACAAGTGAATATGAAGACTAAGAGGGGGATAAGTTCTATGATACCACATCCTACTAATCTGATGATTAAAAATGTGATTAGGATGAAGACGAAAAAGGTATGAGGATTGAAAACTGACCTATTTGTATGTCATTTCCATGTGATTGCAGCTCATTTTTTCTGAATTGATTAAGTTTTAAATTTCGAACCTCCACTTTCAATATTTATATGTTTCAATGTAGCTTGCATTTTGAGTTAATGCTTGGAATGGAAAGTGAGATTCAAATCTCTGTTCTCCAATTTCATTTGGGTATGTAAAAATTTGTTTTGTAGTGTGTTGAATATCATTCTCTTATCACGATGATGTGATTTTTTATCAATCTTTTGTTTCCTAATTAGGTGAGTGTATGATCCATTTTGCCTCTTACTTATGATATTAATTTATCCAACAACATTAATGGAGTGTTTGATCGTCCTCACTCTAATTGGTTTTATCTTCTAGCATATGAGTGCAAGTGAGGCTAAATACTAATGGAAATAGCTTTGATCTTGCTAAAATTAGAGTGTTTTGCACCTAATCTCTGTTGATTACTTAAAATATGATTAGTTAAGAAATCAGATTTGCCTTTGAGGAGAGAGAAATTTCATGACTTGGATTTGTTAAATCGAAGAAAATAATTGCTTAGGGGTGCATTTTTGCATTCGCTGCTTTGGTATATACGATTAGAATAAATTAAGGACTATCAATAAGATTTTGCAGGTGGTTATAAGCATGCAGATACAAGTTGGGAGAAGCTTTTGGACTATAAAGAGGAAGACGAGAGTCCTTGATTTTGTTGGTAACACAACGAATAGGGAGAATGGAAACAAGTTGGTTAATTTTGTCTTTAAATCTATCTTGAAGAATTATGTTATCTAGACTCGATGTTGATACAATGTTTGTGTATGTAAACGAAATTGATTTCATGATTTGTTTTTGTCTTACATTAAAATATTTGAATTTTATAAGTTTTACGCTAAATTATCTGTTGTGGTAGAAGTTTGGTTTGTTGTTATAGGCCAACTTTAGTTATTCTGATTTTTTTTCTTCTTTTATGCAGAGGTTATATGGGTTAAAAATTTTGTAAAATATGGATGTATCTATGTGGCATGTTGGATGTAATTCCGTATGATATGATTTAGAGCAAAATTTTTAGGATAGTCAAATGTTGAGTAGATATAACATTATGGGAAGCAATATATTGAGTCTTGCTTTTTCATCACTAATCATATTACTGAGATTGCAAGGATAACATGTTTCTATGTTAATGTTAATGTCTATCGTATAAAGAGTATTAGAACATTACTATACATAAGGGTATTTTTGTAATTTCTTATTCCGTAATTAGGTTTAATTCTTAACCTATTGTACTTATAGCCACTTAGGGCTATTGTAATTCATTATTCAGAAATACAATTTTCAGATTTGAATTACCTTTCACATGGTATCAGAGCTCCTTGTGTCTCACGACTAAACCTAGCCGCCGGCAACCCTTTTTCTCGGCCAAGCTCTGCCGCCGCACCTTCACAGGTCCGGCCACCGCAATCTCCGGCCCTCCACCACCCTCCGACGGCCCACCCTCACCTCAGCAGCCTCTCCGTTGCTTCACCAGCACGAATCTATCCCTCCACTGATCTGCGCTCCATCGCTCAAGAACCCTAGGCCGCGATCTGCTCAACGGCACCACCGCCGCCATTGCACCGCCGTCCGGCTCCTCTCCTCACCTCCGTTGTCTCACCACCACGGATCTACCATCCCAAGTCTCGGATCCCCTCCACGATTCAAGCCGGAACAGAATTTCCTTGATTCAAGGTTGCGTCCCAACCGCTTTCCTTGAATCTAGGCCGCGTCCCAACCGCCGCAATTGCACCGCCGTCCGGTACCTCCCCTTACCTCCGTTGTCTCATCCCCACGGATCTACCATCCAAGCTTGGCTACCCTCCACGATCTGCCCCTACCTTGGACGAAACTGAATTTCCTTGATTCAAGGTCGCGTCTCAACCGCTTTCCTTGAATCTAGGCCGCGTCCCAACCGCCGCAATTGCACCGCCGTCCGGTACCTCCCCTTACCTCCGTTGTCTCATCCCCACGGATCTACCATCCAAGCTTGGCTACCCTCCACGATCTGCCCCTACCTTGGACGAAACTGAATTTCCTTGATTCAAGGTCGCGTCTCAACCGCTTTCCTTGAATCTAGGACGCGTCCCAACCGATTCCGTACCGTGTGCCTTGCGTCTTCCTCTCATGGAAAACCTCCCGGAGCAATTGCATACCGTCAACATGTTTGATCCGCAGCAACCACAGAAGCTTCTCTTCGCTTGCAACATGTCAAGCGTCACGAAGCTCACCCCGACGAACTACCTTACGTGGAGCGTTCAAATCCGCTCCCTCCTTGAAGGGTACAATCTTGAATGCTTCATCACCGAAGATTCTATTGTACCACCGGCCATGATTCAAGTTGATGGGATCCAGCAACCAAATCCCGCCTTTAGTCCGTGGAAACACCAAGATCGCTTGATTTTCAGCTCCATGCTTGGAGCGCTATCCCTACCGCTTCAACCGGTCATTGCCCGAGCAACTTCCGTTCGTGATGCGTGGAAAACCCTAGCAACCATCTATGGCAAGGCTTCTCGTGACACATCAAACAACTACGAGATCAGATCAAACGATGTGTCAAAGGATCTCAATCAATAGAAGAGTACCTACGGTTTATCACCACCAAAACCGATGAACTCTCTCTTCTCGGGAAACCGATGGATCACGAGGACGTCCTTGAAGCCGTTCTTGATGGACTCCCGGAAGAATACAAGCCTATTGCTGACGTGATCAATGCCAAAGATGCTGCCATCTCAATTGAGGAGCTGCACGAAAAACTTCTCAACCATGAGGCAAAATTGGCCGTTGATCTCCCACCACCCGCCGCTGCCCTACCGGTCACGGCTCATGTTGCTGCTGCCCGTTCTCGCCCACGTAACCCCAACTCTCAATGGGGTCGCCAAAACAACAACCGCAATTCCTCGGGTGGTTACCGAGGTCGCTGCCAATTGTGTGGAATTCAAGGACACAGCGCCAAATTCTGCTCTCGCTTCCGCTACACAACCGCGAACAACTCATTCGATCTCACCTCACAACCGTGGACACCTCCTCAACGTCCATGGCCACCAGCAGCGAATGTTGCTACGTATCCTACGTACGACACCTCCAATTGGCTACTGGACAGTGGGGCCTCGCATCACATCACATCCGACTTGCAGAACCTCTCACTTCACACCCCGTATCACGGCCGCGAAGAGGTTACCATAGCTGATGGCTCCGGACAACCCATCACTCATACGGGTTCCTTTTCGTTATCTTTACCAACTCGTTCCTTATTGATGGATGATGTGCTTTGTGTTTCCTCCATGCACAAAAATTTGGTTTCGGTTCAGCGTTTATGCAAGTCTAACAATGTCTCCGTTGAATTCTTTCCTCATATGTTTCAGGTGAAGGATCTAAACACGGGGGCGTCGGTTCTTCAAGGCAACATTAAGGATGGCGTGTATGTGTGGCCGTTCCCTACTGCGAATACCAAACCCACTGCCGCATTCTCACATCTCAATCCCACCGTATCCACTTGGCATTCCCGTCTAGGACATCCGTCACTACCCATCCTCAAACATGCCTTGTCCAAGGTCAACATTCCGTTAGTTAAAGAGTCTTCTATTTCTCCATGCAATTCGTGTCTAAGTAATAAGAGTCATAAACTTCCGTTTAATGACTCATCCATTGTGTCTTCACGACCCCTTGAGTTTATTTTCTCCGATTTATGGACATCTCCTATTGTTTCAATGGATGGTTTCAAATATTACGTTGTTTTCGTTGATCATTACACGCGCTATTCTTGGCTTTATCCACTCAAACAAAAGTCGCAAGTTCGAGCAACCTTTATTGCCTTCAAATCCCTTGTAGAAAACAAGTTTAGTGCGAACATAGTCAACCTTTACACCGACAACGGTGGAGAATACATAGCTCTCCGTTCCTTTCTCTCGGACAATGGCATATCTCACTACACCACCCCACCTCACACTCCCGAGCATAATGGGATATCCGAGCGTCGACATCGTCACATTGTCGAAACCGGATTATCCCTTCTTATGCACGCCTCCCTACCTCTACCATATTGGTCTTACGCCTTTACGGCTGCGGTTTATTTGATCAACCGCATGCCCACCCCACTCCTTTCATATGCCTCGCCCTATGAAGCTCTCTTCCACACCTCACCGAACCTTCACAAACTTAAAATCTTTGGTTGTTTGTGTTATCCTTGGCTGCGTCCTTATGCCTCTCACAAACTTGATCCTAGATCTACTCCTTGTGTCTTCCTTGGCTACTCCAACACCCAAAGCGCGTATCTTTGTCTTGATATATCCAAACTTCGTGTGTTTGTCTCGCGGCATGTAGTCTTCCATGAGTCAGTGTTCCCCTTTGCCAACCTCTCGAAATATGTCACACATCCTACCTTACCAGTCTCCTCTCCGATGTCCCATGCTCCCTCATTCCTACCCGTCGAGCCCCTCAGTGTTGCACATACTCCGTCTCCATCACCGCAGCCCCCACAATTAGATCCTTCCCTGATCATTGTTGAGAGCACCACGGACACGAGTGATGCTGCGGCCTCTCCTTCTCCCGTGTTGTCTCCGGATGTGCTTCCCTCTCCGGTCTTGCCCTCGGACGTAGCCTTGCCCTCGGACGCGGCCCGTGTTGCTACTGCGGAACCGGGAACTCGAAATGTGCATCCGATGGTAACTCGCAGCAAGGTCAATCTTATTCGATCTAATCCTCCATCTGCGAATGTTTGTACAGGATCTTTTGATGACATTGAACCGGCTACAGTGACACAAGCCTTACGTCACACCAATTGGAGACAAGCGATGAGTGACGAATTCAATGCTCTTCTATGCAACGGGACGTGGGATCTGGTCTCTCCTAATATAGCGAGCAATGTGGTTGGTTGCAAATGGGTTTTTCGCATCAAACGAAAACCCGATGGATCTATTGACCGCTATAAAGCTCGCTTGGTTGCCAAGGGTTTTCATCAACGTCCGGGTGTGGACTTTCACGAGACTTTCAGTCCGGTTGTCAAACCCGCCACCATTCGCATCGTCCTTAGTCTTGCGGTCTCCAATGGATGGTTTATCAATCAACTCGACGTCAACAATGCATTCCTTCAAGGCACACTCACTGAAGATGTGTACATGGAACAACCACCGGGGTTTGTTGACAAGGACCATCCTCATCACGTGTGCAAACTTCGGAAAGCCATCTATGGTCTCAAACAAGCTCCTCGTGCGTGGTACTCGGAATTACGGACATTCTTGCTACAAATTGGATTCAAGAACTCTCTTGCGGATGCCTCCCTCTTTGTTCTCAACACGGCAACACATAAACTCTATGTGCTAGTTTATGTTGATGATATGATCATAACGGGCTCGTCTTCCTCTCACATTCAGCACTTCATCAAGGAGTTGGCGTCTCGGTTTTCCCTCAAAGACCTCGGTGCCCTACAATTCTTTCTTGGAATTGAAGCTACGAGGACATCCCGAGGTCTCCACTTGTCACAGCGGAAATACATTACGGATCTCCTCAATCGCACCAACATGAATGAGGCAAAGCCCGTCTCCACACCCTTGCCATCCACCTCTCGGCTCACCATTACCTCGGGGTCTCCTTTGTCCGATCCAACCGAGTATCGTCAAGTTATTGGCAGTCTACAATACCTTGCTCTCACGCGCCCGGATGTTAGCTACGCCGTCAACAAGCTGTCTCAATTCATGCATCAACCGACGGATGAGCATTGGCAATGTGCCAAACGTGTGCTTCGCTATCTTGCTGGATCTCGAGGCCAAGGTATCTTTCTTGCCGCTCACAATACTTTGTCTCTTCATGCCTTTAGTGATGCGGATTGGGCTGGCGACAAATCGGACTTCAAATCTACGGGGGCGTATATTGTTTATCTTGGCAAACATCCCATCTCCTGGTCGTCCAAGAAACAAAATGGCCACGCTCGCTCTTCCACCGAGGCCGAATATCGATCCGTAGCAAATACCTCGGCTGAACTTTGTTGGATTGGTAATCTTCTCACCGAACTTGGAGTCACTCTTCCCTTGGCGCCTACCATTTATTGTGACAACATTGGAGCTACCTACCTAAGTGCCAATCCGGTCTTTCATTCACGTATGAAGCATCTTGCACTTGACTACTTCTTCGTTCGTGGTCAAATAGAAGCTGGTACACTTCGAGTTTCTCATGTGCACTCCAAGGACCAGCTTGCCGATCTCCTCACCAAGCCACTTCCGAGGTTGTCTTTTCAAGACTTGTGTTCCAAGATTGGAATCACTACGGGTGATTCATCTTGCGGGGGCGTATAAAGAGTATTAGAACATTACTGTACATAAGGGTATTTTTGTAATTTCTTATTCCGTAATTAGGTTTAATTCTTAACCTATTGTACTTATAGCCACTTAGGGCTATTGTAATTCATTATTCAGAAATACAATTTTCAGATTTGAATTACCTTTCACATATCGATTGTGTTTCTATGCGCACTTTTATTTATGCATTGCTTTTATTTAGAATTTTCTATTTCCTGGTAACAATAAATTTGAAGCCAACTTACAAGTTCATAAACACATATATTAAAAGGACATGGAGGCTAATAGTTTACTTCCAAAGGGTTTCTTCAATGCAATTGTTTTTTATTCTCCTTTAGCACAACATAATGCATCCTTTAAACTATCATGGGCATGAATGGTATGAGGAATATTTGGTTTCCTTAGCTTCAAATGAATAAGAATTATTAGAGTACATGTTTTCAAGTATTAGATGGAATGATTTCAATAACAACCTCAAGAAGTATTTTTGGACTACACATCTTAATATCTATAACATTACATATATTACATATTTATTGGTTAATTTTTTAGGGACAAGAAACTCACAAACCTATAAATCCAATATTATGAATCACTTTATTTTTGTGACTTTCATATGTTCATCTTTATCTTTGTTTTCAAAAGTCACCTTTGTAAGTTCATATAATAATTATATAAAATATTTTACAAAATTTGAAAATATGCATTAACTTCCTATTTGGTGTGTTCTTCAATCATGTCAAAAAAGTTTTACTAATTTAAATTGAATAAGTATTATCATTATATTATATTAATCTGATAATATACAAATAAAACAAAAACAATTTTATTTTAAAAGTCTACGCAACGTGCGGGTTCATCACCTAATTATATTGAATAAATAAGCTTATAGACTAGAATTTGAATCGAATTATGGATTTTTCAATTAGTTTTAGTGCGGGTCATTTTAAAATTAGTTGAATTGAATATTTTTCAATTGATTTTAAAAATATTTGACGAATTGAATTGAAAATGAATTAGAGTAGACAAGTTAATTTATACGTTAAATGTGATAAATGGGTTGGTCTAATCCTTTATAGATTGGTTATTTTTAAGTTAGTACAGTCTCATTTATATTTTATACGAGTTATAATTTTTCGAATCAGTCCATTCAACAATAACTCACGGATTGTATATTTTATAAATTATTTACGACAATAATAATTGCTGAATTAAATCGAAAACGAATAATAATTCAATTTAAATAATAACTTTTTGAACCAAATAAAAACCTAAAATCATATAAAAGCAATATTTAGTTAAATATTTTAAAATTTGAAATTTTAACATAATTTTCATTTTCGTGGATGATTTACAACTATATTTGTGTTCTATAAAAAAATATATTCTGATTATATGTTATTAATATTATGAATACAAATTATATATCTAAATAATTTGAAATTTCAAAACATTAAAATAATTAATAAAAACATAGATAAACCAAATAAAAGTCTAGAAGTTCAAATAAAAGCATCATTGAACTAAATATTTTGAAATTTGAATTGTCGAATTATAATTTTCATCTCCATGGATAACTTATTATTATATTTTGAATTCTATAAAAGATATCACAATTATATGTTATTAATATTATGTATATAAATTATATATATAATAAATATATAATTTTAATCTAATCCGCGAGTTGACTCATAACTCATATGGGCTAACCCATATGGATTGATTAAAATTCTGGTCCTATCCATGCAAACCTTTGGCTGAAAACAAAAACTAAATTCAACTCGTACTAATGTGGGTTGGGTTAGGACCAACTTGCTAGTTGACGGTCCACTTAACACCTTAAATATATATATATATATATATATATATATATATGTGTGTGTGTTTTTTTTCCTTTGTAACATATATTTTGAAGGATATATAACAGCACTACAAAAACATATGAAAAGAATCTTACGAATAAAGTTATAAACGATCAAATTTAGAATGTTTATATTTTCGACATTTTATTTCATATTTTCTAATTTTGTATTCGTATTTAATATTTTGATATTCAATAATTTTATATTCGAATTTATATTTTAGTATTTGAATTTTTTTAAAATTAAATTGCTTAGAAAGCAAACTAATTCGTTTTTTAAGGGGCTAAAAGCAAGTTGAACTGAACTAAGATTTTTTAGCTCATTTTAAAAACGAGATGAACTGAACCAATTTAATTTCCGACGAGTCGACGGGGAACTGAACTCAACTAAACCGAGCCAGCTCATTAACACCCCTAATTAGACAAATAGAGCAATATATCTTGGACAAGATGTAAACAAATTGGATTTATAATTATTGTTGATGTTGCTTAAAACTTCCATATATATGAAAATAGATCAATATGAAATTCAAATTCTAAAATAATTAACCACAAGTTATTGTCAATTTTAAGATATTCAATAATTGCACACAAATAGAGTCAGAAGTGTCGCATAATAAAATTTTAGGTTTGATTTAGTTTGAATATTATTTGATTTACAAAATTCATTACAAATTCGAATGATTTGGTTTAATCTTTTTGCTTCGATGTTTGTCACAATTCATATAAAAAAGTTTCACAATATTAGTACTATAATTCAATTTTAGTGATATTCTAATTTAAAGAGTTTGATTCTATTCTAAATGATATAATTTATTTTGTTCAACAACCTAATCTTAATAAAAATATAAAGAATGGTTTCATAGAAAGCTTATAATTTATGTAATAAAATTTTCGTTTAAAAACATGTTAATGATCAATGAATCGTATTATAATTTTTTGGAAAGACACAATATAAAAGAAAATAGTAGACAAATAACTATTTTCATGCTTTTATTAATATAATTTTTTTAATTATAAAATCAAAATCGATTTTCCACATTTTAAAAATCATCCACTTTAAATGATTAGATCAAAATATAATATTAGGACTAATGAATAATCAATATTTATATTATGTTCTTGATATTAGTTATTAAATCTTTATAGTATAAATATATATATATATATATATAAGATATTTATACTATACAATTATGAGGTGAAATAATAAAACTCTTTTTCTATTCTTCTCTAAATTTTACAATGTCTTCTCTCTTCTACTAAATAAGTTCTTTGGTTTTTTTCTTAGCATCAAGATTGTTGAATTTTATCGGACTTAAAAGTCTCAAATGACCTTGATCAAATGTTAATCTAAATAACATTGTTTGAAAATTAATTAAATAAATATTTATTTTTCGTTCGACAAAGTCATTTAATTCGACTATTTTTATTGTACACAAATATTAGAAGAATGACACCACACTTTTTTTAACTTAACTCTTAAGTAATTTAGATAAAAAAAAATCTTTCATCTCCCCACTTCTCCCTGTGAAATTGATACACACCTCGGGCTAGAAACTCGGGACGCATACGGATAATCCGTTAATCTCAATCGTTCTAGTAGGATTTGTTGTGTCAAAGTTGTTTTTTACTAGCCTAAGGGCACTCTTCAAGAAATCGTCCGTTGACGGTGGATGATGGTGGAGGATCCCTTGACTTGCCTAAGGACACTCTTTAAGGTTCGTCTGGAGAAGGTGGAGGATAAAGGTTGATGGATGAGGTCGAGGTGTTTGGGGTGGAGTGATAGACACCACAAGAGGTGCCGAAGCCTCTTGATACAGTTGAAAGGGCTTCAATTGTTCCCGAAATAAGTTGAATCACCGTGTTCTTGGCACTGCGCAAGAATACAAAAGGAGTTTAGTACTTCAAATTGCAATGTCCCTTACAAATGAAATGGAGTCCTTTATAAAATGGGAGGCTCCATGTTACAATAAGGGATTGATCTACTAGCCGTTGGAAAGATTTTATGGCCATTAGGAATCTTCGGAACGGGAAAGATGATGATCCGGTGGGATAAGATTGGCTTGGAAGATTTTTTAGCCGTTGGAGAGGATTTTCTGGCCATTGAAAAGGATAAGGAAAGATCTTTATCTTCAATCTTTCTTTATCCATATCGCTTGAGCCCATCGGTTATTAGGTGGACGGATTGAGGCCTGATTCGATGTAAAAGACCAACGCAGTGCTTGTTTAGGTTAGGCCCGAATCCTCTTTCTGGTTAAGAGTCTCCCATGCCTCCATCACAATCTTCATTGTCTTGTTACGTAAGCTCCTTGCTCGTCCACGTGTGAATAGGCCGTGGTAAGATTCAGTCTACTCGTTTCTTTGTGATAATTTCTCATTCCTGCCACCCTCCTTTGGTTCCGCTTTGAGTCTGATGTCCTCATCCTTCCATCCCCTTGCGAGCGTTTCATCCTCGTAATGTTATCATCTACATCAAAAGGGGATAGATCAACAACATTGAATGTTGTGGACACGTTATACTCACCTAGTAGTTCGAGACGATAGGCATTGTGATTAATCCGCTCTTCAAAACGAAATGGGTCGTCTCCTCTTGGTGCTAGCTTCGAACTCCTTTTTTAGGGAACCGTTCTGGTCTCATGTGAAGCCCCACCCAATCTCCTTCACCGAATACCATCCTTTCTCGCTTCTTGGCTTGTGTCGTGTATTGTTCAGTCATTCGCCTTATGTTTTCCCAAGCCTTCTCTTGCAACCTCTTGATTAGTTTAACTTTCTTCTCGCCATCCAAGTTGGTGACCTCTTTGCTTGGTATAGCCGAGAGGTCCAAGAGAGTGATGGGATTGAACCCATATATGACCTCAAATGGTGAGTTCTTTGTGTCCGAGTATTGTGTTCGGTTGTAAGCGAGCTCGGCGTGGGGTACGTAGTCAAGCCATTTCTTCGGGTATCGTCCAATGAATGATAGTAGAAGGGCTACTAGTGTACGATTGACCACTGATAACATGTAATCCGTTATATCATTTTCATGATTCTAGGTTTAGTTTTGATTAGATTTCTTCGACTTTACCGACTTATTGAGTTTATTCGATGATTTCATCCACCATTTTGTGTTTTGTGTAGGAAACGAAGACATAAAGCAAAACACGAGTGATTACGGCAAATGCACCCCGAAAACGTGATTAAGTGACAAGATACAACATGAGCACGGCCACGGATCCAAATGGAACACCCAAGCATCGAGCGAAAGGAGCGGAAACAGCAAGTAGACACCACCCGCTCGGGCATGGAAAAGGACCTGCTCGGGCTAATGTTGCGCAGAATATCCAGAAAACTTCATCAGGCCCCGGGCATGACTAGAACATGATCGTGTAGCCTTGCCCACTCGGGCTATGTAAGGGACCCGCTCGGGCTACACATAGGACCACAAGTACCAGAAGACGCTACACGACTCGGGCATGGAGAGCACACGATCGGGTGACCTAGCCCTCTCGGGCTGAAACCTCTACATGCTCGGGTTGAAGGATGCACGACCGGGTGGAAGTTGTACCCGTGCGGGCCGCCATTCTCGGAACAACCTAGTTTGAGTGTTTGAACGGGCAATTGAAGAGGAAATAAGCGATCTAGGGCAAGGGGACGAAGCACAGACCAGAGAAGGGACCCAAAAGACACATGACTTCGTTTTTGTTTGTTTCCCTATGTATTCTGAGTAGATCTGTTGTCATGGGTTAGGGATGCCATTGTAATGGATAGTTTGATTCATTAATGCTTGATTTCGGTTTTGTTAAATTGAATGGTTCGATAGGTTATAGATATGTGCGTAATGCCTTCATACGTTGTTGATTTCATGCTTGAATAAGACTAGATCTATTCTACTGAGATTAGGCACGTTTGACGAAGATTAGAGATTCGTCTAGACTTGGAAGAGTCAGGCTTGAGTCTCGTGAATGAACCTTCGAATGAATTAGATTAATGAGAATCTGATCGATCAGTTAATCTATTCAGAAACGGTAATAATCGAGGTAGAATTCCCATTGTTCGTCATGAATCTAAGTGTAGATTTACTGCATCGGAAGGTGAGCACGTTTATATTTTAGATAGAGGATTTAGGCTTGGAAGAGTCATCTCCGTTTATAGAGGTCGAGTTCCCATCCGATATCAGAGATCGAATTCCCTATTGTTCTTCATGCATCTAGACGTTCCGCGCTACATAGGAATATGAGTGACATTGATTTCCTAGGTAGAAGATTTAAGTTTGGAAGAGTCATTTCTAGCATTAGAGGTAGAATTCCCTATTGTTCTTAATGCATCTAGACGTTCCGCGCTACATCGGAAGATGAGTGACGTTGATTTCCTAGGTAGAGGATTAGATATTAGTTCCCCATCGATTGATACAAACCGATTTCATGATCCATAAAACATCCATTGCATGTTCCGGTATTCCCGAAACCCATGATACTCCATCTTGTCGAGTCTAGCTTCGTTACCTTTCTTTATCTTTATTTTCTATTTCATTATTCGTCTATTAATCGATCTTCTTCTCGTGATATCTTAGTTCTGACGCTGCACTAGTCTCTAGAGTTCGACCCTTGTACTACACGAACCATATACTTGCAGTAGAGTGGTCTTGGAAATAATAAAATCTGATTTCCGTCCAGCAAGTTTTTGGCACCGTTGCCGGGGACTAGTCACGGTTTTAGAATTAGGGTTTCGTTGAGTCGAGATCCAGTCCTTTCAGAGTCTTTTGTTTGTTTTTGTTTTCTGCATTTTTCTTTTATTTTGAGTCGATTGCATCTCTTCTGAGCTAAGCATTTGTTTGTTGCTTTCCTACGTGCAGATCACTCGGTACATGTCTAGGAGTTCGAGAGGAAAAGAACTCCTCTTCGACCCCGATATTGACAAGACTACGCGAGCATTAAAGAAATAGAAAAAAGCGAGGCGTAGTGGTGCGGAGAATATTGAGGAAACGACAAGTGAGTAAGAAAGAGATTTATCTAGTGAAGAAGATATGGCACAAGAGGGGGAACCGGAAACTTACAGGGCGTACACAACGCCTAAACACACGCAGCTTCTCTCCTGCATTCGAAGGCCCGAGATACACCGAAACAGATTTGAGTTACAGCCGGCCTTCATTCAGATGTTGAGTCAATCGCCATTTAGGGGACAGTCTATGGAAGATCCGAATCAGCATCTCACTCAGTTCAAGATGATGTGTTCGAACATGAAAGCATACCCCGGAATTAATGATGAAGCGATTATGTTGCTTTCCTTCCCGTTTTCAGTTAGGGAGCATGCACTCGAGTGGCTCTACACGCTACCTCCAGATTCTATTCATACGTGGAGCCAGCTCGAAGAACGCTTCATGATGCGATTTTTCTCACCCCACAAGACGCAGCTATGGAAGAACAAGATTAATTCGTTTGAACAAGAGGATAAAGAGAGTCTTCCATAGGCGTGGCTGCGATTTAAAGGATATCAATGCGAATGCCCACACCACGGGATGGATAACAGATACCTCATTGCTACTCTCATTGAGGGTCTTCGTGATGAAGTTCGAGTTTGGTTGAACACTGCTTGTGGAGGTTCTCTACATGACCTCCCGTTCACCGCTATTGAGGCCAAGATTGAGAAGATGGCCGAGGGAAGAAATATTATGTCGGGAGAGTTTAATCGCCGCAATCTAGCCAAGGGAGCGGACAATGAGGTGCTTGCATTGTGAGCTAAGCTTGCCGAGTTGAAGTTACAATTGGTAAACATGCACCAAGCGTCTCTCGATTCTCACAGATTCAAGGATGTTGCAGATGCGAATTACGTTGCCATATTCCAACACCTACAATCCGGGCTGGAAGAATCATCCAAATCTGTCCTACAAGGACGCCAATAATATTTTGAATCCGTTGCAAGGAAACTACCAGCCAAAGCCGTTTCAGAACCAGCCACAACACCAGAATTTTCAGCCTAGAACGCAAGGGTATCAAGGGTATCAGCCGAGAGGAGCACCAGCGCCACTTCCACAACAAGAAGAGTGGAACACCGGGATCATGTCTATGCTCACTGAGATTTTACAAGGACAAAAAGATCGAAATGCTGAGCTGAATATTGTAAGACGAGATCAAGAAGAAGCGAAGAGGCTAATGGCAGAAATGCAGACGCATTTGAAAATCCTAGACACCCAAGTGGCACAACTTGCAGAAAGCGCTCCTAATCAACAAGGAGTTTTACCGGTAAAGCCTGAGCCGAACCCCCGTGAGCATTGCAATGTCGTCATGTTGAGAAGCGGGACAGAACTTGCGGACATCACACCCCAGAATTTCGAGAGAGGAGAATGCTCAAAGAGTTCAACGAAGAAGCCTAGCAACCAAGAGCATCACAAGGAAGTACAAGTTGAGGATGAAGAAGAACCGTATGTGGCACCGCCAGCAAGATGCCTTCCACTTCCGTTTCCTTCACGCCAAATGAAACAAAATGATAATTCACAACTTGCCAAATTCGCAGAAAGGTTGAAGAAGGTTGAGATTTCTATGCCCTTCCACGAGGCAATCGTGCAAATCCCTTCCTACTCTAAGTTCCTCAAAGATATACTCACCAAGAAGCGTAGAGTGGAAGATGAGACAGTGATGATCAACACTGCGACACATGCCGTTATCCAACATGGGATACCATAGAAACTACCCGACCCAGGTACCTTCGTCATCCCTTGCAAGCTCAGCATCATGCCGTTGTCTTTGTTCAAGAAACTTGATTTGGGAGAGATGCAATCCACGAAGATGATAATATATATGGCTGACCGTTCGGTGAAACACCTGATAGGCATTATGGAGCATGTACCTCTCAAGGTAGGCGACTACTACGTCCCCATTGATTTCGTGGTTTTGGACATGAAGGAAGATGAATTTATACCGATCATTTTGGGAAGACTATTCCTCAATACTGCCAATGCCATCATCGACGTTAGGACGGGTAAACTAACGATGAAGATAGGGGAAGATACTGTAGAGTTCGGGCTGATCAAGAACCTCAAGCAACCATTTTTTGTAGAGTCTGTGTTCTCGGTGGGTGTGTTGGACAAATTCACAAATGAAATGCTCGAAAAGTCTATGAACGTTGATGTTTTGAGTGACTTATTGGATCCCACGGTTAGAGGTACGGATCATGAGGATGACAACGGGCACGGACAACCTTCGAGAGCTTCGGAAGAAATGCAAGGCAAAGGGGTACACGAACGGCCAGCACACACCAACAAGCAAAGCACGACCAAGCATAGGCTGAACCCCAATCGTGCAACATTTTCGGCCAAAACCAGCAATGTACGCCCAACCGTTCAAAATGACAAGCTCGACAAAACGCTGATCTTGAACAGCAACATGATCGGGCAAGAGAAGAGCATGAGAGAGCTGGTTGATCTTGCAAAGCGGATGACCAATCTGAGTGGCATACCCGAGCGAATGACACGACACAGGAGGCATCGCACACGAAGGCGACGACGTCCACCTCGATGGTGATGAGGAGAGCATTTGGTCAAGCTCGCGACCTTAAACAAGCGCTTATCGGGAGGCAACCCGACTTTCGCACTTTATTTTTCTTTCATTTTTTTCGGACCTATTCTTATTCTTTTCACATTGATGTACTCGGTGGGTTAGTATTCCTTCTTTTGGATTGTGTGATTCTTTTTTACCGGTTTTCGATGTCGATATCATCCTTGAGGAGGAGACGCAACATCTAGCCGCATCACCAACTCGGGACTGCAAGATACACAAGGTGCACACGTTCTAACCCTTATTTTCCCTTAGTTTGGTATGCGAGATTCTCTTAGGTCTTGAACACCGAGACGATGTTTCATTCAAGTCTAGGGGAGTACTCATCGAGTATCATACATGCGATTAGGATTAGATGTTGAGTTTTCTTTTATTTCGTTGTTATTTTTAGGAATAAGCGGATGGATACCTAGCAGGAATTTTCGAGCTTTAGTCATTATTTAGCGACTTTGTCGAATCGTGAACAATAGTCTAGGTTTGCTTAAAAGTCTTTTGGATACCGATTAGTCGAGTAGTTGTGCTTGAAACCATGATCTATAGTTACATTCACCTCCTAGGTTTCAGTACCAAGTATCCATATCTCCGTGTATACCGTTTGATCTTTGTTTTGTTTGATATATTTTAACGTTCATTGATCATTATATTCCACACGCTTATACTCCGCTATCAATTTTTTTTTCTTGGATAAGTTTCTATCTATTTCAGGTTTTCATTGACATGAGTACATCGAGATCGATGGTTCGGGTCTAAATGGTGGGTTTAGGCGCTATTCTACGTCCTAAGGGTTAGAGTTGAGGCGTAATCTTGAAAAAAAAAGATAAAATTTGTTCTTCAATGACGCACCTCTTCACTCCGCTAAGGTTAAAAGACCTTATGAGTGTGCCATAGGCAGCCTAGGTCTAAGTAGAAAGCCAACCCTCTTCAACTTCGACGTCCTAGAAACCAAGCGTGGATCTATAAAAAATGAGAAAAAAAGAAAAGAGAATAAGAACGAGAATATGAGTTTAATGATATCTCAAGCTTAGGGGAATTGGTATGGAGATCGCTTGGACGTTGTCTAGGGGTATGAAATAGACTTAGGTCATTGGTAGGATTGCATGGCTCGTGACTTTCGGTTGATAGAAGTCTGAACTAGGTACGTTTAGGCTTACGTTCATGTGACGCGTTATTTTGTATGATGGCTACCCCTTCGAAGTATTCGTGCTAGTGTCCATTATTGTTTAACTCTTCTTGTACTCGACTCTAGATTTGCTCGAGGACGAGCAACCACCTCTTTCTGGCCGTCAGTGTGTGGGTGGCACGTGGTGGAGAACACGAGCTTTGTCCCTATTTTTTGTCAAAGTGTTCGACAGAAATGACTTAGAAACTTGCTATCCCCATCCGATACGATCATCTTGGGTAGCTCGGACAATCTCCCTAAAGAAAAAATCTACAATACTATAACACCCCCATCCCGAAACTATCTTGGGACTAGGAGTGTCCGCCATCACCTCCAAGAGGTGACTACACATATTGTCGCTCAAACGCATTTATAAAACAAAATATATGATTTATTCCAAAATAAGAATGGTCCAGACCACATAGCAAAACAAATACGTAAATATCATAGTCACGATAAATGAATAAATAAAATAAAAAATGCAAAATAAAACTCATCGAGACCTCGTGCACGCCTCTTCCATCAGTCCGCTGTGACCTTTCATGTTGCTCAACCTCATTGCTCTTTTTCCTTGCAATACCCTACCCATCCACGACAGCCAACAAACAAGGTGAGTACGAAATATGCACTCAGTGAGATCAATACGTGTACGTACTCTGTGCCACGTATTCTCCGTTCAAACTGAATATCATAGAATAACCATCTATCCAAAGTCTAAACTAAAGACATACAGACAACTCTACCCAACCCGACTGAGTATCCCAAGTCTAAGACTAGTACCACACTGGATCATAACACACAGAGTCCACACAACTCTAGCTCGGGCATACGCTCGCAAGTCCAAAGGATCCCAACGCACTGAAGATTTGAGTGTGAAATTACTCGATCGAGCACACTAACAAGATATTCACTCGGCTTTAACACCGATCTAAAATATCGAATTTCTCCGATCCCAGCACTTGGTCGCACGTTAATTCTCTAGATCATCTCTAGTCACTTATACCACTCATATACTTGTCATAAATTCTCTTACGATAAAACTAGAGTTTAATCCAATTCACTTGTATCGTCTCACTTTTCCCATTATGATCCTATAAATCCTATTGTGAGCATGCATCGTTTTAAAAGTATAATCTATTCCATAATTTAATCACAAATCCAAAATTACGATAGGGAAAACTCTCACCTTAGCTTCCTCGACGACTTATCAATTCTTGATTTTATCGTTTACAAACAACGCCAATCAATTTTTTCCTATTATAGATCCATTCAATTCCACAAACTTCCATAATATAAATCTTCGAATTAAGCGAATAATCATAACAAATTATCTAGAGATTTACCACAATCTCGATTAGAATCCACCCACGAAGAACGCGATGAAAAATTGAAGATCCTTCTCCAATTTCTTCTTCCTCCTTTTTTTTCTTCTTCGCTCTTCTTCCATTTTCTTTTTTTCTTCTCTTTCCTCGTTCTCTCAGTGGTTGCTCGTTCTCTCTCTTTTAATACACCCTGCGGCTTGTTTCCTTTTTTTAGTTTTTATAACCTAATGTAATATATATATATATATATGCCATATACACCAAACTTCCTATAATAACGGGTCTCACAAATATTGGTTATATCGTTGGTCTTCAAGTAGGGTACAAAGTGCACCGTCTTTGAAAACCTGTCGGCAACAACAAAGATGGATTTTTTGTTTCGAATATGGAAGTCCGAGAACAAAGTCCATCAACAAATTAGTCCATGGATGATTCGGGATGGGTAAAGTAAAATACAAACCGTGATATGGACGCGAGACTTGGCTTGGTGACACGTGATACATCGTGCACAAAGCCGTTCTACATCTCGCTTGAGGCGTGGCCAGAAGAAGTGCTTCTTTATGGTGGCTAAATTTTTCTCCACGCCGAAGTGCCCCATTAGTGCTCTCCATGTGCTTCTTCAAACAACAATTCCCTCATAGAGCCTTTCAGAATGTAAAGCCGTCTGTCACGGAATCTGTCGTGTATGTAGAATGGTCCGCTAGCTCCTTCTTCACACATTCGAAATACCTCGCCAAGTTCCGGATCTTTTTCATATAGTTCCTTAATATGTTCAAACCCTAAATTTCTAACCTCCATTGTGGTGATGAGGGCGTGTCTCCTGGATAGGGCGTCAGCTATCACATTTTCTTTCCTTTTCTTGTACTTAATTATGTATGGAAATGACACAACGAACTCCATCCACTTAGCATGTCACCGCTTTAGACTGGTCTGACCTTTGAGATGTTTGAGGGTCTCGTGATCATTGTGGATGACGATTTGTTTCGTAAGTAGGTAGTGCTGCCATGTTTTCAATGTCGGACAAAGGCGTAAAGCTCCTTGTCATACGTGGGGTAGATAAGTGTGGCTCCACTTAACTTTTCATTGAAATATGCCGCTGATCATCGTTCTTGAACAAGGACCGCACCAATGTCGATCCCTGATGCGCCATATTCCACTTCGAACGTTTTGTCGAAGTTTAGCAGCACTAGGACATGTGCGATGGTGAGACTCGCCTTTAGTTCTTCGAACACATTGATTTGTGCTTCTTCCCATTCTAAGGCCTTGTCATTTTTATAACCGCAGTGAAGGGTGCAGCTATGCTGCTGAAGTTCTTCATGAACCGGCGGTAGAAACTTGCTAACCTATGAAAGCTTCCTACGTGTGCGGCGGTTGTCGGTGTTAGCCATTCCTGTATTGCCTTGTTTTTATCCTCTTCTACGTGTAGTCCCTGCAAACTTACTACAAAACCTAGAAAAATAATCGCATTAGTTCATAAGGAGCACTTCTTGATGTTTGCGTAGAGTTGTTCTCTTCAGAGCGTCTCTAACACTAGCTCAGGATGTACTATATTTTTCCTAAAAGTCTTACGATAAACAAGAATATTGTCAAAGTAAACTACAACAAATTTACCGATGTGGAATCTTAGAACATGGTTCATGAGTCTCATAAAGGTGTTAGGGGTGTTAGAAAGCCCGAATGGCATGACAAGCCACTTGTATAGTCCTTATTTCATTTTGAAGGATGTCATCCATTCATGACCTTCTCTCATGCGGACTTTGTGATATCCGCTCTTGAGGTCAATCTTGGAGAAGATCTTTGCCTCACTGATCTCGTCTAGCATGTCATCCAACCGCGGGATGGGATGTTGATATTTGATCGTGATGTTGTTGTTCGTCCTACATTCGACACACATCCTCCAAGTCTCATCCTTCTTTGATAAAAGTAGTACGAGGACATCGCATGAACTTAAGTTTTCTCGAATGTAGCCTTTGTCCATGAGCTCTTGGACTTTTCATTGTAACTGCTTTATTCGAGGCCTCATATGGGTGGTAGACCGGCTGGTATATCCTCGGGAAACAAGTCGTGATATTTTTCTAGTATATTGGTGATTTTCGGGGGATACTCCATCGTAGTTTGGCCTATCAAGACATATTTGTAGACCATTAGTAATATCGGGCTTTGATTACTCAAAGACTTAAAAACAACACTAGCTTTTTATATAAAAATTTGAATTCTTTTTTTCCTCGCGATTTAGTTTTAGTTGCATTTCGTGTACTTGTGAAGGACTAAGAGGTGCTAGTGTTACCTTCCTTTAGTCCATAACGAAGGAGTAGAAATTTTTCCTTCCGTCATGCGTTATCTCGGGATCGAATTGCCATGGCCGCCCTAGTAGGATGTGTCCTACTTGCATTGGTACGACATCACATAGTACTTTATCATGGTACTTACCTATGTTGAATGGCATGGTTACTTGCTCGGTTACCTTAAGCTCCCCTTGATTGTTGAGCCACTATAGCTTATATGGGTGTGGGTGTTTCCTTGCCTCCAAACCTAGTTTTTTAACCATATAGACGCTTGCAACATTAGTACAAGAACTGCTATCTATAATGAGTCCACATACCTTATCTTTGACGAGGAATTTTGTGTGGAAGATGTAGAAAGGTTTTCGTATATTTCCTTGAATGAATAATTACATCAGTTATATAGCAATATACAAGAGATATGAAAACCCTAATCAACCTAAATTACATTTATGTCCCTTGCACTTATATGCCCCCTCAAGATGGAGCACCTTCGGTGATGCCGATCTTGTGACAAAGTGTAAGAAATGGCTGACGAGCGAGCGGTTTAGTGAGTAAATCCGCTAGTTGATCCTTGGAGTTGACGTGAGAAACTCGAAGGATACCGCCTTGCACTAGTTGACGAACAAAGAAGTAATCCAAAGCTAGATGCTTCATGCGAGAATGAAAGACGGGATTTGCGCTCAAATACGTTGCACCAATGTTGTCACAATAAATGACAGGAGGTTGTGATGTAGAAATACCGAGTTCCGTTAAGAGAGACGTGATCCATCGGAGTTCTGCTGCTGTGTCTGCGATAGCACGATATTCCGCTTCGGTAGATGATCTAGCAGTGAATTTCTGTTTCTTGGAAAACCAAGAAATGGGATGGCTGCCAAGGTAAACAATGTATGCCCCCGTAGAAATCTACTCATCTCGATCTCCCGCCCAATCTGCATCACTAAAGGCGTGTAAGGAGAGAGTGTTACCTACGGAGAAGAAGATACCACGATCTCGCGTTCCAACCAAATACCGTAAGACCCGTTTGAGGGCTTGTAGATGTTCCGTTGTCGGGGCATGCATGTACTGAGATAATTTATTGACAACGAAGCTGATATCGGGTCTTGTAAGTGTGAGATACTGTAGGCTTCCAACAATAATCCGATAGTTGGTTGGGTCGTCTAACTTATCACCTGAGGACAAGGAAAGACGTGCGCTAGGGGCCATAGGAGTGGTGACTGATTTAGCTTCAGAAAAGTGAGCTTTGTTAAGGATATCCGTGACATATTTGCGTTGAGTGAGAAGTAATCCAGAGGCTGTGCGTGTTACTTCAATGCCAAGAAAGTAAGATAGTTTTCCCAAGTCTTTGATGGAAAAGCGGTTTCCAAGCGTTATTATGAAGCGTTGAACTGCTTCCGAGTGGCTTCCTGTGACCACAATGTCATCCACATAGACAAGAACATATATAGTTACCTCCGAATTGTGAAGAATGAACAAGGAGGCGTCGGCAAGGGAGTTAACAAAGCCTTGGTCGAGGAGAAAATCCCGAAGTTCCGAGTACCAAGCCCGAGGAGCTTGTTTGAGACCATAAATTGCCTTGTTGAGTTTGCATATATGATGAGGACGATCATGATCAACAAAACCTGGAGGTTGTGTCATGTATACCTCTTCCGTGAGTTGCCCGTGAAGAAATGCATTGTTGACATCTAGTTGACGAAGACTCCAACCATTTGCAATTGCAATACTCAAAATCAGTCGAATGGTAGTGGGTTTAACTACGGGACTGAATGTTTCAAAGAAGTCCACTCCCGGTCGTTGTGTAAAACCTTTCGCCACAAGTCTGGCCTTGTAGCGATCCACCGAACCATCAGGTAATCGTTTGATACGATAAATCCACTTGCATCCAACAACATTTGATGCGTGTTGAGCCGGTACAAGATCCCATGTTCCATTATGAACAAGTGCATCAAATTCCTCACTCATAGCTTTCCTCCAACTCGGATCTTTTAGGGCTTGAGAGACAGTTGTAGGTTCGGTTTCCGAAAGGAGTGCCCGATCGGGTGAAGAGGAAGTGCCCGATCGGGTAATCAGTGTTGAATGGTCCCCGTAAGTTTGCACGACTCGGGTGGAAGAGTCACACGCACGGGAATAATGTGCCCGATCGGGTGAAGGTGGAGAGCCCGATCGGGTAACTGTTGTTGAAGCATCC
>CM071860.1:52659121-52694038 GCA_036759665.1 Gynandropsis gynandra | reverse complement strand
TTAATGATCCAACGCGAGACACGAGACGGACGCAATACAAGGTTCACGGCCAACAAGAAGCTTATCTTCTTGTTTGAAGAATTCAAGACAATTAAGAAGGCCTTTGCATGGAGTTTAGCATTTAATGAACTTTTGTTTGAATTTTCTTGTTTTTATCTTTATATGGCCGTCCACCCCTTGTAGCAAGAAGAATCCAACTTTTTATCAACTTTGAAATTTATCTTTGAATTGATCTTTGATCATTCTCGAATTCCCTTTGTGAATTCTTTGGGTTGTTGGTGCGTAATATCCAGCTTCCTACTCGTTGGTGCGTCATATCCATCGAGTCTTTCGTTCTTCCTTGGTGCGTCATATCCATCGAAGACGAACACGGTAAATCGAGAGCCTTCCGCAACTCTCGTGCGACCAGTCGTTCCACACACCCTTGTGCAATTCGTTGCAGCAAGGCATATCCCTTACTAACCAAGTCTAGAGCGTCGATTCAGTCGGGATCGCGTCAACCGAGTTGAAGGATGACATGATACAAAGACCTTACCTCGTCACTTTTGGCCAGGTGATCTTTTCTACTATTTGACTCTCGTTTTAATTCTTTCTCGGACAGATTACATTCCCGTTGGGCTGGTCCATTTCAGGTACGAGAAAGTCTTCACACATGGAGAGGTAGAATTATGGAGCGATTCGAGCGGAATGTTCACAGCAAATGGGAAGCACCCTTAAGCTACATCAAGCCGCTCCATCAATCGAAAACGGAAACTCCATCTCCCAAGAATGTTGTATGTAAGTTAAACAAGTCGATTTATGGCTTAAACAAGTTATTAGGCAGTGAAATACAAAGTTTACTTCGGTTATGTTATCTATTGTCGATGTTCAATTTCATGCAGATCATACTTTATTAAAAAAAAGGTTATATATCTATTCTTTAATAGTTTATGTGGATGACATTGTTATTGCAAGGAAAAGTGAATCATCATTTCTACCCTTAAACATTTTCTTAAACAACATTTTTAATATCATTAGACAATTGAAATATTATTTAGGACTTGAAATAGCTAGAAATAAGATTGGTATTGATGTATCCCAAATAAATTATTGTCTGTAATTGTTGTTTGAAAAAGGTTTGTTGGAATGTAAATCAGCAAAGACACCAATGGATTCAACAAAAAAACTTAGCAAAGATTTTGGTACATTATTATCTCATCCTCTTCATTTTCAAGCACTAATTGGTAAGCTTTTATACTTGACAATAGCAAGACCTAATATCATATATTATGTTTATAAATTAAATTATTTTCTAACTTCTCCTATTGATTTACATTGTAAAGTTGCTTTTAGGATTTAGAGATATCTCAAGAATACTCTAGACCGAAAAAGGTTTTTGCAGTGAAATTTGATTAATAAATTACTTGTTTTTACTGATCAGTGTATGTTTTTGTGTTTTCTTTGGAAAATCTTTGAAAGCCAAGAAATAAAGAACAATTTGTCGAAATAGCATCAAAGCTGAATTATGAGTTTTAACTAATGCAATTTGTGAAGTATTTGGTTGCACCATTTGTTGACTGGTTTTACATGTTCATCTCACAAGTTCTATAAATATATATTGTGATAATAAATCTACATTTCATATAACGTCTAATCTAGTTTTTCATGAGTGTACAAAATATATCAATATCAACTGTAATTCGGTTCGAAATAAATTTAAAAAAAGATACATAATCAAGCTTTATATTAAGTTTTTATATTAATCATTAATTATTTATAGTGTGTGTGTATATGTATAAGGTGTTTATACTGTAGAATTATGAGATAACATACTAAAAACTTTTTTCTTCTATTCTTCTCTACAATTTCTCTTTCGTGTCTCTACAGCTTCATCTTCTACAACGTATTTATCTCTTCTCCTTATTTTCCGTTCTTCAGTTTAAACTCCCACAAATATAGAAAAAGGTACTGATATGTTTTTTTTTTCGGTTACCAATACATGGAATTTTAAAAATTATAGTATGTTATCAGGGTGGGCAAATAACGAATATCCGTAAATATCCGACTATTCGTATTCGTATTCGTCGAATATCCGATTTTACTATTTGTATTCGTATTCGTAAATTTGGATATTTGTAAATTCGAATATCCGCAATATTCGGATATTCGTTAGATATCCGTATCCGTGTCCAAATCAATTTTTTTTTAAAAATTAATAAAAAAGTTAATAATTATCAAAATATAATCCATAAATAATCTTCAAATTGCACAAATACACAAAAAAATATAATATAAGTAAACGAAACACCAATCGCATCAGTCTCTCAATCATGTAGAGTTAATTTTGTCGATGACTCCACTAGCGTCGCCAATTCATTTAAAACAACGTAGAAAATTATTAGATTATCATATTAAATATCAAATACATTAAAATAAAACTAGAATAAAAGGTATATACTTGTGAAGTTCTATTTTTTCGATATCTTGCAATGTGTCCATAACATTATCGATCCCACTAAGATTACGAATCAAATCTTGAGTGCAAATTAAAGCTTCAACCATATTAGCAGTCAGACAACTACGATACAGACTAATCACACGACCTCCCATACTAAAAGCCGACTCTGAAGCAACATTTTGGAGTGAATATTAGGTTAGAACATTAGAGTTAAAAGTTTATAAATTACATTTTAGTCCTTCAAATTTAAGTATAATAACTATTTGTTTATATATTTTATATTTGGTCTTAAAAATAAAATTAATAATATTTTTTATTTGTAATTTGATCCTTGAAATTAATTTTATTATATATCTATATATGAAATAAATTATCTATTTAATACTTACGGATACGAATAATTGAACATAATATTTATATTTGTATTTGTCGAATATCTAATTTCTGATATTTGTATTTATATTTTGTATTTGTTCTTTCGGATGTTTGTATTTTCGGATCAAATACTGTTCAAATACGAATCAGATACGATTATTTTGAATACTTTACCTTAGTATGTTATGATAAATAAATAAATAAATAAATTTTTATCCAACCTTTTAACGGGGAGAGTTAAAGAGAGTTTGTGTATGTCACGTTCAGATTGGACCTTACTGGAAGGAACCCAGACAAAAGGAAAACCTACCAAAAAGGACAAATCAAGTCGAACCTGTGTTTATTTGTTATTTTTTTATAATTTAAACATATTTCAAATTTTAGGAATTGAATAGTTGATTGGAAAATATAAAATTTGATATTAATATTTAATTTAATTTAAAAGGTATTGAAGAGTTAGTGATTGTTTAAAATTATATATATATATATTTTATATATATTTAAGTCCATTTTTTGTTGTTTATATTTGATTTTAAAATGCACAATTATAAATAAGATAAATATAAAAATATCAAAGTAAAGATTAATTATTTTTTGTAATCTCAACTAAAATTTAATCTAAAAGTTCATCTAAAATTTAATAATTGATTAATATAATATACAATTTATATTCCATTTACTGTAAGATTATAAAAAATACTAAAAATATGTTTCACATTTTAAATTAGAATTCTTATTTTCAAAATATTTATTAAAAAGTAAAATGAATAATATATAGCACCGAATTTTCTCACAAAACATTTTTAATCGTCACTGTTTCCACTTTGAAACTTGTAACCATTATGAATGATAGTTGGAAGTTTTTTCATTAATTAATCATAAATCCATATGTAGAGGTTGTTACGTCGTTGTTAACGAAGATTGAAAAATAGCAATTGATCTTAATTTCCCACCGAATATTATTCTATGTCGAAATCTTCAACTTTTTTTTATTTAAAGTTAAAAGTTAATATATTATAAAACTAAAAGTTAATATATTTTAATGATAATATATTATAATGATAATAACAAATTAATAGATATATATAAATTGTTTATGTATTTTTTATTAGTTAAATTCAAGAATTATTATGAAATTTTAGTTAAAAAATCAAATGATATGAAAATAAAGCATTATTTTTTAAAATAGTCCAATAATAAATATAATTCTCTTTAACAATCCATTTTATGATAATAGTGATTTTGTTTTTTCTAGAGTAATTTGGAGGTAAAACTCCTATTTTCCCTTTAAATTTATTTATTTTGTCTATTTTTCGCTTCATGTTTAACATTTATTTTATTTCACCATGTTTTAGTCAACATTTTATTTCCCTCAAGTTTAAAAATTCTATCTATAATTCCATCCGTTTAAAATTCTATTAAATCCATCAATTTTAACCCGATTTTTGACCCAATTTCGACCCAACTCGGTCCATAATTAATTTTGAACCGATTCAGATGTAATTTTGACTCGATTTATACTTAATTTTGACCTGCTTTAGGTTCAAATTAAACTAAAACTTGAAAACCAATTTTGACCGGTTTATGCTCAATTTAAACTTGAATTTGAAACAAATTTTGACCTGATTTGGGCTCAATTTAAACCAGAATTTAGGTTCAATTTTGACTTAGTTATACTTATTTTTTTACCAATTGAATAGGCTCAATTTTAACAAAAATTCGGATTCAATTTTATTTTTTCCCGATTAAAATAAATATTAATATTAAATTTTAACCGAACTAAAATTTAATTTAAACAAAAAACGATTTTTATCGTTTTATCAATTTTAACCTAAATTTTTATCTGTGTTTCAATGTAATTTTCAATAATTCGGTTTTTAATCGAGATAAACTCAAAATTACACCGAAATTGCAATCAAAATTGCACCCAATTTTGATTTTCACCCGATTAAAACCTAAATCAATATGAAATTTGAATCGAACTAAATCCAAATTTAAATAAAAACAACGTATTTTCCTTTAATTCGAATTAGAATCAAATTTGACAAATTATGACTCGAATTTCAGTGTAATTTTGAGCAATTCGGTTTTTAATCGAGTAAAAATCAAAATTGAATCAAATTGGTACCGAATTCAGGTCAAAATTACACCAATCTTGATCTGATTTTGATTATCAATTGATTTTCAAGTCGATTAGAACCCGATTTTGATTTTCAACCCGATTTTGAATTCAGGTAAAAATACACCCAATCTTGATCCGATTTTATTTGGATGAAAATCAAAATTGAGTCAAAATTGTACCAAATTCGAGTCAAAATTATACTAATTTCGGGTTAAAAATCGAACAAACCGATAAAATTCAGTTTTATTTAAAATTCGTTTAATTTTGTTGAATTTCATCTTGATTCGGATTTTAATTGGATGAAAATAAAAATTGGGTCAAAATTGTACCAAATTCGAGTCAAAATTATACCAATTTCGGATTAAAAATCGAACAAACTGATAAGAATCGGTTTTTATTTAAATTTCAGTTTGATTTTGTTGAATTTCATATTGATTCGGGTTTCGATTGGATGAAAATCAAAATTTGGTCAAATTTGTACCAAATTCGAGTCAAAATTATACCAATTTCGGGTTAAAAGTCGAACAAAACGATAGGAATTGGTTATTATTTAAATTTTGATTTAATTTTATTGAATTTCATTTTGATTCGGGTTTTAATTGGATGAAAATCAAAATTGGATAAAAACTGTACCAACTTTGAGTCAGAATTATACCAATTTCGGGTTAAAAATCGAACAAACCGATAAAAATTAATTTTTATTTAAATTTCGGTTTAATTTTGTTGAATTTGATACTGATTCGAGTTTTAAATAGATGAAAATCGAAATTAGACATAAATTATGGTCAAATTTGAATTTAAACCGGGGTAAAATTGAGTCTAGAGCGGGTCAAACCTAGATTATAGTCAAAATTAATCCTAAACCGAATAAAAAATATATCTAAACTGGATTAAAAATTAACCTAAACTGAATCAAAATTGTGAGATTTAATGGAATGTAACTGAAGAGAATTATATGTAAAATTGCAGAATATAAGGAGGAATAGGATAAATGCAAAAACATTAGGGGAATAAGGTAAATGGAGAACATGAGGAATAGACAAAATTGATAAATAGGGGGAACTGGAGTTTCACGTTGACGTGTATGTGAATGTATATGTGTGCGTGGATGGATGTGAGTAAATGTATTTTCTTAATGGGTTTCAAATTTTGGGCTCATGCTTATTAGTGTCTTTCTCATTTTTCATTTTCCCTTATGACTAAGATACCCTCACTTATACTCAGAATTTACAATTCATGCCCATTTCCGATCCCGGCTCTCTTTCGTCGTGATTTTCTTTTCTCTTCTCTCATCTATGGCGCTCTTTGCTCTAATCTGCAGACTTGCTATGTCAGATTATTGAATTGATGTTCTTCTCTTGGCATACATTCCCTCTATCTCTGTCTTCTCTCTCATATACAGATACTCATATGTATGGCGATGAATACGTATGAGAATCCAAAGAGGAAAGTTGTTTTGAAGCTTGTCTTTGAAATTTTTCGACTTAAGTTTCTTTCTGTATTTCAGTTCGGTCATATAGAATCAAAGAGTTTTTGTGTGCGCGTTGTATGATTTCAGGGTTTCTGATTATAAACTCGAAATTGAAGCGAAGTCAGCACGTCTTGGAATGCTCATCTTAACCAGAAGTGGAGCTCGTTTCATCGTGTTCTGTCTTCTTGTCTGCGTATTTGCTCTGCCTAGTTTCGGACATGGGAGCATGTGAGTGTTCTGGAAACATCCATATTCCAAATCGTGGGTTATTCTCCCTAAAGAACTCGTTAGGGCATTGTTTATGACACTGCACCCCCAGCTGCGATTAAGTAATGGTTAAAATGAGAGTTATTTGAATGTTAGCTTTCTGTGCATAATGTTATGCTGCTCACAAGCCTTTTATACAACATAAGAACGATTTTGTTGCGGGTGATATGCGTTAGGGTTGATGAAAAAGTTTTATATGCTGGTAAGGAACTATGGAGGGAGAGTTTGCCGTTGCAATCAGGTTCTCGGATTTACAAATTGGAGGGGCTCAAATCAAATGCTTGGTATGAAGTGAAGATATCATACCCAGCTTCTGTATGTAAACTTTTACTTTCCCATTGCTTTCTCTGTCATTCGTGCTCGTGAAAACTGACATCTTAGATTATAACAGATCCCGGCTCGCTTTTCGCTGCAACTACTCCGGGATGGTGATGAAGAATTAAAGGGAAACCAGCCACGGAGATTACTTAACACTGAGAAATTGATCTTCAAGACTGAAAATCTCGAAATTGTCAATGACAAGGTACTGCCTTCTCTAGCCGTTTGAGTTTATTTCTTTCATTTAGATAAACAAAGTGATGGTCTTGAACGTTTCTGTGTAGAGTGGGTTGCATGTTTTGGTGGCCGTGGAACCTGAGGGGATTGTGGCAATACCAAATCTCCAAGAACAGTCCTTCATCATTTACAACATAGGTAAGATCATTATTGATCTACCCTTTGATTGCATTTTTCTTTTAACTTTCAGATGAATTCACTTGTCCATTTCTTTAGATTGTCTCAAGTCTTTCTGTGAACCAAACATGTGTACATCTTCTTGTAACAGTTTGTGAAGAACTACTATTGGGCATCCCTCACTCAAGCTGGTCAGTGGTGATATTGGTAATCTTGTGTGTCGTGGTGGCATTGATCATTCCCCGGTTTCTCCCATCCTATCTTCTTATAAAGAAAGCAGGTCCACCGTCTGCAAATTGCAACCTTGATAAACATTCTTGAGCATCAGATTCACAGACTAGACGGAAATTCAAGGGAGACAAGTTTCTATAAGAATGCTAATTCCCTAACCTCGCTCAATTTCTATGTGTGCACTCCCATACCTCCATTTTGTCTTTTGATCTTTGCTGGTATTCCATTGTTACTCCTATTTGATGCTGTTATTATGTTAGCTGAAAATTTTCTCATCTTGGTCTATGTACCCAACATGTTTTTGTATGTTTGCAGTGTGCACTTTGTAGAAGCAGAACCTGTATTTGGTATCGTTTATTGTTCCCCGTAGGCTGTGATCACGTTGGACAGTCTATATATCTAGATCTCTCTTTTGTATGCTTTTGACAAAATCGAATCGTGCACAAATCCAACATGTTCTTGTATGAGTATGAATGTACACTAGGGGTGGACACAGAGTGGATATCCTGAATGTTTTTAAGTGGCATGCTATATTTATGCTTATTTGGTTTCCACGTTTGATTCCTTGACATTACGGAGGTTTGCATGGCCTTCAATGTCGCAGCTCAAGGTTAGTGACTCTACTCAATATTATTCTTAGCTGTGATGTACTCATTACCTCTGTTCACTAGGGTTTTGAAGAGTGTTTCTTTCCGTTATATACTGAGAGTTATTATTCGTAGTTTGATGACGGTGAGATTGTTATGTTGCTATGTTTCTTTATTCCTTTTTATATATAATCATGTAGTGTTGTTCTTCTTCTGGACTGTTGGTTTGTGCCTGTGGTTCTTTGTTGTTTTTGTGTCACCATGTTCACTGCTTTGTCAGACGTGAGACCTTCTCAGGAAGTATCTTATAAGATTAAGGTCTGCATAGGTCGCTTGTGCATGGTTCTCAGAAACAAATGTGTATAAACAATTTCTTAAACTTTTGGATTCCGATATTGATAAGCTTCGTATGTTGCTGGGTTTGGATTTCATTATCATTGTAGCTCTATGATGATTGTATATGTTTGCTTCTGATTTTGTAGTTGTGTGTTTGAGCTATTCTATGATGATTGCAATTATGCATTTGTATTTGTGTGTATGATTGCAGTTTGGTTTGCTATAGTCATCATGGTTATATATCTGTTTCTATTTTTTCACTCTGGCTAATTTTGTGGTGTTCTCCTAGTTTACAAGGTAATCGGATGAAGGGGTCCATTAGATAGTTAGTTTTTTTGGCCCCTTGGTAAAAGGTAATTGTGTTGTGATAGTTAATGTTAGTGTTGGTCGTTGTTATGGCCATCTATGTGCTATCGAACAAGTCCAAGTACACCACCTTCACACCTTTCACATATATTTTTGTGGGAACATTAGACGGTGCGATACTAATTGGTTGGTTTGCTATTTCTCATATGTATACTTCTGTTGCTTAATGAAATGTATTACGAAAATGTGTTGGTCTATTAACTTCGGTTGGTCCATGGAGAGCTCTAACATATTCTAAAAGATTTGTGTCGCATCTTACGTTTGTCCTTCGTCATAACTGGTTTGGTTTTCAAACTGATAACGAATTACTGACAAATGTTTATTGTTTGCAAACTGTGTGGATAAAGTCACGGGGTCTACATTTGTGTCAGGAATCATGAAACAAGACCTTTAATCCTTGTGTGTCAACTTTTAAAATATGTTCTGCGGGGTGTGAGATTCACGACTGTGTAAGTTGAAAGTTTATTAGCACCACATTTAGTTGAACATTTAGAACATGAAATAAAATAATTTCTTTTGAACGGTGGTGAAAGATCATTATGGTATATTCTTAGAGTTCAATTGAAATTTATACAAAAAGTTTAATCGGTATCAGAGTAAGTCTTGAACTAGGAGACATCAATTCACGTGCGATCACACTGAGAATTTGTGTCAATTCCAAGACTACTTTTGTTGGATTGTTCAAACTATGCCTATCAGAAAGTGAAGATGAAAGTTATGGTTAGATGTACAGATGAAGATGTTTAGACGATAGTAGAATATGGATGGAATCCCCCTAATGCAATCGGATGAAAAAAGAAATCCGGTTCCCAAACCAAAACAATTATGGACGCTAGAAAAAAAACATCTATCGACTTACAATGTGAAGGAAATGTGTTATTTCACATCAATAAATATAGATGAATTCAAATAGATCAAATCATATAAATAAACAAAAGAGATATGTGACAAACTTCAAATTTAACATGAGAGAACAACTAGTGTAAAAAGACTTTGATTAGACATTTTAGCCTCACAGATTGAGAGTACAGATATGAGTGAAGATAAAAAAATCATTGAATTTAATGCAAAACTGAATGTACTAGCTAATGAGGCTTATACTTTGGAAAATACATGTAAACAGAAAAAGCTAGTGAAAAAATTTATTTGATGTTTGCCGAAAAAGTTTGAAGCAACTAAAGATTACAATGAACTCTGAGACTACAAGTTTTGCAGAGATAGTTGGAATTATTTATGCACATGAGATGAGATTAGAACATGACAATGGATCTAAAAATAAAAGGATTGCATTTCAGGTGACAGACGAAACAAGCAGATTTAATTCCTTGGAGTAAAACATGTAATACATGGTAAAGCCATTTGAAAATTTTATAAAGAAAAAGTAGGTTAAAACTTCAAAATTTTCATTTAGATTCAAAACATGTAAAATCAACATCTCAATGCAACGAGTGAAGGATTCGCTCGTTTCAATGCAAAATGTTCAAGTATTTCAAAGAGAGAAACAATGTTAAAAAAACTAAAAGATACTTAATTCGTTGGATGTAAAGGGTATGGACATACACAAGTTGAATACAGAAAAAATTAGGAGAAGAAACGAGAAAATTCATTCATAAATTGGATTTAACATGAATACGATGAAGAATATAAGGAAGAAATGACCAATCTCGTGGCATTTTTAGGTGAAAAATTGGTGTTAGATAGTGATGCTGACGAAGATACTATTGAGTCATTTTATGAGTTTCGAATGAAGATAAACAAACAAAATATTAAGCTAGTTAAAGAAAATATACAGTTGGAAGATCGGTTAAAAACAATGAAGTGAAGTTGCAACAACAGACAAAAGAAATTGTGTTAATCAAACATCAATTAGAGGAAACTCAAGCAGTTCTGTATGCTCATCAATAGCACTGAAAATTTGGATAATCTATTAACCATTGAAGGAATAGATAAACAACATTATGAACTTGGTTTTGAGAAATGAAGACTCAATAAAAGTGATAAGATGGAAAATTGGTGAAATTTGTTACTGGAGGCTTATTGAAAGATGCACTACCAATTGTTTGAACTACATCTCGACCAAAGACAATTGAATTCAAGAAGAAAACTGGAGTCTAGAAGAAAACACAAAGACATGTACGTAGATGTTATTCATATGGACAACCAAAACATCTATGGAGAGGATGTCCTTTTTATAGGAGAAGTCATTCTATAGGTTAGTATTCTCAGTGCCAAAGAGATTAAACAAATATAGGTGATAAAATCCTTTTTTATATTGTAATATTCTTTATACTTCTATTTATGACAATTATGATGTCACCTAGTATTTTGATAGTGGTTGTTAGAGGCATATGACAAAAACAAATGCATTATTTTCATATTTTTTTTTAAAATAAAAGTGGATCACTTCATGACCTGTAAAATGTATAAGGACTAAAATCATAACTTGATGATGTGTACAATGTATAACTTGATGATATGTACAAGGTATAAGGACTAAAATCAAATTTGACCACCATATAGATAACTTTGAGATAATGATTTTCAGGTCAAAATTTCAAAAGAAAAAAGTCATTTTTTATACTCTTGATAAATGAGTGTTGACATGCTATATATGGACGATTGAACAAAAATGTTTAAAAGCGATAAGTAGCGATCTCAATATGTGGCATCATCGTCTAGGACACATTAGCACTCAAACATTGATCAAGCTTTCTGAAAATGATATAATTCGAGGATTATTAAAGCTTGCCAAAGGGAACGTTTTACATGTAAATCGTGTCAATAAGAAAAACAAATAAGGGTTCATCATAAAAAGGTACCAAGAACAAACACAAGTATAATACTTGAAGGTCTACATATGGATCTAATAAGACCAATGAAAGTTAAAAATATATGAGTAAAAAAGGTACGTCTGTGTCTATGTACACATGGTTCGATTTTTGCAGGATAAATCAAATACTTTTGACACTTTTTCAAATATTTGTGCTTACACTTGATACATTTGAAGGGTAGTGTCAATAGAACCAAAAGCGATCATGATCGAGCATTTGATAAGGAAAACTTTTAACACATTTTGCAATCGACATGGTATTTTACATGAATTTTTTGCTCATTAAACTCCACAGCAAAATGAAATAGTAGAACAGAAAAATCGAACGTAGCAAGATATAGAAAGACAAATAATACATGCAAAATGTGTAGCAACACAGTTCTAGGCTGAAGCTATAATACAACTTGCTACATTATAAATCAAGTATATTTAAGACCATATACACTAAAAACCCTTAATGAAATGTGGAAAGGTTACACTACAAGAAATTTGGAAATTCCAAACGGAATTTGCGGACTGAACAGATCGTCCCTAAACTTTTGGACGGATTAAAGGCTGATTAAGGATGGAAAATTAAATCAATCCATAATTCGTCCGCAAATTTGCGGATCGAAAACCGATCCTTGAGTCGTTTGTGATTGCGGACGGATTTAAGATAGAGTCGGGAGACATTAAGGATTAGAGATCGCGTCCAAGGACGTCTACAATTTGCGTACAGTAACAGTTTCCGTCCACAAATTTGCGAACGACAACAAAGTCCATCCGAAATTTACGGATGGNGTTTAGAATTTAGGGACGTTTTCAAGACGGTTCGTCGAGAAATATTTCTCTTATTCTGTAATCTGTCCTTAATTAGTCCAGAAATTATCTATTTAACCCCTCCTCTTTCCATTTGTTTCTCACACGCATCTCTCATATATATCTTGTTATTTTTTCTGATTATAATGGCATCATCGTCGAGATCAAATATTTTCGTTTCTAGATAGTGGATGTATAGAAGAATTTATCTAGAAACTCAAGGTGTATCGAAGGAGTTTATAGAAGACATTACACAGTTTATGATGATGGCGACAAATCATCAAGTTTATAAAAAAATAGATAAGTTGGTTTGTCCATGCGTCAAATGCAAAAATGAAAAATTTATTAATGAGAGAACCGTTTGGAACAGCCTTAGTGATGGCTCCTGGTACATGGATGATGTGTGGGATCAGATGTTTTAATTTTTCCAAGACCACTCTACCGCAAGTATACGGTTCATGTAGTACAAGGGTAGAACTCTGGGGACTGAGTGCAGCGTTAGAACTAAGAATTCACGAGAAGAAGATCGATCAATATAAGATTATGAGATGGGAAAGTAAAGATAATAAAGGATAATGAAGTTAGACTCAACAAGATAGAGTACCATGGGCTTCCGGAATACCGAAACATGCAATGGATGTTTCTAAGGATCATGAAGTCGGTTTGTATCAATCGATGGGGAACTAATATCTAATCCTCTACCAAGGAAATCAACGTCACTCATCTCTCGATGTAGCTCGGAACGTCTAGATGCATGAAGACCAGTAGGGAACTCTACCCCTAATGCTCGAAATGACTTGGCGTAAGCTTAAATCCCCTACCTAGGAAATCAACGTCACCCATATCCCTATGTAGTGCGGAACTTCTAGATGCATGAAGAACGATGGGGAATTCAACCTCTAATGTCGGATGGGAACTCGACCTCTATAAACGGAAATGACTTGGCGTAAGACTAAATCCTCTATCTAGGAAATCAACGACACTCATATCCTTATGTAGCGAGGAACTTCTAGATGCATTAAGAACAATGGGAATTCTACCTCGATAATTACTGTTCCTAAATATATTAACTGATTGGCCAAATTTTTGTTAACCTAATTCATTCGAAAGATCATTCACGAGACTCAAATCTGACTCTCCCAAGCCTAGACGAATCTCTAATTTCCTTCAAACATGCTTCATATCAGTATAATAGATCTAGTCTTATCCTAACTTGAACTCAACAACGTATGAAAGCATTACGCACAAATCGAACCATTCAATTGAACAAAACTGAAATCAAGCATTCATAACTCAAACAATCCCTTACAATGGCATCTCTAACCCATGGCAACGAGAACTACTCAGAATACATAGAGAAGCAAACAAAAACGAAGTAAGTGTTCGACTCTCCTATCATCCCGAGCGTAACCTCTGACGAATCTTTCGGTTCCCCGAAGTCTCCTTCTTCGGCCGCGCTCTCTCTTTTCTCCTTTGCCTGGTTTGTTCCCCTTATTCTCTTGCCTTTTCCAGTCTGATCTTGGCTTCCCCCTTCTGTTCCTTTTAAATTCAGGACGTTCAAAATTCAAGGAAAGTCATTGAGAAAAAGGTGGACCCACGCGGGCACAACCTTCACCCGCTCGGGCACAAGACAACCCGTGCGTGCACCACATTCAGCCTGATCGTGCACCATGTTTAGCCCAAGCATGTACCATGTTCAGCCCGAGCGGGCTCTATTGCCCGAGCGTGCATGCTATCAGCCCAAGTCGGGCTTGCTCTCGGGGGTTTTCTGGTTTAATTTTGCAACCTGAGCCCAAGCGGGCTCACTTCTCAGCCCGAGCGTGCACACTTCAAATGCCGTTTCCGCTCCTTTCGCTCGGTGCTTGAATGTTTCATTTGCTTCCGTGGCCGTGCACATGAGTTATCTTTTCATTCAATCACGTTTTCGGGGTGAAATTGCCGTAATCATTCGTGTTTTCCTTCATGTCTTCATTTCCTACACAAAACACGAAATGGTAGATGAAATGCTCGAATAAACTCAAATAATCGGTAAAGTCTAAGAGATCTAATGAAAACTAAACCTAAGAATCATGTAAATACTACGACGAATTACATGTTATCAAACTCCCCCAGACTTAGCCTTTCCTCGTCCTCGAGCAAATCTATAGTCGAGTACAAGAAGAGTCGAACAACAATGGACATTAGCACGGAAAATTTAAAAAAATAGCCATCATGCAAAACAATGCGTCACATGAACACAAGTCTAAGCGTACCTAGTTCAGACTTCTATCAACCGAAAGTCACGAGCCATGCAATCCTATCAATAACCTAAGTCTAATCCATACTCCTAGACAACGTACAAGCGATCTCCATACCAATTCCCTAAGCTTGATATATCATTAAACTCGTATTCTCGTTCTTTATCTCTTTTCTCTTTTTTTTCTTTCTTTGATCCACGCTTGGTTCCTAGGACGTCGAAGTCGAAGAGGGATGGCTTTCTACTTAGACCCAGGCTGCCTATGGCACACTCATAAGGTCTTGTACTCTTAGCGGAGTGAAGATGTGCGTCATTGAAGAACAATTTTCTCTTTTTTATTTTTACCTAAGAATATGCATCACTCTAACCCTTAGGACATAGAATAGCACCTCAACCCACCACTTGGACCCGAACCATCGATCTCGATGTACTCATGTCAATGAAAACCTGAAATAGTTAATAACTTATCCAAGAAGAAAAATTGACAGTAGAGTATAAGTGTGTGGAATCTAATGATCAATGAACGATAAAATATTTCAAACAAGCAAAGATCAATCGGTATACACGAAGATATGGATACTTGGTACTGGAACCTAAGAGATGAATGCAACTATAGATCATGGTTTCAAGCACAACTACTAGACTAATCGGTATCCAAAAGACATCTAAGCAAACCTAGACTATTGTTCACGATTCGACAAAGTTGCACAATAATGATTAAAACTCGAAATTTCATACTAGGTGTCCATCCGTTTATTACTAAAAAGCAAAGTCCTAATCACATGCATGTTACTCGACGAGTACTCCCCCAGACTTGAACGAAACACCGTCTCGTGTCCAAGACCTAAGAGAATCTCACATACCAAAACTACGGGAAAATAAGTGTTGGAGCGTGTGTACCTTGCGTGTTTTGCTGTCCCGAGTTGGCGATGCGGCTGGGCGTTGTATGCGTCTCCTCCTCAAGGATGATATCAACGTGGAAAAACCTGTGAAAAAGAATCACACAATCCAAGAGAAAACAGAACATAATATCTCACCGAGTACATCAATGCAAAAAGAATAAATTCTGAAAATAAAATAAAAAGAAAGTGCAAAAGTCGGGTTGCCTCCCGATAAGCGCTTGTTTAACGTCCCGAGCTTGACTGGATCTCGACTCGATGAAATCCAAAGTCCAATACCGTAACTAGTCCCCGACAACGGCGCCAAAAACTGATGTGTGGGATTAGAGGTTTTAATTTTTCCAAGACCACTCTACCGCAAGTATACGGTTCGTGTAGTACAAGGGTCGAACTGTGGGGACTGAGTGCAGCGTTAGAACTAAGAATTCACGAGAAAAAGATCGATCAATATAATATTATGAGACGGGAAAGGAAAGATAATAAAGGATAACGAAGTTAGACTCAACAAGATAGAGTACCATGGGCTTCGAGAATACCAGAACATGCAATGGATGTTTCTAAGGATCATGAAGTCGGTTTGTACCGATCAATAGGGAACTAAAATCTAATCCTCTACCTAGGAAATCAATGTCACTCTTCTATCGATGTAGCACGAAATGTCTAGATGCATGAAGAACAGTAGGGAACTCTACCCCTAATGCTCGAAATGACTTGGCGTAAGCCTAAATCTCCTACCTAGGAAATCAACGTCACCCATATCCCTATGTAGTGCGGAACTTCTAGATGCATGAAGAACGATGGGGAATTCAACCTCTAATGTCGGATGGGAACTCGACCTCTATAAACGGAAATGACTTGGCGTAAGACTAAATCCTCTATCTAGGAAATCAACGACATTCATATCCTTATGTAGCGCGGAACTTCTAGATGCATTAACAACAATGGGAATTCTACCCCGATAATTACCGTTCCTAAATAGATTAACCAATTGGCCAAATTCTCGTTAACATAATTCATTCGAAAGTTCATTCACGAGACTGAAATCTGACTCTCCCAAGCCTAGACGAATCTCTAATTTCCTTCAAACATGCTTAATATCAGTATAATAGATCTAGTCTTATCCTAACTTGAAATCAACCACGTATGAAGGCATTACGCACAAATCGAACCATTCAATTGAACAAAACCAAAATCAAGCATTAATAACTCAAACAATCCTTTACAATGGCATCCCTAACCCATGGCAACGAGAACTACTCAGAATACATAGAGAAGCAAACAAAAACGAAGTAAGTGTTCGACTCCCCTATCATCCCGAATGTAACCTCCGACGAATCTTTTGGTTCCCCCAAGTCTCATTCTTCGGCCGTGCTCTCTCTCTTCTCCTTTGCCTGGTTCGTTCCCCTTGTTCTTCCTCCTTTTCCAGTCTGATCTTGGCTTCCCCCTTCTGTTCCTTTTAAATTCAGGACGTTCAAAATTCAAGGAAAGTCATTGAGAAAAAGGTGGACCCACGCGGGCACAACCTTCACCCGCTCGGGCACAAGACAACCCGTGCGTGCACCACATTCAGCCTGATCGTGCACCATGTTTAGCCCAAGCATGTACCATGTTCAGCCCGAGCGGGCTCTATTGCCCGAGCGTGCATGCTATCAGCCCAAGTCGGGCTTGCTCTCGGGGGTTTTCTGGTTTAATTTTGCAACCTGAGCCCAAGCGGGCTCACTTCTCAGCCCGAGCGTGCACACTTCAAATGTCGTTTCTGCTCCTTTCGCTCGGTGCTTGAATGTTTCATTTGCTTTTGTGGCCGTGCACATGAGGTATCTTTTCATTCAATCACGTTTTTGGGGTGGAATTGCCGTAATCATTCGTGTTTTCCTTCATGTCTTCATTTCCTACACAAAACACGAAATGGTAGATGAAAATCTCGAATAAACTCAAATAATCGGTAAAGTCCAAGAAATCTAATAAAAACTAAACCTAAGAATCATGTAAATACTACGGCGGATTACATGTTATCAATGGACACCGGCGCGACAGCTCACCTAATGGCGGAACTAGGTACCCTTACGTCTACTTTTAGTTTGAGCACTTAACCGATTGTTTATGTTGGTGATGGATCCTCAATACCCGTCACACATACTGGCCAATCCCTCATTAAACCCCAACCCAATCCTTCAACTTGTCTCACGTGTTGGTCACTCTGAATATTGTTAAAAATCATGTCTCAGTTCGTCAATTTACTCGTGATAATGATTGATCTGTCGAGTTTAATGCTAATGGTTTTTCTGTGAAGGATCGTCTAATGCACAAGGTTCTACTCCGATGTGATAGCTCGGTCCTCTATATCCTATTCGTCCTCCCCACTGTAGTGCTCGGTCATCCCATTCGCCTTTAGCTTTACTCACTTCCGGATCTGTCTAGCATCAACGCCTCGGACATCCCAGGGATTCCATTTTTCGGTCTTTAGGGTTCTTTTCAATATAATAAAGACAACGTACGAAGTCTTTATCGTGCGTCTCAACTCGGGACACACATCCGCTTACCATTTCATAAATCGCACTCTTTGGCTTTGGAACCATTTGAAATAGTTCATTCTGATATATGGACTTCTCCTATTTTGAGTATTAGCGGGATCTAATATTATGTTCTCTTCCTTGATCAATACTCGTATTTTGTTTGGATATATCCTCTACGACGTAAGAGTGAGGTGTTCGCCAAATTCCTACACTTTCACTCTTATGTTCGCAACCAATTCAAAGCAACCAAAGTTCTCCAATCTGACCATGGGGGAGAGTTTGATAACCTTACTCTTCGGGAATTTTTTGACTCTAATGGGATCCTACTTCGTTTTTCTTGCCCACAAAACTCATAACAAAATGGCATGGTCGAGCGCATGATCCAAACAATCAATAACCTCATCTGTACCTTGTTAGCCCAAGCTCATATGCCACCAAACTATAGGGTTGAAGCACTACATACCGTTGTCCATCTCATTAACATACTACCGTCCACTTCCATAAACAACCAAACACCGTTCACCACACTATATCACAAACCAACCCGTTACGACCATCTCCGAGTTTTCGGATGCTTATGTTACCCAAACCTCATTGCCACTTCGCCCCATAAACTCTCACCTCGATCCACCCCTTTTGTCTTCCTGGGGTACCCAAGCCAACACAAAGGTTATCGATGTCTCGCCTTACAATCTCGATGAATTATCATCTCTCGACACATCGTCTTCGACGAGCTTATATTCCCATTTGCGACCACCTCATCATCTTCTAGTGTACGATTTCCTTGACTCAACCAACGCCACATCTCATATTTTTCACCCCTTGCTATACACACCGAACCCGCCCATCGATCCTCCAGCACCACAACTCATCGTACACACTCGATGGTTACCCGTAGCCGACATGGCATTTTCAAACCGAGACCGGTCATAAACCTTAATACAACAACCATCACACCTGTACCTAACTCTCACCTAAAAGCCCTTGAGGATTCACATTGACCTGAAGCAATGAAAACCAAGTTTGATGCTCTTATTAAAAGTGGAACTTGGGATTTGGTTCCTTGTCTTCCTAACGTTAACATTGTTGGTTCCATGTGGCTTTTTAGGCATAAATTGCATGCAGATGACACACTTGCGAGGTACAAGGCTTGATTGGTAGCTAATGAGAAATCTCAACAGGTTGGACTTGATTGTGAGGAGACGTTCAGTCCCGTTGTCAAACCTACAATCATTCGCACGGTCCTTAGCATTACGATTTCTCGAAATTGGCACATACATGAGTTGGATGTCAAGAACACATTTCTCCATGCAATCTCAAAGAAACGGTTTACATGTTTCAACCACGGGATTCAAGGACCCATCCCGTCTGGATCATGTTTGTCGTCTCAAAAGACCTCTCTACGGACTTAATGAAGCACTTCTGGCAAGGAATCAACGGTTCACTTCTTATGCCTTCCAACTTGGCTTCATACAAAGTGGATGTGACTCATCATTATTCGTACTAGGAAGGGGGTTGATCAAGCCATACTATTACTCTACGTGGATGATATAATTCTCACAGCCTCTTCCACCAATCTTCTTCATCGGGTCATTTCCTCGCTTAAGGCTGAGTTTGCAATGTCGAATCTCGGAACACTACATCACTTTCTCGACATCAAGGCCTCTAGATCCTCGGACGGTCTATTTCTCCAACAATCTCAATACACGGCGACCATTCTACAACGTGCCAGCATGGAATCTTGTAACCCGTGTATTACTCCAGTGGATACCAAACCGAAGTTGTCCTCTAGTCAAGGTGATAAAGTGTCCGACCCAAGCCTATGTCGTAGCATAGTTGGAGCACTTCAATACCTCACGTTCACTCGGTCGGACATTCAATATGCAGTCCAACATCTATGATTATTCCTTCATGACCCTCGCGAATCGCATCTCAACGCAATGAAACGGGTTCTTCGATACATCAACGAGATTATCCATCACAGGCTACATCTCCGATCATCACACACATCCGGATTGACAGCCTACACGGATGTCGATTGGGCTGGATGCTCTTACCTACGACGGTCCACATCATGTTATTGTGTGTACCTCGGTGATAATTTGATATCTTGGTCATCCAAACGCCAACCTATGGTGTCCCAGATAAGCGCAGAGGCTGAGTATCGGGCCGTAACCAATGTTATTTCCGAAACATGTTGGTTACGTAATCTCCTTTTTTAGATCCATTGTCAACTATCTTAAGCAACTTTGGTGTATTGCGACAACGTATCTGCAATGTATCTCTCGACGAATCCCGTACAACACCAACACACGAAGCATATCGAGATTGATATTCACTTTATTCAGGAGAAGGTTGCTATTGGATTTGTACGTGTAAAAGCCACTCTCCCACAAATCCCTAGATACACAATCTACGATTTGTGTAAGAACCACTTCGCAAAGTGAAAAGAAATTCTAGTTTGGTTTCCCCTTTTAAGTTCAACTTCTCTCCTTGACAATTATGAACTCTCAATTCAGATAGAGAAGTCTTCAATTCTTAAATTCGGACCAGCACTCCTTATATAGATCTTCATGATGTGTTTGTTCCAAATTTTATGCTCCTTGATTTCTCCAACAACCTCCATACTTTTAGCTCCTTGATTTTCTCCAACAATCTTCTTATTTTTAGCATTTGACTTAATTATTTTTTACTTATTCAAATATGAAATTTCAGCAATCAAATTAAGATCAAAATACTCTAACAATCTCCCCCCTTTTTTTATCTTGTACTTAAACAAACACATCATATCAAGGCATACGTCAATAATGCATCAAAAATATTTCAAGAGCTATATCAATTATGGTTGTTACTCATCGATGTTAGTCTGGTCTAAAACAATCATCGACCTTAGTCTGTAACAAAACATCAAAACAAAAAACAAGAATCTATCAACTATTGGTATGTCATGATTGATCCATTTCCCCGTTCTTCAACGTTCTTGAGGTACGCCTGCAGTACCGTCAGTATGCCCACTTTCTCGCCCTGTTTGTGTGAGTAAAAGATAAAAAAATAATGAGACTCACAATATATACAATAAATAAACTGAGAAGGGGTTAGAAAACAATGCTGGAGGATGTCCGAATCAACAATTTCACATGTTTTAAGTTCGTGTGTTGTTCTGCGATCATATTGGTGATATTTTTCTCTAGTTTCTGTAATGACACCACCACACTGTCATCGGAGTTGAACCTGGTGTTATCTTGTGCAGCCCTCTTATCTGCATATCTTTGTTCATAATTAATCCAATGAGGGATTGTTTCCTTTGGATCATCCTCTCTAACAATGTCTGGACATTGTTGCCTTAGAAGACCTTAGATAAGACATGGAAATTACAGTATGAATCTCGTTCCATTCGAGAAAGCTTGTGTGAGGATTTGATAAAAAATTAATTTCCCTATGTTGATCGATATTCCAGCTTTCACACAATATACCATAGCTGCACTTTCTCTTTTAAGCAATCTTCTTGGTAGGATCCAATTTGAACGACAAATCTTATTCAATAAAGCACAATCCCATACCATCTTAGAAGGACCGATTTTTTCTGACCACAGAGCATCACCTTTACCCGTAAGCATACGGGCAACACATTCATATCTAACTCCAATTCCAACTCCTTCTCTCGTATGATTGGAGAATTAGGTGTGCCTAGAAATCTATTAATGTGCAGAGGTGAAAACTCAAAGACTCTCCCCTTAAGATATATCCTGTGGTACATTGAGCTACTAGTTAACTCAATTGCCAGAGACAAGTTGGCATAAAACTCGCGAATCAGTTCTTTGCTATACTGAGACACATGCGAAATTGTACCCAACATTTCCCTATCCTGCAGCAGTCTCTACAAATCAATCTCCTTGAAATGACTAACATTTACACCCCTTTCGGTATATATTTCTCGTTGATAGATGGTCTTGAACCGATTCTCATATAGCGGTGTGAAAAATTTGAAGGAGTAGGCATCCTTAGTAAGGATATCAAGATTACCTCGTGTTTCATTCACCGAAGATTCATGGAATTTTTCAGCAGTAGTCTTCTTAGATTTTCCACTGTTAGAACCCCTATTCTTCTTCCTCTTTGATTTGTTTGATTTTTTTTCTGGATCTTTTCCTGTATCTCCACTTCCTTAATCGATTTTGTATCTTCTTGAACCGTATTTGCACGAAGATTCGACTCTTCAATATTTTCAACAGACATTCTTGTAGGTTCGAAAAGAACCATCTCCATCATTTTATTTTCCGGTCTTTCTTCTGAAATCACTTCCACATTCTGTTCCTGTACTTCAGTAGGAACAGGTTCATGAGATAACTGAAAATTTCGTACCTTCTTCCGTCTTTTTGGAATTGCAACCCGACTCTTCTTTGTTTCTTTGTCTTCCAGTGCTGCAATTGCTTTCTTTGCTACCACCGATCTGGTAACACATCTCATTATTGTTGTACGAGATCGAACTTCTTTCTTCGGCACCATTGATTTGCAGTTAGGGTTGCAGAGAGAAATTTCAAAATTTTGAAATTTGAAGAACAATTTTGCAAACAATACCGTGCACGAAAGATGCATTTTATAATTTCCATTTTCTTAATACGTCACTTCAAATTAGCTTATATTTACCAAAATACCCTTAACATTTTTCGCACACACTTAATGTTAATTTTTATTACTTCCTTTTAAGTAAAAGAGATAAATCATATACCTAATTGAAAACAAAAATTGACAGCACAAATATACTTAGCACATCCATCAGGTACAGCCGATATATATGTAAATAGAATTTCGTACCTGATTAAGAACAAGCATTCTAGACTTCTAGATCGTCGACATTGACAGATTTCCCCACAACTTAGACTCAGGCTACCTTGTAGGTATACTCTTATGATCAAATCATAGCGGAGTATGTAGGTTTTGTTCTTTTATCATCATCATTTTTTTTCTCGTTTATTCTTGCATATGTATTCTTGAATATTCTTTTTCTTTTATCTTATTCTTTTCCTTTTTAATTCATTTTTTACTAACCTTATGCTCTTAAGACGTCGAAGTTGGAAATCCTCCTCACCACTTAGATCCGAGCCAATTCCATTGCACTCTTATCAATTTGTTGACAGCGGAGTGTAGAAGTATTGTTCCATCTTTGCACTAAAAACGTTTTCCAATATACCAGGTGCACCTCAATATCAGCGTAAATATACTTTTACTAACATATTTCTCAAACAATAAAGCACATTAATTACCCTTTTTCTTTTTAAAGCTCGCACTCACCAAGTGCTTTTCTCAGATTCACAAAGCGGTTCATGTCTAGAGGTTTGGTAAAAATATCAGCCAATTGTCGTTCCGTAGGCACATATTCAATTTTCAATTGCTTTTTCTCAACAAGATCTCTAAGAAAATGATGCCTAATTGCAATATGCTTTGTTCTAGAATGTAGTAATGGATTCTTTGAAATATTTATTGCACTTGTATTATCACAGTGAGCAACGAAAGAGTTAGAATCCATACCATAGTCCAATAGCATTTGGTTCATCCAAATGAGTTGTGTGCTACAACTTCTCAATGATATATATTCCGCCTCTGCCGTAGATAAAGATGTAGAGTTTTGTTTTTTATTGTGCCACGAAATAAGATTATTTCCAAAAAATAAATATCCTCCGGAAGTGCTTTTCCAATCCTCGGCATTTCCACCCCAATATGCATCGCAAAAGCCTACCAATTCACAATTAGTATCTTTAATATAGTATGTACCAAACTCAATAGTTCCATTCACATATTTGATTATTCTTTTTACGATTTGAAGATGGGATCACTTTGGAATGGCTTGATATCGTGCACAAATTTCTACACTTGCTGCAAGATCAGGTCTACTTGCGGTTAAGTAAAGTAAACTTCCTATCATGCTTTAGTACAATTTTTGTTTTACATCTTCTCCTTCGGAATCCTTTGTCAATTTTATAGTTGTAGACATAGGCAAGTGAGCAGTTTTGCTGTTGTTCATTTCAAATTTCTTCACTAAATCTCATGCATACTTGCTTTGTGATATAAAGATTCCATCATCTAATTGTTTTACCTACAAACCAAGGAAAAACTTTAGTTCTCTTAACATACTCATCTCAAATTTGTTGTCATAGTTTGCACAAACCAGTCAACTTTCTTTTGAGATGTTGAATCGAAAACAATATCATCAACATAAATTTGAACAACGAGTAAGTGATTATTATATTTATGAATAAATAAAGTTCGATCGACTCCCCCTCGCTTGTATCCCTTGTTGATGAGAAATGTGGTCAGCCTGTCATACCACGCCCTTGGTGCTTATTTTAATCTATACAACGCCTTCTTAAGTCGATAAACATGATCTGGATGTTTATGATCCTCAAAACCATGAGGTTGTTCAATGTATACTTCCTCTTGGATGATTCCATTAAAAAATGTGCTCTTCACGTCCATTTGATATAACTTGAAACCAAGAACACAAGAAAATCCAAGTAGCAACCGTATAGATTCTAACCTAGCAATTGGTGCGAAGGTTTTATCAAAGTCTATCCCTTCAACCTGAGTATATCCTTGAGCTACAAGTCGTGCCTTATTTCTAGTAATTTGACTTTCTTCATTAGTTTTGTTTTTGAAAATCCATTTGGTTCCAATCACGTTAGTCTCAGTAGGTCGAGGTACTAGATACCACACATCATTACGCTCAAACTGCTCCAATTCCTCTTGCATGACTTTTATCCAAAACTCATCATTCAACGCCTCTTTCACATTTTTTTGTTCATGTTGGGATGTGAAGCAAACGAATCTCACCAAATGATTGTAATTCATACGTGGTTTGTTCCTCATTCTTCTTGATTCGTGAACATCCCCAATGACATCTGCTATGGAATGATTTTTGTGTACTTGAGTTGAAGTGATTGCCTCTTCCATCTCCCTTGTCGAGTTCTCCTCGGAACTTCTTGTTTCTAGATTGTCAGTTTGTTTCTCAGGTGAATCTTCAGCTTCCACAGGTATATTTATCGCATCTGTTTGTAACTGTACCACAGTTTTGTCAACATATTCTGAATTTTGACTATCTTCATAAAAAACAACGTTAGTGGATTCAATAACAGTCTTGGTACGAAAAATATATACTCGGAACGATACTGAATTTGTACCATATCCTAGAAACATGCCATCATCACTATTTGAGTCGAACTTACCAAGATACTCTCTATCATTGAGTATATAGCACTTACATCCAAACACATGAAAATAATTGATATTTGGTGTCTTACCTTTCCATATTTCATATGGAGTTTTCTCAGTACCTATTCGAGCATAAACCCCGTTGATAATATGACACACCGTGTTTATGGCTTCTACCCAGAATCGAGGTGCAACTCCCTTACCGTGCAACATTGCCCTAGCCATTCCCTGCAAGGTTCTATTTTTCTTTCCAAAACTCCATTTTGTTGTGGAGTTTTCGGAGCAGAATATTCATGTAAAATACCAAGTTTATTACACAGATTTTCAAATGACTCTTTCTCAAATTCACGACCATGATTACTTCTAATCCTCTTAATTCTTCCTTTGGTATTTATCAAGTTTAAGCACAACTAATGAAAGACTTCAAAGGTTTCACCTTTCTCTCGCAAAAACCTAACCCATGTATATCTTGAAAATTCATCAACATATACGAAAACATACCTTTTCCACTTATGCTTTCAGTTTGCATCGGCCCCCATCAAATCCATGTGAAGCAAATCTAGTATGTGTGTGGTCTTGATTTGCGACATCTTCATGTGATTTATTCGAACTTGTTTCCCTTGTTGGCATGGTTTGCAAATAACTTCTTTTGTCTTTGACATCCTGGACATACTTCGAATCAACTCAGAGTTAGACAATTTTACAATAGTTCGATAATTTACATGTCCTAAACGTTGATGCCATAGGTGAATTGGATCTTTTGTAACATGAAAACGCTTCACTTCTTCTGTCCAAATGTAGCAGTTGTTAGGTGCCCTTTTCCCTATAAAAACATTCTTACCGTCCTCATCCGTGACAATGCATTTCTCATGTGAGAAAGAGACACGTAACCCTTGATCACATAGTTGAATAATACTGATCAAATTTGCTTGAAGTCCTTGCACAAAATGCACATTAGTCAGTGTTGGTTGTCCAACCGTCATAATGTAACCTTTTTCTTGTATGTTTCCTTTCCGTCCACCACCGAAGGTTACATTTCCTGCTTTGGCACTTTCTTTAAAGTTTGACAGCAAACTAAGATTACCTGTCATATGTCTTGAACAACCACTATCAAAGTACCACATAGAATCTTTCTCATTTTGTATCGAAGTAAAAGCAACATTGCAACTTAGATCTGATTTCCTAACCCAAATTTGTTTAGTCGTAGGTTTTCTTAGTTTCATATACCTTTCACTCTTTTTAACCCATATTTGTCTTAAATTAGCTGTACACCAATAAGGAAATTTACCTTGGTATTGCCGTGACTTACCTCGAAACCATTGTGATTGATTTTTTCTTCGTGGTTTACATTGGGACCGTTGTGACTGAAAATTGCTATCAAATGAAGTATTATGAATGGAGGCCTCAAAGAACATTCAACGAGAGGACAACAAGGAAAAGATTATACTCGTTTCTTCTGCAGTAATAACATCTTCTCTGTTCTTGATATTTGGAACTCACAGGCGCGACAGGTATACTTTGTGCATTTGAAGGCACATCTGTTTCTGTCAGAACTTCACTTTTGACAAATTTTCCTTCATTGCGAGACCTTTCTCCTTTGTAACCAATTCCATAGTGATTTGAATCTTGCTTTCCTATTGTTAGCAAGTAGTCCAGCTTTTCGGTTCCATTCGACACCATCCTTAAATTCTTCTTTGTTTCCTCTAGGTAACTTGACACTTGATTCACTTCTTCCTCCTTTTTTAAAAGTTGTTCCATAACAAACTTTAATTGTGACTCAACAACATTCTTTTCTCTAAGAATCTTCAAATTTCGTTGACCCATCTCAATACATTTCTCGAATAACTCTTTCATAGTCATCTCATCATTACTTTCTTTATTTGATTGTTAATCTTCACTTGTGATGACATCGTAAAAAGAAACATAATTTATCATGTCTTCTTCTTCTTCACTTTCTTCCTCCAAATCAGTAGATACTTCCTGAGGAAGAAGAGACTTGTTTGTCTTTTGGATACTATGGCATTCATTCTTCATGTGTCCAACACTTTGACAATTGAAGCATTTTGTTTCCTCTAAGGCTTTTAGAGTTGCTTCTCGTTTTTTAACACTAGGACATTCATTCTTAATATTTCCATATTCCTTACACTCATGGCATTGAACTTTAGATTTTTTTTCTTTCTCCGGGTATGCCTTGCCTGTCTTGAGATATCCTTGTGGCCTTCTTTGTAAAAATTTATTAAATTTCTTCGCTAACAAGGATATCTCTCCGATAAGTCCATCTTCTTTTGAAGAACTTTCTTCCACTTTTAGTGCTATTCCTTTAGATGAACTTTTACTCACTGATCCTTGTTCCAGCTGCAACTCCATCTCATAAACGAATAAGATTCCCACAATCTCCTTGAAGCTTGTTGTGTCGGTGTTAAGTGACATGTTTATTGCTGTCTTTTGTGCCGAAAACTTCTTGGGTAAAAACCGAAAGAGTTTCTTGACTAGCTTCTTGTCTTCATAAGGTTGACCAAGAACATGTGCTTCATTGGCCAAGGCATTTAATCTTCCACTAAACTCTTTCACGCTTTCATTTTCTCCCATTTCAATCTTTCCAAATTGATGTTCAAGAATATCCAATCTTGTTCTCTTCACACTAGGAGTTCCTTCATGAATTGTTTCAAGTGTGTCCCAAGCTTCTTTAGCAGATTCGCAACCTTGTATTAGTTTAAATTTATCCATGTCAACTGAAGCAAATATTGTCTCTAATGCCTTTGCATTGTAAGTGGATGATCTCTTCTCGGTCGACGTCCATTGGTCAAGTGGTTTCTCTTTTTCGTTGCCTTTGTCGTCAATCACCATTGGAGGATACCTCACAGCTCCCCATGCATCTTCATCTATGCCGTGAATATTCGCTCTCATCTTGACCTTCCAATACCCATAATTAGAGGAGTTGAGTATTACGGGCTTGCAATACGAGTATAGATCTCGTATTCCTTCCATCTCACTCTTTAATTGGATCTCAAACGAATATTAATTTTCGTTTCCAACTCTGATACTAATTGAAAGAACTAAAGAGTACATGACCAATAAGTTTTGGTGGAGTTTTAAAACTCCAAAAGACTTTCTATTTAATTCAAACGGTCTTCCAGGTAACCTGAATACAGACTCAGACTCACCCTGAGACTCTACCCGTCTTGAATCCAAATTCTAAGCCCCGAGCGTCACACACTCGTGTATGACTGCCTAAGACTATTCTCAGAATAGCCTTAGATTAAAGAATGACTCCCAAGCCACTCTCCCAGAAATCCCTAGATATACAATCTACGATTTGTGCAAAAACCACTTTGCAAAGTGAAAAGAAACTCTAGTTTGGTTTCCCCGTTTAAGCTTCACTTTTCTCCTTGACATTTATGAACTCCCAATTCAGATGGAGAAGTCTTCAATTCTTAAATTCGGACCAGCATTCCTTATATAGATCTTCATGCTGTGTTTGTTCCAAATTTTATATTCATTGATTTTCTCCAACAACCTCTATATTTTTAGCTCTTTAATTTTTTTCAACAATCTCCTTATTTTTAGCCTTTGACTTAATTATTTTTTACCTATTTATATATGAAATTTCAGCAATCAAATAAAGATCAAAATACTATAACACGTCTGAAAAATTTTGTGCCTTCCCCTCGTTTGATTGGTTGGTTGTATGTAAAAAGATAACGAAAGGTTATATGATCTCCTTAAATAAAAAATTCATGTTTCTTCTTAAATCAAAATTTATTTGTCCATTTTACACGACGAAAAATCATTTATTTTTAAAAAAGTTTGTGGAGTCGTACTCAATTTTTTATATAGAATGTGTCACAAAATCTCATACCATATAAAACACACCATTAACTTCTCCTCAATTGTTCTCCAATGTAAGCTTGCTGTAATGACGTCTTTTTGCCTCCTTTTAAGTATATATATTATTTTAATCTATTTAAAATTTTAATGTGTATATATAATATATTAGTATTTAAATTTAAAAATAATAAATTAAATATTTATTTGAAAAATTGTTAAAACAAATATTTTAATTCAATAAAAAAATTAATAAATAATATATAAAATTTATCTTTTTATTTATTTAAAATATGTATAAAACAATATGTTTTATTTTGCTTTAGAATTTTAAAAAATATTGTATAAACATTAGATAATTAATTGTTTTTGTTTTGGCGATGTTGATTAAAATTTTCGATCATGAGATATAATCTTGATTAACATAGTACTGTGATATACTTATTTGATTTAGAGAAAATATGTTCATGGCTTGAAACTTGGTCTGATCACATTTCCAACCTGAAATCCTCTGTCGAGAATGGTAATGTCCATCATCATCTTTCCAGAGTGGTAACGTGTCAACATTATTATAAACCAAATGATAACTTTATTTATTATAAAGAGTGACTAATATAGCATAAAATTTAGTGGGCGCATATTTATTTATTTAAAAAAATAAAAGAAATAAAATATTTTAATTATTTTATAGATATTCAATTAATTTTTATATTTGAATAATATATATATTAATAATGTATTAAAAATATTAAAATTTAAATTATTGTGAGTTTATACATGTAATTAAAACAAATAGTATTATTTATTATATATGAATTTATAATAATTTTACAAATTAATGTTATACTAATTTATTGAAATATTTATATTTTAACATAAAAATAACTGATTTATTATTATTAATTTGAAATAATTGATTTTTTTGATAATTTTTCATATTTTATAAAATTGTAATGAATAATTTTCATAACTATATTTTTTAATAAAAAAAATTTAAAAAATTATCGAGGGCATTTGCCACGGATACTTATGTTATGAACCACGTGATCATTTCAATCATTTCAAATATAAGATTAAAACAATGTCTCGAGACTTAATAAAAATATAAATGAAATAGAGATAAATGAGCACTTTTCGAGAATAATCCTGTAATCCTCACTATTTGCTTCATAGATGTCGTTTTTGTCTTCTTTCCTTGTCTAACAATGATAGATTACAAAGGGATGTGTAGGATTAATCATGTAATGCATGTATAATCTTCCTATATCTAACCGTCTACTCGTTATACAATAATGTACACAAATATAATAGTATGAATTCTCACACACTCAACCTAATACATATACCCGCAATTATAGACTAGTACCCCATAATGATTGTCGCTCGCAAGATTTCATTAGATCTCAACCGCTATAACAGTCACAAGATCCACATGATTCGGACCTCAAGGCACAACGCTCGAACGATTTTACTAGATCTCAATCGTCATAATGATGTGTTGTCTTGGTGTGATCTAATCATATCAAGTTTTATAGTTATATTTAGACTAGAGATTATGCAAGGGTATAGATCGTGTAGTAGTAAGGTCTAACATAGGGATTAAGTAAAATTAAACTTAGTGATTTTGCGAAAACTATTGTAATGAAAAATAAGAAGTATATGGGTATATATTATAAAAAAGTAAACTAAATTACAATTACAATTATATACAAATGAGACGGTGTTTTTAAACTCGAGAATTGCCCTCATGTATATGAATCCACTAGAGATTTCGGGAAATGTTGTTTTTCTTCATACATGGAATTCAATCATTTAAAATGCATCTACCTACTCTCACAGTCTAGATATTATTATACTATATAAATCATTGACGTCTTCATCTAATGACCTACATACCAAATATATTATCAAATAAATCTACCTACTCTCACAGTCTAGATTCTATTCTAGTATATAAATCATTGATGTATTCATCTAATGACCTACATACCGAATATGTTATCAATAAATATATCTACTCTCACAGTCTAGATTTCTATCCAATATCTAAATCATTGCGCCATAACTTACATGTTGAATGCATTATTGCTCGATATCCTCGTTCTTAAATTGATAACCTACCTATCAATATGATTATTCGTGTCTATCTAATGCATACAATCTACCCTAATCCGACATATCCATCTAATTAAACAATTTCAATTTATAGGATCCGTTCAAGAATTGAAAGCAGAAAACATGCATTAAACTTTGGAAGCAAAGACAACAAATATGATCATTAACTATAATAAGTTAGCATGCACAAAACTCTAACCTAAAGCATGGATCAAATCTGTTGATCTACATCTTAGTATAGAATTACAAACCTATGGATCTACATCTTAGAATAATTCAATTTATAGAAAAGCTTCTCATCACTTAAATAATTCAAAAGTTGAATTATTCAGTGAATCCGGTAAATTGGTCGAGCCGAATAGTTAGTTGTTCCGCACTTTTTCCATGCAAATAGGACACAATTTTGACATAGTAAGGCAGATCACTCGATCAAGTAGCAATACGCTCGTGTCGAGCTAACCTATGGGTGTAAAAGTTTCCCCATTTGGTTGAGCTATCGAACGAGTTGGTCTTCACTCAGGTCGATCGAATCCTTTGGGATGACTTCAATTTTTTGTATCGACCGAGTAATTAACCGTCCCATCTGAGCAATTTTGAGCATCTCAACCGAGCAATTTTGGTGTTTGGGTCGAGCGTTTCCACTATTTTAGTCTTTGATGCTCATTTATGCTGAAAGTTGGTCATGTTTCTCCATAATGTGCTCCTTAGCCCTTATTGCTTGCAAGATCACAAAATGATCCAAAAAGCTAAAAAATAAACTAGAACAATCCAAAACGTAATATAAACATGCAACCATTTATAGAGTGAAAATGGCGTGATCACATAACAAATGCTTGCATACTCTCGTGAGACTCCAACACAACCGCAACGCTCGCAAGGTTCCTCGATCCTGCTTCCCAACTCTATCACTCACAAGATCCCACCGGATCCCAACATGGGTATTGCCTCTCGTCGCAATCGCAAGGCACTGCATACTATCGTCTCAGTTTCGATATTCCTCACGCGATACAACTTTCTCATATTTTTTCATGTCTTTCACCAAGCTTGCATCCTCTTCTTGCATCACGACTTTAAACTCCACCATCAGGGTCCACATCAAACTCAAAGCCCACTTCGTGTCTTCTAGGCTTGTTGAGGTCTTGGAATCCCTAGGACGGTATGTGATGCACAACCACAATCATCCATTGAATGAGATATCCAAAGAGCACAAAATGTGATCCGAACCCTTTTATGTCAAGGTATCGCCTGGCCAAAGCAATTCCTTGCTCGGTCGAACGGTTCCAACAACCCTATTTTTACAAGAAAACGCTTTGTTAGAACAAAACTTGTACTCGACCGAATAAGTAGCCCGACCAAAAAGAATAAAAATAAACCAATCGTTTTTCTGGTACTTCTTAGTTGTCCGAAAATCTTTCAGTTTCATTGTCTTCCTCGTTGTGGATTTGGTCGAACACTTGTGGTGCTTAGTCAAGCATTGTCCGTAGAATAATGTAATTCATCGAAAAGGAAAGCTTTCCTTCTCTTCTTTATAGAACCTAGATATGCTCTTTATTCTTGCTCAAACTCATGGTACGATTTCAAACGCTAACCACACGATTTTCTCTGACTTTCATGAAACCTAGGACTCTAACGTTCCATATACCAATTATTCTTTCCCAAATTTCTAAAGTTCTTATGCATCCATTAATTTGTGATGTATAATACGATCTAACATATCCCTATCGAATAAAAAATCATTGATATGTATGGAACCGACAAATGTTCTCACCTTGATTTGTCTCGTAGAATTGAACGACAGTAACACAACTCTTCCATGATGATCAATTACGAATTGACTCTACTTCACTCGCCATCTTCTTGCCTCTAACGTCCCTCTTTTTTTTCCTCGTGGCCTTCTTTTTTTTTTTTTTTGAATTCAGTCCCTTTTATCTCCTCCCCTTCTCACAAATTTTCTCTCCACTTCTTAGATTTGGGGTTTATATCTCACTCCCTCCTCCCTTTGAACGTTACTCACAATTTTTCTTTTTTCAACAGATGTTACAATATACACGAAAGACACGTAATTAGTATGGAGGGTCCTTTTCTTAACTTCATATTACATGGTTATAGGTGGATGTTGCCTCCCAGCTTTATCCATTTAGAAGCTTTATCCAATACCGTTGGATTTATGACTACACAAAGATCCAAATTGAGTCCGAACTCAATTTTTCTATCTTTAAATTAATTTCAAAATTTTGTAAAGACATTTCAGAAATTTTGAATTTTATCATTTAGGACCCATTTAGACCTTAGAATTAACCCAAGTATTGTGAATGGTGAATAAGTTCTTCGTCGACACAATTCACATTTGTCGGGGCCCAAAATCAGAAGAAAAATGCAGATGGTCAAAATGTTTGCAAATTATCTCTAAAAATTTTAAAAAGAAGAAGAAAAGAGTTATAAAATCACCAATATGATTCAAAGTGAATATAATGGTGGTCCTATGCATTTACTACTAGAAAAATTTTAACAAATAAATAATAATGGTCCTAATGATATATCTTAAATGCACCTATGCCTTAATAACCGATAGTGTACGCTAACTACCCAACCACGATCTCAATTTATGAAAAACAACCTCAATTAATTAATTTAAAATAAGAGCAATGGTCATTAGATCTAAATGTTAGAATGAATTTTTTAATGGAATTTGAGAAAATTAAAATTATAAATTGTTTGATATAATACTTTCATTATGCTCCATACATATGCATATCGATTGAAGTGTTTAAGCGATTACATAATGTGATTTAAATTAATTGTTTTATATTTCCTTCCTTTGTGGGTTTTTAATGTACTAAAAAAAATCTTCTACATTCTGTGGGCGGAATATCAGAAATACCCTTATAGGGCTAGACCATTTTAAAAATACCATTGCCTAAAATAATTATTAAATCCGAAAAAAATTTGAAGAAAGACAATCTTGCCCTTAATGTTCAACGTGAAAAACCCACGTTCGACGTAAAAACTATAAAAAACGAGAAAGTCGAATAGTTTTCGCCGTGAAACCTGTTTAAAAGTTTATAGCAAGAAAGAAATAAGTGATGTTGAACTTGAGAGGGATCGATTTGAAGTTGGCGAGAAGGAAAATGGCTTGAATCAGCAGCAGTGACGAAGAGAGCACGAGTCAATCTTCAATGGCGTCAATAAGTGAAGTAGCTCGGATTTCTAGGGTTTTGCAAGTTTTCGAGTCACAAAATGGTTTATTGATTTGAAATGGGTGAGTGTCAGTGTCAGTGAGTCGGTTAGGTCGCAAGGGTCGCAGGAGTTGCATGAACATCTTCGACTCAGTGAGTCGGTTGAGTAGCAAGGGTCGCAGTAGTTGCATGACCATCTTCGACTCAGTGAGTCGATTGTCTCAGCGAGTGGGATGGGTCACAATGGTCGTTTGAGGGGCGTGGATTGGTTGAGTGTCGCGGAGTGTCTAAGGGTCGTTTGAGTCGCATGGGTCGTACGGGTCGGTTAGAGTCGCACGGGTCGGTTGAGTCGCATGGGTCGCTTAGGTCGGTAGAAGTATAATATATTCGTAATTGGTCATTTTGCAGGTGGCGCCAAAGCCGAAATTTGTGTATGAATTCAAGCACATGGACAGAAT
>CM071860.1:52642260-52654767 GCA_036759665.1 Gynandropsis gynandra | reverse complement strand
GACCAAACATTACCCATGGACGACTCATGCGACCCTATATGACCAAATATTACCCATGGACGTCTCATGCGACCACATAAGACCCTTGTACGACTCATGCAACCCTATATGACCACATATGACCCATGGACGACTCATGCGACCACACATAACCCTTGTACCACTCATGCGATCCAATATGATCACATATGACCCATTGACGACTCATGCGACCAAACATGACCTATGGACGTCTAATGCAACCACATAAGACCCTTGTACGACTCATGCAACCCTATATGACCACATATGACCCATGGACGACTCATGCGACCACATATGCCCCATGGACGACTCATGCGACCACACATAACCCTTGTACGACTCATGCGACCCAATATGATCACATATGACCCATTGACGACTCATGCGACCAAACATGACCTATGGACGTCTAATGCGACCACATAAGACCCTTGTATGACTCATGCGACCCTATATGACCACATATGACCCATGGACGACTCATGCGACCACACATAACCCTTGTACCACTCATGCGATCCAATATGATCACATATGACCCATTGACGACTCATGCGACCAAACATGACCTATGGACGTCTAATGCAACCACATAAGACCCTTGTACGACTCATGCAACCCTATATGACCACATATGACCCATGTCATGCGACCACATATGACCCATGGACGTCCAATGCGACCACATATGACCCTTGTACGATTCATGCGACCACATATGACCCTTGTACGACCCATGCGACTCTCATGTGACCCTCATTTGATTAGTTTTTGACATTTTTTCATTTTCACCAGAATTCCCGCCGAACTTTTCACCAAAATTTGAAAAAACTTTTCGAATTCCATCTGACGGCGATTTGATGTCAGGGTCATGTCTTTTCGTATTCCAGCCGTTTCCTTTTTTTCTAATAACGAAACAAACTCTCTCTCTCTCTCTCTCTCACTCTCATCATTATCATCATCTTGCCGAAAATGCAAATGACTAGTGACGGCGATTCGATGTCAGGGTCATCTTCTTCTGGTGAGAGGATTTTCACGGTACCAGTCACGTGTTCAAATCTGGCCGTAGATGCAGTGGTAAGTGAACTCAACCGATTTATTCGATTCATCAAATCAAGCCGTATATGCATTAGTTTGGCGTTGTTGTAAATTTATTCGGTTATCACAGACACTTCCGATACAGTTTGCGAGGTTGAATGGTCTTTGCGGTCGACGATTTAAGGCCCGTGAAACGCAATGGCGCTAGCATCACCAAGGGTTGGACAAATTTTTGTCACGATAATGCCTTTAACGTGGGTTGTACCCTCAAAGTCGAACTGGACATCGTTCTTGATGATGTACATTGTCTACTTCTTGCCCCTATAATCTTCATAGATTGAATTCCGTTGTATTTTGATTGCTTTGAAGCTCATTTGAACAACAAAATTCATATTTGTATTTGGTTGGTTTTTTTACTATTATCCAATATAATGTATTATTGTTAGTATCGATGTTTTTGTGGATTTACTATTATTGTAATAATGGTCGTAGAGGGTCCAAGGTTCGCAGGGGAGAAAGGGTCGCACGGTCCAAGGGTCGTAGAGGGACCAAGGGTCGCAGAGGGTACAAGGGTCGCAGAGGGTACAAGGGTCGCACGGTCCAAGGGTCTAAAAAAATGTTTACTCGTTGATTCATCTTATTCTTATTTTAACAGTTTATTTGTAACATAATTTTGGGAATGGATAATTCAACTTTGTACATTGTAATTTTTTAAAAAATTATTCATATTATTTGTAACTAATAAAGCGTAAAGGGTCGCAAGGGTCGCACCATTTGTCCCTAACAAACCTTTTACCCGTTCGACCCTTGACCCTACGACCCTTGACCCTGCGAGGGAGACAAGGGCGCAGGGGTCCAAGGGTCGTAGAGGGACAAAGGGTCGCAGAGGTACAAGGGTCGAAGGGAGATAAGGGTCGCAGTGGTCCAAGTGGTCGCAGAGGTACAAGGGTCGAAGGGAGACAAGGGTCGGAGGGGGAAAAAGTCGCACGGTCCAAGGGTCTAAAAAAATGTTTACTCGTTGAATATGGAAGATGTAATTTGGTACATTGTTCCTTTTTAACAGTTTCTTTGTAACATAATTTTGGGAATGGATAATTCAACTTTGTACATTGTAATTTTTTAATAATTTTTCATATTATTTGTAAATAATTTGTAAATAATAAATTATTTGGACTATATTATTAGTATCGCTGTTTTTGTGGATTTAGTATTATTGTAACAAGAGTCGCAGAGGAACAAGGGTCACAGGGGTCCAAAGGTCGCAGAGGGACAAGGGTCGCATGGGTCTAAGGGTCGTAGAGGGAGAAGGGTCGCAGGGGTCCAAGGGTCGTAGAGGTCTAAGGGTCGCAGGGGTCCAAGGGTCGCAGAGGAACAAGGGTCGCAGGGGTCCTAGAGTCGCAGAGGATCAAGGGTCGCAGGGTCGAACTGAATCGCTGGGTCGAACTGGGTCGTAAGGTTGTAGGGGTATTTTGGGAATATCAACATTTATAAGGGTATTTTTGAAGTTAAATTTTTTTTTCGGGAAGGTATTTTGAAGTGTTTTAGTCCTACGAGGATATTTTTAAAGTTAGCCCCATTCTGTGTTGGATAAAAATATTCATAAAAATCTAAAAACATAAAATAAAGAGAGGCAACATTTTATTTGTCAACAATTGTTTGCATTTCTTTTTTGTTAAGGAAAAGATTGTTTGGATATCAACTGAGGTTGCATAAAAAATATCCAACTACTTTATTTTAACCTATAAAACATGAATTATTATCTTTAACCTAAAAAATCCAAACTTTTTTTTTTTGCTTTAAAAACACTAATTTTAGGAATATAATGTAGAAAATGCAAATTGGTATGATTTGTATTATTGATTACCTCAAAACCAAGTACAATCATATATGTAGATACAAGAAGTAGAAAACCCTAATAGTATGAGAAATTACATAAATACCCCTACTTCTTATATGCCCCCTCAAGATGGAGCACCATCGGTGATTCCAATCTTGTGACAAAGTGACACGAACGGTTGACGAGATAAGGGTTTGGTGAGCAAATCCGCAAGCTGATCAGCGAGCTAACATGAGAGACTCGGAGGAGGCCGCCTTGGACTTGTTGCCGAACAAAGTGATAATCCAAGGCAAGATGCTTCATGCGAGAATGAAAGACGGGATTTGCACTCAGATATGTGGCACCAATGTTGTCGCAGTATATTATCGGGGGTTCATGCATAGACACTCCAAGTTCCATCAAGAGAGACGTGATCCAGCGAAGTTCGGCGGCGGTATCCGCTATAGAGCGATATTCCGCTTCAGGCTGTAAACTTCTGCTTCCTCGAGGACCATGAAATTGGATGGCTACCGAGGTAAGCAATGTATGCCCCGGTAGAGATATATTCATCACGATCCCCTGCCCAATCTGCATCACTGAAGGCATGTAGAGATGAGGTATTACCCGTGGAGAAGAAGATGCCATGATCCCTTGTACCAACCAAATACCGAAGTACCCTTTTGAGAGCTTGAAGATGTTCCGTTGTCGGTGCATGCAAACCCGAGGCAGTCCGTGTGGCTTCAATTCCAAGAAAATAAGAGAGATCACCCAAGTCTTTGATGGAGAAGCGACGGCCTAGGGCGTTGGTGAAGCATTGGACAGCCGTGGGATTGCTTCCAGTGACCACAAGATCATCCACATAGACAAGAACATATATGGTTACCTCAGTGTTGCGGAGAATGAACAATGAAGCATCCGCGAGATAGTTGGCAAAACCTTGGCCAAGTAGGAACTCTCGTAATTCGGAATACCACGCCCGGGGAGCTTGTTTTAGACCGTAGAGGGCTTTGTGAAGTTTGCAAATGTGGTGCGGACGATCGAGATCAACAAACCCTTGAGGTTGGGTCATATACACCTCATCTGTGAGAATGCCTTGGAGAAAGGCATTGTTGACATCGAGTTGACGAAGAATCCATCATTTGAGATCGAGAGGCTCAAAATCAATCGGATGGTGGCTGGTTTGACTACGGGACTGAATGTTTCAGTGAAGTCTACCCCGGGTCGTTGAGTAAAACCCTTGGCCACAAGTCGAGCCTTGTAGCGATCCACAGAACCATCAGGCTGACGTTTGATGCGAAAGATCCACTTGCAACCAACAATGTTCGAGGCTTGGTCCGCTGGCACGAGATCCTAGGTTCCATTGCGAACAGATGCATCAAATTCCTCACTCATTGCCTTTCTCCACCGCGGATCCTTAAGAGCTTGAGGGACCGTCGTCGGTTCAACGTCAGGAAGGTGTGCCCGCTCGGGTGGAAGAGGGGTGCCCGGTCGGGTAATTCGTGGTAAATTACCTCCGTAGCTTTGCACGACTCGGGCTGAAGAGGTACCCGCTCGGGCATGATGCACGCTCGGACAATCAACCTGGTGCACGCTCGGGCACTTAACATGGTGCACGCTCGGGCAATTAGCCTGGGTCAATTTTGCTTTAACCTGGGACAATTTTGCTTTAGATCTTGTTTGCATGGGGTGAATGTTGCCACGAATAGCGGCATCATGCTGCACAATGGCCGGAACATCCAAAGGTGAGCTAGCTGCAATAGAGACCATGTCCGGTGTCGCACGTGATGTGAGTATGTCCGGTGAAGGATCCGTTGAAGGTGGAGCCGCAGAAGACGGTGTCAAGGGCAGCCGAGTACCCGTAGGGACAATAGAGACCGGTGGTGACCAGGAGTTGGATGGTGGAGTTTCGACCGAGGAAGTTGAGCCGAAAAAGTGGGAGTAGTTTGAGTAGGAAAAGATTGTTTCGTGAAACTCAACATGACGGGGGGTATAAAACCTAGATTGCGTGGGATCAAGAAATAGGTAGGCACTTTGAGTGGTGGAGTACCCTAGAAACACACACGGTTTGGAGCGGGGTGAGAGTTTGTGGGTGGAGTATGGCCGAAGCCATGGATAGCAAAGGCAACCAAACGTCCGAAGTTTAAAGTAATTCGGGGAAGAACCTAGAAGTTTAGTGTATGGGCTGGCATAGGAGAGAATGGGGGTGGGTAAGAGTTGACAAAGCCTTGGCCAAGTAGGAACTCTCGTAGTTCTGAATACCACGCCCGGGGAGCTTGTTTTAGACCGTAGAGGGCTTTGTGAAGTTTGCAAATGTGGTGCGGACGATCGAGATCAACAAAGCCTTGAGGTTGGGTCATATACACTTCATCCGTGAGAATACCTTGGAGAAAGGCATTGTTGACATCGAGTGTAATGATCAACGAAGAAGACATAATACTTGAAACCATCAACCGAGATGATTGGAGATGTCCAAACATCGGAGAAGATGATTTCAAGAGGATGGGATGTTGTAACAGTGGATTCATAAAACGGTAATTTGTGGCTTTTATTGGATGAACAAGAGTTGCAAAACAAAGACAAACTTAACTTAGACAACGGTAAAGAGTTCTTAGAAACGACATGCTTTAAAATTGAAACCGAAGGATGACCTAATCGAGAGTGCACCTCGGACAAAGTGGTCTTGACACTATGAAGAGCCACAATAGGAGGTTTGGGAGCTACGAGAATCAGCCACTCATAGACACCATCTCTAGATTTTCCGTGAAATAGACGCTCCCCCGTTTTTAGATCCTTCACCTGAAAATGATCATCAAAAAATTCCACGGAGACTCCATTAGTCCGACATAATTGTTGAATGGAGATAAGATTCTTGTTCATTGTAGGCACACATAACACATGATCAAGATGAAGATATGAATCATGCGATGAGCTAGGGATAGAGAAAGAACCAATATGGGTGATGGGCAACGAGGAGCCATCACCGATTACCACTTCTTCACCACCCTTGTACGGAGAATGGAGCGCCAAATTGTTGAGATCAGACGTGATATGGTGAGAGGCTCCGCTGTCAAGGAGCCATTGGTCCGGTGCATATGGCGTCACGGTGGTATTGTGTGCCCGCGGCTGCCACGGACGCGGCGAAGAACTCCAATGCGGCGAGGGAGCGGATGGAGGATGTTGAATCCCGTGAGAAGATGGCAGCTGTGGGCAACGAGTCGTTGTGGGCCTAGGCGGACGCCCAGAAGGATTTTTAGAACACTGGCAACGACGGGCGCTGTGGCCATGAATTCCACACAATTGGCAGCGCCCTTGATACCCTGAAGATTGCCGATTGTCTTGCCTTCGCCAATTGGAGCCATGTTGCCGGTCTTGCTGCCGATTGTAATACCTCGGACGAGTGTTGGTGGTTGCCGAGAAGCGTTAATTCATCCGCTTTGTTGATGATGGTCCTCATGTAGTCGTCTATAGTTTGAGATCCTTTCGAACTTCGCTTGAGTTGCTCCTTGAGTTGAAGGATATGCCCCCTTGATGCCCTGCCATATGTTTGAGCAAGGAGGAGCCACGCCTCTCGCACAGATGATACACGAGCGACCATCGGGTGTAGTGGAGGAGAGATCGCACCAAGGATTGCCGAGAACAGGAGCCGATCTTGCTGTTTGTATGGGGCAAACGCCGGATTTGGAATGGTAATGCCTTCGACGAGGAGAGTAGGATTGGGGAGACGGAATCCCGATTGGATAAAACAATCCAAACGATGGCCTTCAAGTAGAGCACGGATTTGAATGCTCCAAATCAAGTAGTTGGAGGATGTAAGCTTGGTCACATTCGACATATTGACCGTGAGAAGAGTACCATTGGGTTCATTGGGGTTGAACGCCGGAGTAACGTCGGCTGCGGATGAATTTGACATAGTGAGACGAGGGATGGCTGGTCGGCTGAACGAGAGACGTTGAATTGCTGGTTGAACGGGCTACGTCGAGCGGCTGAAGTGGTTGACGAGAGGCGGTCAATGATCATTTGAATAAGGGACGTCGAACGGTGGAACGGAGGACGTCGAGCGAGCGCGCCAGCGAGCGAGCGAGCGGGCGAGCGGCTGGACGTGGGAGAACGATCGATGGCGTGCGTGACAGGTTTGCTGAACGTCGGACGTCGGGCGAGCGGCTGGGGCTGAGTGCGACTGACTGCGGCCGACGGGGGCCCTGCCACAGTGGTGGGGGCGGCGGCGGAGAGTGCGGCTGGAAGCGGCCGGTAGCGGCGGAAAGGCTTGGCGGCGCCGGTAAAAGGGATTTTAGGGTTTTGGCCGGTTGAAAAAAAAATTTGACGCAGGTATTTAGGGCTCTGATACCATGTGAATTGGTATGATTTGTATTATTGATTACCTCAAAACCAAGTACAATCATATATATAGATACAAGAAGTAGAAAACCCTAATAGTATGAGAAATTACATAAATACCCCTACTTCTTATAGAAAATACCAAACTTTTTAATTTTTGCCTATAAAACACAAATTATTACTTTGAACCTAAAAATTTTGAATTTCTACATTTTTTGTCTAAAAAAACACAAACTTATCAAATTAATCATATCCATACACAAAACAAAAAAAATAAATCATATTTTAACTCTTTAAATTTTTAAGTATTGTATAAAAAAATACAAATTTATCAAATTAATCATATCCTAAAACTAGTGTTTTTAAGACAAAAAAATATAAGTTTAAGTTTTTTAGGTTGAAAATAATAATTCATATTTTATAAGCTAAAATAAATAATTGAATATTTTTTATGTTATATTCTCCCTACGGATATAATTAATTGTTCTTTCGGAGCAAGGGAAATTAAAATATTATTTCTGTCTGAAATAACAAAAATACAAAGAAAAGGAAATTGGCTAGATTGTTCTCGTGCTATACTCCAAAAAAGATCTAAAAAAAACCAATATAATAATATCTTTTTTCAATATAAAATTCGATTGTATAAAAATTATATAACAGTAATTAAACACTTACAAATAACAGAATAACAATATAATAAATAATTACAAATTTTGGAATTTTATATAAAAATTCTATTTATTTTGCGTTATGCTCTAATGTATGATGAGATAAAATCAATTTAATAATAGTCCTCAAATTAAAATTTGGAAAAAAAATTAATTATTATTTTATAATATATTTAAACGGAATAACTTCAAAAATACGTTTGATATGCTATTAGAGTTTTAACCCCGTCATTCCCTAAGAAAATCTCAACTTCAACTCTACCCTTATTGATAACTACATATTGCTCTAGTCATTTCTCTAAAATCGACAGCTTTGTCTCTCATCCAAACCACCTCGATTTTCCCCCGCTCTCCTCTAGTACGAAAATTTCAATTCTCCCACATCAGATTCGCCGCGAGTAGCTTCAAATCGACATCAGATTCATTGCGATTAGGTTGAAATCATTTGTTGTCAACAAATAAGTTTGGAATTAGATAAGTTCGCAGAAAAATCTTGTATATAGTGAGTTTTGAGCTTGGATTTAAGTTTTTTTAATGACAAGATTAATGGTGTTGTGGATAGATAATGGTGTTTTTCGTGTTTCTTTTGTGAATTTGATATCTCTAAGGAAAAGTTGAAAAACTTGAGTGAGTAGTAAGCAATACGTATAGATTCAATTCTCCCTTTGTTAAAACGAGCCTTATCGTGGTGTAGTCAAAATGAGCCACTAAGTCAAATGGACTGAGTCAATTGGTCGTAGTGAGTTACAGGGCCGCATTGGGTCACAAAGTCTCATCAAATTGCACGATCGTACTGGATCACAAGTCATATTGAAACACATGGTCAAAGTGGATCACAAAATATCATATAAGAATTTATCCTCTTTTGTGGTTTTGTTATATGTATAATGGATTCGGTGTATGAGAAAATCACATTGATTTATTTTTTGTATGATGGTAAATGAGAAAAAATATAAATAGAGAAATTGAATGGGTTGGAAGAGTTCAGGAAAACCAAAGAGTATTTTTGTATTGTCCTCTAATTAGTCTGACATACTAGTAACTTATTGGTAAGTTTGTGTATAGATGATTATGAGTAAAAATACAACGAAGTTGAAGTTAAGCTATTTGCCCCATAATTGTCAAAATATGAAGTCGACAAATACAATGAATGACAAGCATCTTATTTCTTATATGTTCGAACGTATAAGAGGAATTTGACATCTGCTTTATATGGAGATAGAATCAGCAAATATGAAGTGCGAAATAGAATTTAAAAGGAAGTTGAACCTCTAGTTTATGTTTTTGGGAGCATTGTTAGATGATGTGAGAATGGAAGTTTAACAGATTATGAGAACTGTGTTATTGCAGATCAAATAACAAAAATAGAGTTGAAAGTAATCTGATAAAAACATTAAATATTTTGGATTGAGATAATTCTGATAGTGAATATATCAGCGAGTTAAGAGAAGATTGAGCAAATAGAGACATGTAAAATGAGAGGATCAAAGATGAGTGAGATGTGGGAAATGATTGTGGTTGTGCCTTGAATATGGTTGTTGATGATTTGGATAATGAAGTGGATAATGAAGTTATGGTTTATAGCAGGTGAAGCTGATACTAATTTCAATAGTGCATAAGGATGGTGATGGTGATGGTGAGAATAACTTAGTCGTGGTAGTTTACAAGAAGCCAAACAATCGAAATCCTGTCTTTGAGTTCGAAGATAGATTGCAACTTAAAATTAGACAAGAGTTTGAGAGTAAAGAGGATGTACATGCAATATCAATAAAGGGTTCACTTGAAGCTTCTTTTAAATATGCAACATTGAGTTCTGAATCGAAGCTGTGAAAAGTACGATGTAGGTGTGTCGGAAGTTGTTGTAAGTGGAACTACACGTGGTAGTAATCCCGAATCTCAAACGGTTTAGTGTGAGAACACACTATCTCATTCATAAGTTTTCACATGTATCTATATCGACAAAAGCTTTAAAAGGTACAACATAATTGGTTAAGGGATTATTTGAATGAGGAATATGGTAGGAAATATGAAACACCTCGAGCAAAAGAATTAATGGCTTGTGGAAAAGCCAAGTACGGTTCTAATATATCGTATTTTATGGCATTAAGAGACAAATGCAATGCTCAAAAGAAGATTTGTGGTGATGAATTTAATCATTATACGAGGCTTCTAGGGTGGTTGCATATGTTTACAGAAAGAAATCCTGGATCTATCGCAAATCTCCATCTCGACAATAATGAGAAAAGCTTCAAATACCTTTTTAAGGTTGTCGGAACGACGATAAGAGGATAAAAATATATGTGTAAAATGGTTGTTATGGATGCAATATTTTTTTATAACAGTGTACAAGGGAGCATTGATCATAGAAACCGTGCAAGATGATGAACATCACCAATATCCTCTAGCTTGGAAAATAATCAATAGAGAGAAAAACAAATCATGGACGGTTTATGTCAAAATTGAAAGAGGTATCAAATGGATGTGATGTCGTTGTGATATCTGATCGCCAATAAATCTTGATAAAAGCAGTCAAACAAGTGTACACAGAAGTTTATCATGGTTTTTGTGCGTGAAATATATCGTAAGATATAAAGATTTATGCCCAATAAAGGCCAGGGTAGAAAGAGTTCAAAGGACGATACTGTGGCGAAAATGTTCTTTAAATGTGCAGTAGCATACACGATGAACGAATTTAAAGAGCTATTTAATGATTTGAAGGTCAGGTACAAATATGAGCTTTGGACAGTTGTGACCTTTGTGACTGTTATAATTGTTCTGACCTTTGCACAGGTATCCTAATATTGTAAAGTATTTGGAGAAAAAGGAATTTAATACCGTTAAGTGGGTAAGATGCAAATTTGAAGGTAAAAGGTACAAGTTATTAACCACTAATGGATTTGAATCAATAAATTTCACATTGAAAACGTCAAAAAAATTTTTGATGCTAACGCTTTTAGATATTTGTTTAGGAATGACAGTGAAATGGTTCAATATGTGTAGGTTGAAAACATCTAGTGGTGATGATTATCACCGTATGTTGAAAAAACTTTACATGAACGGTTTGGACAAGCATTCATATATGAGTTTATTGAATTGAAAAGATTGAGTCCTGAGTATAAGGTGATAAATAAAGAAGGATAAAATTTTTGTAATGAGTCTTAAAAAAATAGGCGACATAAAAATATTTGATGTGGATAAGTATCCATGCTATCACGCTATTACGGATGCACATAAGGTTGATAAAGGTCATAAGATATCAGAACTATGTTCACATATTACCTACGAGAGACATGGCATTTGGCTTTCCAAGAAATTATATATTGGAGTCTTGATTGCAGTGATTGGAATATTCCTCCTCAATATTCTTAAGTGACGGTTCTACCTCCTATGGTGGCTGAAAAAAAGCAAAATGGGAGGTCTAACAAAAATCGTTATCCTGGACCCAATGAGGCTCGAAGAAAAAATCCATCTTTGTCGAGATATATGGGTTCAAATGTCAACATAAAAAGAAGAAAGTTTAGTTAGTCTATAATATTGTATTATTTGTATTATTTTCACAAACCTTTGCATTTTTAATGTATTATTTGGACAAAACTTTGGAATGTTTACGCTTGTTATATGCAAATCATGCTATCCAATATTACGGGAACCCATCCCACTCATGCGACCCTATATGACCCAGACACGACTCTCAATTAGCATGAATTGGTATGATGCATATTCAAAAGTTGAAAATGTCTTGTTTTGCATGGTTTACGTCATTTCACTCCTAATTGATAAATTCGTCAAGTTCGCACATATATTTACTCATTGATGCAAAAGGAATATTGTGATATTTGTGACTCGTGCAACCCATATGATCAATATTTAGAAATGTCTTTTTCAAAATTTTTGAATTGTAGATATTTAATTAGGAATCAAAATAGACAATAATATTAATTATGTCGAAACTTGATGAAATATCAAATGTGTTTTTGAAATTTGTTCAAATCTATCCAACGAGTTCTGAAAACACTAATATCACTTTTGAAACACATTCATCCATTCTACACTTCATCTGACACATGCGGAAAAATCTGTTTTAACTGTTGTTTGAGGTTGTAAGATATTCCAATCAACATGATTTGCATTCATAAATGTATCAAAAGCATAATTTAAACGTCTGACATAATTTTTCCATTCTTCTCACAAATAGAAGACATGTTGGCATCATAAAGACATATGCAGCAATCTTCTCACGAATGGAAGACATGTTGGCATCGCAAATCTCGGGGAACTTGTCATCCATTCCCGATAGAAAGGCTTCTATGTAATTGAAAGAGAAAACACCAAATTCTTCGCCTTCGTAAACTTTTCACTCACTTGTCGTATGGTTACCTTGTAAAGGATACATGTATAGGGGTATATAAGTCTTTTTGTAATTAGATCTATTATTGTGTAATTAGGTCTAACTTTGTATATTTAGCCGTTTTGGCTCATTTGAATCTATCATTCAGATCTGATTTTATCATGGTATCAGAGCAAAAAGTCTAACGACGTAACAAACTCTCCTAAAAATCCGGCCGCCGCAACCACTCTTTCTTGTGGCCGCCGATCACCTCTCCCTATCCTCCGGCCGTTCATCCC
>CM071860.1:52623498-52638098 GCA_036759665.1 Gynandropsis gynandra | reverse complement strand
AGAGTCCTACGTTATCTTGCTGGCACGAAGGATCGAGGTATCTTCTTATCCGCCAAGAACACCCTCTCCTTACATGCCTTTACCGATGCAGATTGGGCTGGAGATTCCCTTGATCTCAAGTCCACCGGGGCGTATCTACTCTTCCTTGGTGCGCACCCTATTTCTTGGTCGTCTAAGAAGCAAACCGGACTCTCCCGTTCGTCTACCGAGGCTGAATACCGCTCTATTGCATCCACGGTTGCGGAAGTTCTATGGGTAGTTGCTTTACTATCCGAAGTTGGAATCAAGTCATCATCACCACCTACCATCTACTGCGACAACATTGGAGTGACATACCTCAGTGCTAAGCCCGTCTTTCACTCCCGAATGAAGCACTTGGCGCTAGACTATCTCTTTGTCCGCGGCCTGGTCGAGTCGAATACTCTTCGGGTCACTCATGTCCGAGCCGCGGATCAACTCGCGGACATTCTCACGAAGCCTCTCCCGAGACTTCCATTTCAGCTCTTGTGTTCCAAGATTGGACTCACCGAGGGTGCTCCATCTTGAGGGGGCGTGTAAAGGATACATGTATAGGGGTATATAAGTCTTTTTGTAATTAGATCTATTATTGTGTAATTAGGTCTAACTTTGTATATTTAGCCGTTTTGGCTCATTTGAATCTATCATTCAGATCTGATTTTATCATACCTTTCCACGGTCGAAATTCTGCGGTCTGAATTTATCCCACCTTTTAGACTCTCATCCTCCGGGATAAGGTCTGCATTTGATCTTGTAATTAATGCATGTTTTACTATAGAGTACTGCATGGGAACACCATTCAGGACAAAATACAGATCCTTCTTTTCTCGTACAATCATTGAGTGATTTAATAGGAGTGACATTTAAACCTTCATCAAGATAGAGTCACATTGGTAATGGAATATATGTCTAAATTGCGACTCCTTATTGAAGTAATGTAACTTATATTCTCTCAACATTCCTCTTAACTTCTTTATTGTCTCGAGTGGATAACACTAGGTGGAAATGTTGAGTATTTTGTTCATGTGCTTAAATTCATACAAAAACTTTGGCTTTGACGGCACCTGCAAAATGACCAATTAAGAATGCATTAGACTTTTATCGACCCACTAAGACCCATATGACCCTTTGACGATGCAAGCGACTCTTGCGACTCATTGAGACTTACGACCTTTTGCGACATAAGCAACTCACTGAGACTCATGACCCTCTTCGACTCAAGCAACTCGTTGAGACTCACACCCCTTGAAATCAACAAACATTTTTGCTTTCAGAAACCTAATCCCTAATGTATTTCATCTTCGTTAATCTTTGTATAGTAAAACCCTAGAAACTGATCCAAATCGATCAAAAGTTAAATTCCCAAATTTTGAAATTCAAAATCACATTTCTATTTCATTTATAGATAGGGTTCTGTTACTGCTCGACGACGCCAATAAAGATTGACTCGCACTCTCTTCTTTTTTCCTGCTCGAAAAATTAGCCATCTCCTTCTTCCTTCTTCCTCACTTCGAATCGCTCCTTTTTTTGGATTTCTCTAGTCACTTCAAAATTTCTCCTTGCTATAAACTTTGAAATCGTTTCTCGCAAAAGGATTTGAAATCGGTTTCGATGAGTACTTAAGGAAGTGAAGTGTCAATTCTCTTCTGTTTCTTCAGGAGAAATGAAATGATCAATGTTCGAAACCCCTTTGTCCGTGTGTGTTTTCATGTGAAAAAATAAGGATAAATTTGCCTTTTCGTAATTTTGTTATTTTTAAACCCTCAGATTTTCGAGTGTAGACGTGAAATCTGATAACTCTAGAAGAACGTGATGTTTCACCAATTTTAACCTAATATTATATATTTTATGAAAAGTTATAAATTATTTTTACTACAATTAAGAGTAACTTTAAAAACATATAAAATCGTTTTTATTATTACTTTTTAATCCATTAAAATCTATTATTATATTATTGGATCTCGTCGATTTTTTAAAAACAAGAAATTTTGTATAACCCCACCAAACACTGTTTATTAGGGCCCGTTGTAAAGTTTTAATCTATACAAGATATTACGACCTTAATCGAAATGCATACATTTGTCTCATATACTATGGGGATGGTGAGAAGAGATATATTTTACATCCCAGAGGTGCTATAATTGGAGATACCATAGTTTCTGGTACAAAAGCTTCTATAAAAATGGGAAATGCCCTACCTTTGAGTGCGGTTTAACAATTTGATTTACGTAATTGAAAGTAATCAATTAGGTTTACGACAAAACCTAGAAATCGATCACTAATCCAATTTGAGTACCTCTACAGGATAGATCTCAACAGAAAATTGAAGAGTAATGGCAGCAAGTGATTGAGTTCAGTAGTTCCTCATATAAAATTATTGACTCTAGAGATATAGAAAAAAAATCCATTTTGAATCCAAGATTTTTGTTTGTTTATGTTCCAATACATCAATTATTATATTATTCTGAACTTTAATTAATTAATGTGAATATTAAAAGAAATCTAAATTTGAATAAAATTTTCGATAATCTAAAATCCTTATTTTAAATCATACATCTTAACTAATATATAAAATACAAAAAAAATATTTTTTTAAATCGTCACATTTTATTTCAAAAATTAAAATTAAAATCCTCAATACTAATTGTATTAATCTTCGAAAATTTGGATATCTGAATTTTAAGATATCCAAAAACAACTTTCATCCAATTTTATATCCGAATTAAAAAATTATTAAAGGCAAAAATAGAAATAAAATTCAACGGAAAGAAGAAGGCGATATGCGATTGGAAGACGAGAGTATGATAAAAACAAGGATAAGGCGATGAGTGACGAAAGAGAAGGCGAAGGAAATGTGCGATAAAGGACAAGGTTATGGCTCCAAGAGACAATGGTTCAACAACAACAAGGAGAAGGCGAGGGTTCGACGGTGACAAGGACAAGGTGAGGCTTTGACAATTTACGATGGGCGAGGCTCCAACGATTTGCAATAAATGAGATAGGAAAAAATTATATATCTTAGAATCAGTAGACAACATGAGAATAATTGCACTTCTCTAGTTTTAAAATTTTCATATTTTCATTATTTACAACTTAACCATTTTATTTCAAATGTACGTACATTTTATTTATGTATTTTAAATGTTATATATATTTGTTTATATCTTTAATAATTGAACTATTTAATACTTCAGATACAAACAATTCAGATAATTGATTATAATATTTGTATTTATATTTGATAAATATTTGATTTTAACTATTTGTATATGTATTTTATCTTTCATATATCCTTATTTTTGATTTGGATACGGATTAGAAACAAATAATTTAAATATTTTATCCACCCTAATTAATAATTTATTTTTGTCTTTTTTCATTTAGACTATTCTCTTTATATATATATATATAATACATAAATATATTTTTTAACCGTGAATAAAACATCCAACGACTGAAAATGCATTCCGAAATCGAAACAAAAATCACCAGTTAATATTGAATTTAAAATAAGCAAATCAACGATTAATGATTAAGTTCAAATAACAAATTAATGGCATATATATATATATATATATTTTTTCGGGAATAAAACATTCAATATAAAAACAGTTCCTAAACTGAAAAACAAATCAATAACTAATAATGAGTTCAAAATTAACAATCGTATGATCAGATTCAAATTTGAAAAATAAATTAAATGATTTAGATTTAATACTGCAAATTTTACATGTATGACTGAAACTAAATCTAAAATATTCTAACAGTGTGAAAACCCCAAAATAACACTTCCATTTATTCAAAATACTAAAAATTCATAGAAAAAACTTGAAAACATGGAATGTCTAAGAAAATATCATATAGATTTCAGCGAAAATCGAACGGTTTACACTTTGGAATGTCACTTTGCAATTCTCTTTTAGAAGTAATACATAAATAATAAATTTCATTCATATGTATTTTGATATTAAAAATTCTATACATGAAACGCAAATGCTAAGCTATTATATATATTTAAATTAAATATTTATTTCAATTGTTTTAGCCAAGTAACTATTATATATATATATATATATATATATATATCTAAGTTAAATAGTTAACTTCAATTGTTGTAGCTAAATATATCATGATATTAGATGATAATATTTAAGTCGTACTAATCATATTGTATGGTCATATAGGTGGTGATTTCTCAGGAGATATATCATATCTGATCGTTTTTTTCTTTGAAGAAAATGATTTATTTCTTTGTATAAGAGATAACGTCAAAAGAATATAAAAAAGGGATAAAATTTAAATTAAGTTAGGGCAAAAGAATATGTCTTTGATCAGGTTAATTACCCTTTTTGGTTAATAATCATTATCATATAGAGTAATTTATTTTTGTAATTCATCACCCAATTAGACATAATAATTCCAAAACACGACGTACCACCTCCTTTGTTAAGATTCTCAGGATCTTATTTTAGAATCGGCAACCCCATATTTCAATTTATTATGCTTCCATCACACCATTATTTGAATATATATATATATATATATATCGTAAAATTAATATTTTCGTTTTTAAAAGTGTTTATTAGATTTGTTTAGTCTGAATTTGTTTCTTATCTTAATTTATATGTATATATTGTTATAAATTTAATTGATTGTTATAGTTTATATATTATTATACATATTAGAAAAATTATTTTGCGGCAATGATGGTGATTGTCATTTCTCTTTTATAATATACTTACAGAAATCGTACGTTTTGCGCGGGTTAAAGTTAACGTGTAATATTTATTATTAATATATATTAAGTATTATATATGAAAATATATTAAAAACTAAATGAACATAAGTTTTTAAATATATATGTACAATGCTTTTATATATTTGTGAATATCTTTTTAAATACTTGTTTTTGTTATACATCGATTATTATCATCTAAAATAAACAATTTTAAGCCTTGTTTGCTCTTTTGTTTTTGAAACTTCGATATATAATTGTCCATGACTAAACACTGGTTTTTGTAAGTATATATCTATTTGATTGATGCTTTGTCCTTGACTTTTATTAATTGTCAGTGCAAAACACAATATAACATGAAATTGTTTACGTTTGAAATGAAATGACAATGTTGTATTAGTTGGGATTAATGGAAGTCGATGTATAAAAACTTTATTTCCTGCGTGGTTTCCTGTTATTATTTTACCTTCTATTACGTTCATACCTAATTGCATTATTTGAAGTCGTGTTCCATTGCACAATCCAAGCATTTGATCAATGTTTCGCAAAACTATAATGGGTTCTCCTTCTTTGAGTGTTAAAAAATGATTAGGAATCTCCGGATATTTTAAACTATTCTAGAACTCTGTACTGTATAATTATCATGTTTCGTTATTATTGGGATCAACGTTGCATAATGAATCAGAGCTTAGATATTCTCTTGAACAACCTGGAATTTTGTTTAAAGTCATTCATTTATCTCATCTGCATTTTCATTTGTGGGGCATAATATTGCTCGTTAAAAAAAAAAGGTTTTGATGCTCAGTTTGAATATCCGGGTATACATGAGCTGCAATACTCTCAATTCGATTCGATGTTTCAGTAATTAACAATTCTTCAGGCACATCTATTAAACATTCGACGTTGTTAGGTTCAGATAAATTTGTATCTCCTAGTTGTAATACCCAATTAGAAAAATCTTGCAGATCATCTACGTTTGAAAAATCAACATTCATTTGCAATCACATATTTTTTGTTAATTTCAATATGTGAGATAAGAAGAGTTTATACATGCTTGGACTATGTCATGTCTATTTCCTTTTGTGATTACTGGTAAGATCTGGCGAAAGTCGCCTCCAAATACTATTGTTTTGCCTCCAAAGGATTTAGTTTTCAAAAAATGATTTATTTAACCCATGATATCTTTTATACTTTTATCTAGAACTTCAAAATAGTATTTATGAATCATCGAAGCCTCGTCCCGTATTATAAGGCGTGTTTATTTTATAAGATCTGATAAGTGTGTCCTAATTTAATATTACAAATTGGATATTCGTTAATATCTATTGGTATTGCGAATCTCGAATGCGTTGTACGGCCTCCTTCTAACAAAAGTGATGCAATACCACTTGAAGCAATGTTTAGAATAATATGTTTTCGGGATCTTATTGCTGCAGATAATATTTTCCATAGGTAAGTTTTTCCAGTTCCTCCATGTCCATATACAAAAATACTTGTCCTATGTTTTGATCAACAACATTCATAATTTCATTATAAATCGAGCATTGTTCTGTTGTGAGATACGATTTAAGATTGATAAATTCATTTTCTATCTTCTTTTGATCATAAGATGATTCTTCATATATATCAGTCTATTTATTAATGATTGGTTTTAAGCTTCTTTAGGATACGAAATGGAAGGGTATTGTTTTAGAGATTGATTGTTCTTATGTAATAATTGTTCTATTTCACCAAGTGTTGTATTTTAGATCTCTTCATTATACATGTTGAAATCTGTTGTTTGAAAGAGAAATGGTTAAGATATTGTTTACTTCATTTAAGAAAATTATAATAATTTGTTAATAAATGTTCAAACCTGGTGATTTTAGCAGACGTCGACATTTGTATAGTATATCATCGGGCAAGAGTTGCCATGTCATGGGCCATACATGTTGTGGACATGAAATACATTCGGTTGTTAATAATATAACAAGCAATATTGTAGATATACTGGAGATGCCCAATTGCTTGCTTCTTTTATTGTGTTAATGTATGCTTCATCGTCAACTAGAAGTCCTAATGCTCTACATGTATCTTTAAATTTTTCGTGTAAAATATCATTGCTCGTACGAATCTCTTCGAATTAAGTAGGACCACACACTTTATTTAATAATATTCGTAAATAATATATTTCCCCAACATTTGGATTAATATGTTGTAATTTTCCAAATGCAAATTCGCGTTTACATATTGTCCAAATTCGATATTTTTTGTTCCATATAAATTCGTTAGAAAATTACAATATGCCAATTGTTGAGCTCCGGAATATAAATCATTTCATTTGAACCATTCCGTGAAGATTTTTTATTGGACATGTTCATCGAATGTTATATCAGATAGCTCGTCTTATTCGTCAAACATTATATTTTGTTCACCGGGCAAATGAAATTTTAATGTTTCTACTGGTATACTTTTGTGGTGAATATCTAACTTGAATATTAGCTAGTAAGCTTTGTATCCTGAGATGTAACGACAACTAAAGTAGTTTTTCATTTCATCAAAAGGTCTATTTGTTGCATATCTTCAAGCATTGTTATTGTCGTAACGACTTTATCATATCCCTTGTTTATATTTGAATAAATATTTGATTGCTTTTGTTTGATTGCACCAGTCCAAATTGATATGAGCTTCGTATTTCAAAAGAAGATAAGGATTGTATGGTACAATGTATTGATTATCTAACTTGATTACGTCTTTTATAATGAACCTTCCATTTTCTAGCCTTTTATAAATTGGATATCCTTCATTGTTAATATATGTTGAATATGTAAAAATTTTAAGGAAACCGTTTTGTACATTTGCCTTTATCCAAACAGGGCATATATTTGTTAGCATGGTCCATGTACCATTGTCTCTTGTACTGATGTATACAGAATAGAGTTTGTCATAATATCTGGAATTTCAGTAGCTATAACGGAGTCAATATCGCTTGATGTCGACAATTTTGGTTGTCTTGTGCATGAGGCAATCCTTTTTTTTTTTAAATTCACAGTGTAGATAACTACAAGTTAAAATGAAGTTAGAACTTTTTGGAGTTATTAGAATCTATATTTTTTCATCTAATAATAATTATACGTTACTTGCGTTGATTTTTGTCGAGTCATTTATTTTGTTTCAAATCTATTGATAAATCTTCAAGTTTAATTTTGATTATTCTCGTCAAAAGATGAGGTCCTTTTTCTGACGCATCGTTGTAATGGCGCAAAAGTCGTCGTAATTTAGACCATTTGGGATTACATGTGAACATCAAGAATAGATCGGGAAAACCTTAGTTTTTACATAAAAATCATTACATTTAAATAATTTTGCTTCATATATCGCGATCCACCTGTAAATTTCGAAGGTAGTATAATTTTTTTAGATGCCAAAGTATTCCCTGATTGAACAGAAGCCTCTATAGTCTTGTAAGAATAACATTGCACTTTATTTTGATGGTTTCTTATATAAGAAATTCTTTCTGATTCAACCATACAAAAACCATCAACAACAAATTGCTGAAAGAGTCTACTTGAATGCAGTATATTACAAGATTCCATATCTCTTTGTTGTAAATAATATGTAATAGATTTTATAAGACTAATTCGTAATCATGGTTTCTGCGATAAAGAAGTTGTTAACCGTAAAATCTAAGGTGGTAGTCGTCTTCGCCATATGAAAACAATAGTGGATATTGGAGTGGAAGATAGGATGGATGTAATTCACTTATTTGCATGTATTCATTGGTGTGTTTTTGTAGGATAACATCTCTAGAGTTTAATCTTTCATCTAAATCTCCTACTATAAATGCAACTATCCTTGAAACTTCGGGTAAATTATACCTTTGACTCTTGGTATTACATTCTGCTATTACACGTAATTTAATTTCTAACTGATCAAAAATTGCAAATCTATCGCGGGCCATTCTAAATTTCATTACATAGGGATTATGTTTATCGAGCATTTGTTAGATGCTTTCAACAATATCCTTGCGTAGCTTATCTTGATGTTGTGAAGATTTGCCTTGTGAATGGTTGTTGTAAAGATAAATATTTTGTATCAATAATATGCCAGAAAGAAAAAAAAAATGTAGTCGTTATGACGCATTGTTAACATACCTGATCGCATGTATTCTATTGTCAATTTTATTGTCCGAATCATGAATATATAATTGAGCAAATTTTTCAATTTCTTTGTGTTTTGGCAGCAAACTACCAATTCTACGATAATTTTTTCCATTTATTTTGAATATATAAGGCTTTTGACGAATATTGATTGAGCTATCAATGTGACCACTCATTGATGTAAACGTGAATATCATATTATACACACGAATATGTCTTTTAAAATAGTCACAATGCGAATAATTTTTCAGAAGAAGTTCTTTTAAATACAGAGGAGGATCTAATAATCTTGACAATGCTATTTTCTCTTAAGAACAACACAAATTAAATTTCAGAACACTGATATCACGACTTTTATTTAAACGTTCCAAATACCATATCTTAGCATTACAATGCTCATAAACAAAACTTTTTATCGTCAACATCTGTATATGATTTCAAACCTGAACATAATAACAATATTTGTTCAATAATAACATACAAATATAGATATGTTATCATCTGACATATATAATATGTATAATGAAATGGTATTTACAATATTATAAAGACAAATGTGTACGAACAGAATTGTTGTCAGGCGATGTCAACATGTTATTATTTTTCCGAGAACTTGAAGATTCGCCCATTAAGAACGAATGTTTAAGAGCAATTGTTTCTATTATACACGAACGCTGAAATCAATTAATAAAACAAAAGGGAACAAATTTGGTTTTTTTAAATCAGATGACACTGGAAACAAAATATAAATGAAAAATAAATAAGAGCAAATATAGTACGCCTTTATATTATATGCCCGAAACTGTGGATGAGTTAAAAATTTAAACAACCTTGATGGTCTACATAATCTACTCGAATACAATATTATACATGGAAGCGAGCTCTGCCAATAGCAAAAGCCGAAAAATGTTTAGAACAAAAGAAGTTAAGTTATGGACGATGATCTATATCAATGTGTTTACTTTGGAGGATTGGTGGAGCCAATATCCAGGTCTGTTGACTTTACCTTAGATGTACTTGATTCTAGAGATGTGTGACTATCACTTTCGTCAGCATGTCGTTTACCGTAGGAATGGCAAGTAGAAAGAGAACTTGAAACAGATCCCATAGAGCTATTGTCCTGAGAGAACTCGAAAAACTTGATACATATACAAAGTTTCAAATGTTGTTAATGGTATGAAAATTTAGCTGAATCGAAAACTTTCATAGATGAGTTATGTAACAAACAGTCAACACCATACATGTGCGAAAGGAACAAGAGATAGATTCTGCAAAGTTAAAGGGTGTAATAAGCCAAAAATTGTTATAGAAAATTTGTATAGAGAAAACGATCCATTCATTAAAATGTTATAACGTACCCTCGTAGATATGGAGCAGAGTATGTCCTCATTATCTATCAATCAGTTGACTCGATAAATAGGCAAAACACCTATACCCCTGTTGTGCGAAGTATAAGATCGTTGAATTTGTTGCAATGGAGAAACCATTATCTTGAAAAGACAATTAAGATCCTCTAAAATTCTTAGACTAGTTGGAATTTCATTTGAAGTACTTTGTTTGACGATATGAATATACATGGCATTAAAACGTGGAAATAGATAGAGCCACTGTTGATAGTAATAGACATAAAAACTTAGGTAAATGTAATATACCTCTGAACTTTTGTTTCTTTTGTTGAAAGCTGATTTACAGAGGAGTTGCACAGTTTCTTTGTCAAATATAAGGAATATAGCCTCGTTGGTATCCTCAATAACTTTCACATACACACGAAACCTGAAAAAACTAATCATTAAGAACTTTATATTGATAGCCGAGGTTGTAATTGACAAATAAATAAAAAGTAACTTACTTTGGGATTAAGCTTTCAGTTGTTGTTTTACACAAGTCACAAAAAAACACCTAACTGTAACATAAGCCGAGCTGTCATCCGCAATCACATTAACTTTTCGTGAACATGTATTATATCCTAAATATTACAATCTGTCTCTGTTAAGAACCTCCGAGATTAAGACCAGAACTATACAAGTTAAAGTGTGCGCTTATAAAAAAATAAAGGTTAATACATGATAATAATATATGAATGGCGTAATCAACTTAAATAATAATTCGCATACATCTGTAGCATTTCCAAGATCCGCATTTGTTTTAACGAAAAAAGCATTCCAGAAATCAATTGATTCACTCGGTTGCGGATGCAGAGCTAGCAAACTGATATTCTTCGGGGTGTTCAACGAATCACCTGAAAAGTTGTTTTGTAATTAAGTTAGTCGGAGAGAAACTTTAACATTAAATGATAAAATACATATTACTCTAAAATGTATATAGTGATTCCGCTCAAAAATTTAACAAATAAAACCAAGCATATTTCATTTCATATTCTATTATGGTCGGGAAGTTTTAATCTAAAAAGAGTTTGCTCGAAAGCTGGACGTTGCGAATAGTTCTCCGTTCTGGTAAAAAGAAATAAAATTAAAAATAATGTGGTAGATAAGATCGAGGCAAAATAAACTTTCAAGTAAATATTTAAACACTCATTTTATTAAAAAGTTAACCTAAATATCCAGTAAACTGTACATATATCAACAAACAAAATCGTACGAAAGAAAATGAATTACAAACAAAACAAAGCATACAACATAAATGTTAATAGTTATACATTTATGAACAAGTCGGAAAGAACTAATGCAATACAACTGTTTTAGTGATACATTTATATGAACATCGATGATGGAAATTGCACTCCAAGTCTTGATAGAAAAGAATCATAAATTGCAAAGGAACTAGCAAAATCTCACTTTGTAATCACAATAATAATAACAGAAAAATATAGCTAATGTAGAAGCTATTACCACCCCAAGTCCGTATTTTGAACAATTGGTAAATAATCACCAGCTGATCATTCCGATGAAGGCGGATACAATTAGATGTTTGGTAAGCAAATGTCTCCCATGTTGTGCATTCAACAATATGATAACTACATTTCAAATGGCATGGTCATCAAGACAGAAACTGTAACATTGAGTCAAAAATTCGTACAATTGCAAATGAAAAAAGAGAAATACTTGTTGTCGCAGAGTTAAACTATCAGATGTCTGACCATTCGTTCTATATAAGTAACATCCGTGAGTTCACCGGTAGCAATGATCTCGCCTATAACATCTGAAAAAAAAGCAAATGTAACTTTAAAATGAAATTCGTAACTTTAAAATAAAACAAATATAACGTTATATTCATAATCTAGAGGAGACGTTTAACACAACTTACCGATTTTAGAACAGATTCTTTTAAGACACCTGAGACTATATGTGGATAAGAAACAAACTTGAAATATATGTCTGAATTGGCTAGATCACCGCAAGGTTTAACAACCGTAGTCGAAGTAATGATTATCTTAAACGGAAACGCTGACGCTCTGTAACCACCAAAACTTCGACTAACATTGAAATTTGTAATGATACAGCATGCTCCTTCTAGAAGGAAATGCTGATGTCGGTACCAAAAATTAGACCTAACGGAACACTGGATCTGATTACCCTACAAAATATAAAAAAAAACGTTCACATATGGAATATGATACAATCCTTTAAAAAATTTTACATGAACGCCAAAAAGAGAAAAAAAATAAAGGATATCTGCCCATTCATCGCATAGTAATACTTCCCATTTAGAAGTTGTCCGTGGAACTGGAATAACATCAAAGTTCCATACTCGGACAACTCGAACCTGGACCCTAAAAGATATTTCATGCGAATGATGTATCTCAGAAAGAGAGCAGTAGATGATTTCTAGTTAGGTTTATAACTATGAGATTATGTTGATGTGGTTTGACATGGGAACAAAGTCGACTCGGTATAGATATAAGCAAAAAACTAATTTATTTCCCAAATAAATATATAGTTGGAAATTCCAGAAGAGCATATCGGTCATGCATTTCACCTAGCTGACTCAGATACAAAGGACAACATGAGAAGTACACATAATTAACAGTGGTGACAGGTATATTTTACCCAGACACAAGTAATAAATGTATGGAGTGACTCACCATAAACGTTGACGAAAAAGAGCCACGTAAATAGGAGAGGTAAAAGATAGAAGACAACGTCACCTGGTCAGGCGACCTCCATATAAACAGATATAGATTAAAAAGGCCACGTCAGCTACTCTCGAACACATTAGCAATGATAACGTATTAAGTACACTTGAACACAAAAACCCAACGCAGAAGTCCAAAAATAACAAAAAACCTAACCGATTAAGCCTAAACCCACCGAACCAAACAACAATATTTAGAAAAGGCCCATATAAATGCATGGGCTAAACTTTAATCGAAAACTATTTAATAACTACTTATGCATCAAAATCCAAAAAACCTAGACCCAAAATAATGGAAAATCGAAGCCATTGTCACAAAACCATCACCCTTGAAAAATAGGTTAACAAATGAGTCCATGTAAACGTAAAAGCAAGGCGCAAAATCAAAATCCAAAATAAGAATTTTCTAAAAACAACAAAAAAACAAAATTCAAACATTTAAACAAAATCATGGTTCAAGAGATATCTAAATACCAAAAACTACAGTACAAAACGAACATAGAGTGACAGACGACATATGATAAGAAAACAAAAAATATATGGATACGATCAAAGCATAAACACCTCAAATATCATCAACAACCCAAGAAAAGTAAAGGCTGCTATCTCCGATTTAATCGGTGACCAATGAACAAATGAACAACAAAAATCTGAAAATGCAGATATCGGAAAAAAATCTTTGCAAAAAATCCAAGAATAAAACAATGCAAAACAAATCGAATGAGATGAACATACCACCAAAACAACCTAAACAGCAAATCTATGGAAAAAAACTATAACCAAGATTAAAAAAACCCAATCCATAGCAAAATACCCATCGAATAGAACAAACATGCAACTATACGAATACCCATACATCGAAGAACAAAACAACGGGAAGAGATAGAATGCAAAACCCTAAACAACAATAAACTCTTAGACACCAGATCTACAACATGGGGATGATAATAAACCCTAAACAACCCAAAACAAATCACTACAAAAAAACACGGGATTTCCAACGGACGGAGCAACGGATCCGTCCGTTGGAAACGAGAACCAACGAATTGCAACGGTGATGCGTTCTCAAAGTTAAATAAAATAACCTAAACTAACCGCAAGTGCACGGTACGTGTGTAGTACTTCAGGTGTCGATCCCACAGATACTATGCGACACAACTTAAACTCGAACTATGAATCAAACTTGCTAATGAATGAAATATGGTTTTAGGAATGAAATACTAAAAGCAAATAAACAAATTAGTTCTTAACGATTAGACAAACGTTCTAGGAATCCAGTTTCCCCACAAGACTACCGAAACCAACAATTAATCTATCTATCATGCAATCCCAGTTAAGCTATCTAAGGCAAACGATCCTAACATGATATCTACCCTCTCTCGAGGCATAGACACGTGATCTAGTCAAGTTGCCCCCTACTTTCGTGGCTGACACATTGAACTAAACCCATAAGATCCGTGATTCATCCGTTTTACCCTCAACCGTTGCTACCCTACTTTCGTGGCCTAACCTCGGTTGTTCTAAACCTGATCTTCTAGGACTAGAATTCTCCTTTCGGTCCTTCTCCTAACCCCTAACACATGCATCTACGTGGCCATCGCAAACACAAGTAAATT
>CM071860.1:52590004-52611230 GCA_036759665.1 Gynandropsis gynandra | reverse complement strand
TAGGGTTGTGTTATCTTCGTTATTCTCATTCTCCATGAGTGAGTAGGTTCCCAACTATGGGTTAAGGATATCGGATTGTAACGGATGAACAATGTTATGCGTTAATGTCTATTGATTTCTGGAACTGTTAATTTGTAGGTTAAGTTCGGCTAATGAGAATCTGACCGGTCGGTTAGTCGACTTAGGAATTAGGATTGCGTTCGTAAAGCTGCCATAGTATGGGTTAATCACTGCTGGAAGGTAGGGTTTCACGTACTCATGGTTAGGAGGTTTAGGCTCGAAAGAATCACTCCTCACCTTAGGGCATGAATTTCCCGTTGTCAAGATAATTCGATAGGTTTATGATCTTTAGTTGTTTCATCCATACGATTCCCGGTATCCCGACACCCGTAGTGTTCGTCATATCCGAGTTTATCCAAACCTACCATCGTTGTCACCATTTAGCTTAGTTTTTTAGGTATTTAGGACCACACCTTTATCTACTTCCATACGTCTTAGTTTATTGTTATTCTTAGTTTTGGCTGCTTTAGTCCCTAGAGATCGACCCTGGTACTACACGATCCGTATACTTGCGGTGAAGTGGTCTAGGAAAATATATAACTCGAGTTTCCGCTCATCAATGGTCGTTGGAAATTTCGATATATATAGTGCGACGGAACACAAAAACACAATTCAACACAATTACAAACACTTAGAAAAAATGAGGGCTAGACGATTTATAAGATCGAGGGGAATGTTGGCTGGTTCCGCGAGAGCGCCTCCCCCGGCGCCACCACCACCATATCTCCTCCGTCTCCAGTATCGGCACCGCCGATATTTGTTGACGACGACGATATGGTAACCAAAGATGGGCAACAGAAGCGGTCTTCAAAAAACTGATTGAGCACTGGGAGTCCGCGGAATTAAAGGCCATGAGCGAGAAGGCCAAACAAAATCGCTACGGTGAGAAGGTTTCCGGAGATGGTTCGCATCGCCATACTTCGGGATCAAAATCCTTCACGAAAAGAAAAAAAGAATTGGTAATTTTTTAATTATTTAGAATTTTTGTTTACTTAAATATTTATCTAACAACATTTCTTTTATATTATAGATGCAACGAATGGGAAGAGAACCGGCTCTTATTGAAGTGGTATTAGAAACCCACGCAAAGAAGAAGTCGGTTGACAGGGAAGAGGATGACGAACCGGAACTCGTCGATCCTCGAGCGGCGCGAACCGTGAGAGCTGTGACGGAGAAGATCACACAGCAATCTCAGGCTTGCGGTTCAAGCCCCGACGACCTCTGTCCTTTACAAAAGGACCAAATTTATTTAGAGGTAAAAGGTTATTATTTTATTTCTAAATTATTAATCAAATAATTTGTGAAAATCTAACGTTACTTTTATTTGTCTTGTAGTCGGTGAGACCGTATAAGGGACGTCTATACGGTCTCGGGGCGCTTCAAAAGTATATCATCGAGGACGTCACGACGGTACCTCTCGCGGTGCAAGAGAGTTTTTCGCAATAACGGCGAATCCAAGATCTCGAAACACAACTTCGAGAAACTCGAGCCCAAGTGATGCGACAAACATCTCAAATACAACACTTGTAGAGCGTCATTGAGTTGATGTCCGGCCAGGTCAGGGGATCAACACCGCAGCAAGAACCGGGGCTCGATGCAACTCCGTCTAGAGGTGGTGGTGATCATGGCGGAGATGATATGGACGCAACCGATCTGAATGATTTGTCATAGGAAATAGATTTAATTTTATATTTTTTTGTAAAACAATTTTAATATGTTTGCTAAAAAATTATTTTTATTAAAAAATATTTTTTATTTTTTTTTTATTTTTTTTTTCAAATGTTCCAACGCGCATCCGTTGGAACCTCTAACGGGCATCCGTTGGAGGGTAGTTCCCGCCACTTTGCAACGGACGTCCGTTGCTATTTCCCGCCAAATGGCAACGGATGCCCGTTGAAAAGATGAATTTTTCCCCGCCTAATTTGCAACGGGCGGCCGTTGTATTCCAACGGACGTCCGTTGCAGGTTTGCAACGGTGATCCCTTGCTGACTCTTCCAATAGGCGTCCGTTACGACGTTTCTAACGGAAAATCCCGTTGCCATGTCCGTTGCAACTCTGCAACGGATAAAATCTGTTGGATGGCCGTTGCGATTTGCAACGGATCCTCATTTGCAACAAACTATTCGCAACGGACGGGAATCCGTTGGCGTCCGTTGGAAACAGCGTTTTCCAATGGATTTTTGGCATTTTCCAACGGAAATGTCCGTTGAAAAATGCCAGTTTTTTTGTAGTGAATGCAACTAAGAAAGAAAGCTCCAAATCAATAGTAAGACCATCGAGGGAAAACAAACCACAAAAACCATAGCAAATACCCGTGAATCCGAAAAAATCGACACGAAGGAAAACAAACACAAGTAACAAAACGATTATCTAAAAAAACTCAACCCGTAACCCGGAAAATTGACAGAAATCCAAAGCAAAAGCTTGAAAAGAGGGAAAACCTAGAAAAAACAATATTCAATAGAAATCGAAAGCAAAAAAGAGCTTGATGAATAGGATATAACAAAGCATGTAATGGCAAAGAGAAACACATAGAATAGACGAAGCAGCAGCGCAAAGAAACAACAACAAAGGAGCAGAAATAATGGAACTCGAGACCCAAAATAACAATCCAATGGACAAAAATGAAGGTGAAATTTTGGTGATTAAATCTAGCCGTCGAAAAAATCCTATAGAATGACGATCGAAGGGCGAGGGATGACACACGAGGGCAGATAAAGTGTTCGATGAAATCGAACGTTATGCAATAGTGGGCCAGATCTTAGCCTAAAACCAAAACCCGGTGGAAAACAACCACACACGTGGCCATCACACCATCTCAACGGCACTGCAGTCGATACGTCGCCTCCAATGCTCTGAACATACGTGCAACGCTTTTAGTATATGTGTAAATATAAGTAGAATAACGCGAATAAATTCGTAACAATACAATACCAAATATATATATATATATATATATATATAATATTGTTATATTATGAAACAAATGACAATTAATTATTAAATATTTTTCTAAAAACATAACTTATTTTGGTAGAAATTGTTTTTCTTGTATAAAATTACAATTTTTAGATTGTTTATTTATTAGTCTTGAAATGATTACGTATAATTGATCATGATGAAACACTAGTCGAGAAAAATATAATATAAGTCTCTTTAAACTTTATTGTCATTGCATATTATGATTGGGGTAGTTTTTGGTTAAATCAGAATGGCAATGCATTATTGTTTGGTATTAACGGTAGTCTTGGTATAAAAATTTTGTTTTCTACATTTGTACATGTTATCACTTTTCCTTCTATAGTATTATTTTCTAATTGTATAATTTAAAGTCCAATTATATTGCACAAGTCACAACTTTGATTAATATTTCATAGTAATATTATTGGTATTTCTATTTTTAGAATGATACGGTATTCCAGACCATTTTTTTGCATTCAGAAATTTTGTATTATATAATTTATTTTCTTCATTGTTACTACTATCTTAATGGAAAATAGCTTCACAATTTAGGTATTCTTTTGCATTTTTTTGTGTCATTTCAAGCAATGTCATTGATTTCGTCTGACTATTTTATTTGTAGAGCATAATATAGTGTATTCTTGAAAATACGATATGTCATTATAATGATCGCTCAAATCCTTATACATATGATATCCAATAGCTTGAATTGGAGAATTGACTTAAGTGATAAGCAAATATGAAAGAATATCTATGAGACATTGGTTCCACAAGGTTTAAATTTCCAGGTTTCAATACTCATTCCTAAATTTTCTTTATTTCCATGAATCAATTGGTTTTTAGTGTTTTTCATTAATCTCATATTTTGAGTTAATTTTAACACATGACATTATTTATACATGTACTACGAATTGATAAATTCTCGTATGATGTCATGTCTACTGCTTTTATTTATAACTCGTAATATTTATCGAAAATCTCATTCAAATACAAGTGTTTTGCCTCCAAAAGGTTTTGTTTGTAGTAATGAATTTGTCGTAACCATCATTTCTATAATTGTTTCAACCAATGCTTTAAAATAATATTTTGTATCATGTGTACTCCATCCCAAATGATTAATTTAATTTTTTTAAATTTGAGTTGGTTTCAAATTTGATATAACATATAGAGTCTTCATTTACATCAATAGGAATTACAAAATGTAAATGTGTTGTACGTCTTCCTTGTCATAGCATTGATAAAATTCCACTTGCAGAAACATTTAATACAATATCTCCTAATGATCGAACTGCACTCGACAATGTTCTCCAAACAAAATTTTACCACTACCACCATGCCCAAACCACTACTAGAAATTTACCATTGCCGAACGGAATTTACGGACGGATCAATTTGTCTGAAAATTTCCGGACGGAATCGAGACGACATAGGGACGGGAAGACAAATCTGTCTGTAATTCATTCGTAAATTTCTAGATAGAAAATAGTCTAGAAGGCGTGCGTATTTACGGATGGATTGGAGAAAAATTCGATGGACGTTGCAGATTAGGGACGATGTCCAAGACCGTCCGCAAATTCTGCGGACGGTCAGCACAGCGTCCGTAAATTTTAAAGACGGTTTAAGGATGTTTTCGGACGGTTAAGGGGTATCGTTTGGATTTAGGGACATTTTGTGGACGGCTCATTGGAAAATATTTGAATTAGAATGTAATACGTCCTTAATAAGTCAAGAAATTATCTATTTAATCCCTCCTACATTCATTCGTTTTTCACACACAATTCTCATATATTTCACAACATATCTTGTTATTGTTTCTGATTATAATGGCATCATCATCGAGATCAACTATTTTCGTTTTTAGACAATGGATGCGCACAAGAATTGATCTAGAAACTCAAGGTGTATCGAAAGAGTTTATAGAAGGCGTTACACAATTTATGAAAATGGCGACAAATCAACAAGTTTACAAAGAATTTGATAAGTTGGTTTGTCCATGAGTCAAATGTAAAAATGAAATATTTGTTAATCAGAGAACCGTTTGGAATCATCTTTATTTACGAGGTTTTACTCCAGATTATTTCATGTGGTTATTTCGTGGAGAGAATTTTGCACCACGATCTAGTAATGTTATGGAAGATTTTAGTAGGGGTATTGTACATCATGAAGTGTTTCAGACTTCTCAAGATGTAGAAATTTATTTGGTGAAAGAAACAAATGTGAAAATATTGAACAAGATCGAATGAAGAAGCGAAAAGTTTTTTTGAAATGTTAGGAAGTGCTAGGCATCCACTTTATGATGGTTTTAGAATGGATTTTTCCCAGTCGTCTCTATGTATACGTTTGATGAATTTGAAGATTGAAAAATAATCTTTTGAAGAATTGCATGGATTCTATATCAAAATTAATAAGAGATTATTTGCCTATAATAATGTAGTAGATTCATAGTATGAGGCAAAGAAGATGATGAGATCATTGGGTTTATTGCCATATCAAAAGATTGATATTTATCAAGACAATTGTATGATTTTTTGGAAGAGACATCGGATTTGAGTAACTGTCATTTTGTAGAAAAGATCGGTTTTATTTGATAAGGAATGGAAAATCGATCATGTATCGTTGTATGTTGTATTTACCAATTACAAACAAAATAAAAAGATTGTATCAATCTGAGAAGACCGCAAGCGACATGAAATGGCATGTTGAGCATTCATGTCGTGAAGGAGAAATATGTCATCCCTCAGATGGTGAGGTGTGGAAACACTTTAACAAGATATATCCTGATTTTTCATCTGAGAGTCGAAATGTTTATTTAGGCCATTGCACTGATGGTTTTAATCCTATTGGGATGTCTAGGAGAAAATATTCGTTTTAGCCAGTTATTATGACACCATACAATTTACCACCTGATATGTGTATGAAAAAAGAGTTTTTGTTCTTAACAACATTGATTCTCGGGCTAATCATCCGAAAAGAAGTTTGGATATATTTTTTCAACCATTGATTAAGAATTGAAAGAATTATGGAATGGAATTTCAGCGTACGACGTTTCGATGCGACAAAATTTTATATTACGAGGTGCTCTTATGTGGACAATAAGTGATTTTCCAGCTTATGGCATATTATCTGGATGGACAAAGCATGATCGATTGGCTTTTCATCATTGCATGGGAGAAAAAAATGCTTTTCAGTTGAAATATGGACGAAAGACGAGTTGGTTTGATTGTCATCGTCGTTTTCTTCTTGCTCATGATACATTACGACGTAACAAGAGAAATTTTGCTACCGAAATTACGGACGGTGGTAATCTAATTCTTCATGAATTAATCTATTTAAGTTCATTTCAGTTGGAATTTCTTCTTAAAATGGTATTTCAAGATATTGTTTTAACGATTTTCTATTTCTCTAGCATGTGTTCTATTTTTTTCATTGCTTCATTTTCAATTTGTTCAAGATACATATTTAAATCTAAAAACTTAATTGTGTTAGTATGTTATATTTTAATATGTAAATAAAATAAATTTATTTACGTGATAGTCCTAAAGGTTTCTTCTGTTCGTATAAGATACCATCTGCTAAATATTTTCAAATGATAGACCACACATGTTGTGAGCATGCTAAATACTCCCATGTTAAAAAAAATTAATTTTCATAAGTATGATGGAGATGTCCAATTATTAGCTTTTGCGATTGCATCTATATATTTTCTTTACCATCATCTAATAATCGTAATCTCGACAAGTTTTTTTAAAGTGGAATATGTTTCTTCGTTTATTTTTCATAGTTCATAAAAGAATATATTTTTTTAATTTAATTTAACAAAATTCTTAAATAATAAGTTTCGCTTGCAGTTGGTAATACATGATGTAATCCACCTAAGTAAATCATTTTCTTCGTGGAGTCTATTTTTTTTAGATTTGCACCATACAAAATCATGTAAGAAAATTTATATATGTCAATTCTATAGCTTTAGGATACAACATATTACATGTAACCATTGAATGAACATAATACAATTCACACTTGGCTTTTCAATAACATCATTTATTTCTTCATGTTCTTCGAAAACAACATTGTGTTTTACGGAAAGACGAAATCATAATCGTTTAACTGAAAGACTTTTGTGATGAATGTTAAATTTATATAGATTCTCCAATAAGTTTAAATAGACATTTTATAGATTTATATGGATTCGATGCTTTAAATATGAGATATGCATCACAACGAGTGTTAATTGGGTTGATCCAGCCCAACCATCATGGGTTGGGTTATTTTTAGGTCAGTCCAGCCAATTCATATTTAAAATGGATTGAGATTTTTCAAACCAATTCAGACCACTAAAAATTGCGGGTTATATGGACTAACCTGTGGGTTGAAATTTTTTTATTACAATTGTATAATAATTAATTAATAAAATGCTAAAAAAATCATAAATAATTCAAACAATGTCTAAAATTTTAAATAAAAATATCTTAATACGTTAAAAATTTTAAAATATAAAAATAATTCAGAAACAATATAGAAAATCCAAATAAAAGTTTAAAATTCTAAATAAAAACATTTTGTCTTCAATCTTTATGTTCTTCATTATCCATACATATAAAACAAACGAAAATAAATATATAAACCAAAATAATATATTAAACAAAATTATAAACAAAAAAAAGATATTTGAAATTATATTACCTTCTTCATTATCTTTAAAACCATGCATTCAAGAATGAGAACAAAGTAAAGCTTGCACATTTTCTAGGAGAAGTCAACTTCTGTATTTGTTCAAAATCCAAGAACCAATACTAAAAGATGATTCGGAAGCAACATCAGTTATAGGAATACTTAACACAACAAAAGCCATGTATGCCAACTCACGTTATCGATGTCGATATCCTTCCAATAGCCCAAGACATCTAAATCGGGATAATCCGACATTCTCAAATTCTCTTCATTCAAATATATATCCAAAAGTGATTTGCGTACTTCTTCATTCGTCTCAAAAATATCATCAAATTCATAAAAATCCTATAATGATAATAAATCCAAATCGAATAAATAAATTATATTGAAAATATAAATGTTAAACTTAAAATATGAACAAAGTAAAAAAATTACTTCAAAAATGTCTAAATGTTGGTTATTTTTTATTTGTAAAACAAAGCTGAGAAAAAAGATATTATAAATATATTTCATTACTATATATAAACTAGATATATATATTATATAATATATGTAATGTATTTTTAGTTCCGACTCACGGTTATGGGTTAGCCCATATAGTTCGACTAAAATTTTAGCCCAACCCATGAACCCATTTTATATATGGATTAAAAAAATTCAACATAACTCACACTTATACGGGTTGGGTTAGGATGAACCCGACGAACCATTTAGCATCCCTATACATCATTGTCTATTTATGAAAATTTAATGTTTTTTAAAAATAGTTCATGTATTTCCCCTTTTCCATATAAGGGAAAGAACAATTACCTTTTTGTGTTGAGACGTGTAATCGATGATCTTTGTTTTTAGATTGAAATACATATGTTGATTTATATAGTTATTCAATTCTTTTAATCAAAATAAGGAAGTCAAATCAATTAACGAGATACAATAGTTGTATTAAACTTACAATAGTCTACATTTTAATTTGAAATGTCTCTTTGCTTTCACATTTGCCACGTGTTAATAAACAATTATAGTTTAGAGATTCGTAATATTAGTACTTATATACGAAATAATTTAAAATTAAAATTCTATCACAATTTTAGAATGCTATAACAACATAGACTTTTTCCATATTACACTTGAAGTAGAAATTTCATTATAATTTTGCAATATGATATCAATCTATCTAGAGCATGCCACGGATCATTGTTTTTTTCTTGATATTTATAATTACATTTACGTTTTTACTTGTCAAATGTTGTTCTTGCACTATTGCATTTCTTTTAAAAAAACGATAAAATAAACTGTGATCAAAGTTTATTATATGATAATATACAAAAAAAAAGGTTATAGATTTGATTGAGTTTATTAAGTATATGCGCAATTGACATCTCAATCATTCATAAAAAGACAAGATCATCACAACATTAAAAAATGGTGTTGGAACTACGGTACCATTATATACAATGATTATCTCAACTTCCAAAACGATATTCATTCTAGGGACAATCACTATACCGTAGAAATTATGGTACCATTATGTACAACATTTAAAAGAGGTCTTAACTTACTGAGTCTTAGACGATTGTTATATGTACATTACATAACCAATAAAGAAATCTAGATTGAAGTAAGTGTTCTTGGCTATTGGACTTTTCACTCTAGTTTGGCGGGTTTGCTAACATCGCTAATCGACAAAATTACCTTTGTGGCAAACGTTTGGGAAGAGAAAGGGTTGTCAATGTCATCCGTGTGATGTTTTCCTATTTAAGTTACTCCAAGATGCACTCTCTTGACCCGAATTCACAAAACTATGAGCAATAAAAACTTTGTACAAGAAAAGTAATAATATGTTATAAATATCAATATTAGAAAATATTTATATGCACTACACATATTTTGTGCCTTAATAAATACAAGCAATACTTACCGAAAAAGAAGGTATATCGGATGAACTATGTAGCATGTAAAATTTTATATATCATTAATCAATAATGAGATTACAAATTTAAACAACAATATATCTGAACATAAAAACCTTTGCCGAAATAAACTGCACAATTTATCCGTTTTCGATAAACATACCAACTCTCAAAATGTTGCGAATATTTCTACTTGAAATTCGTCCCAACAAATTCTTCGACGACGCAAGTGGCAACATAATAATCAATTTAAACGCCTCAATGCAAACGAAAACATAAACAAACAACAAAAATCATCCATAAAAAAAGTGAATCAGATATCAATCGTTATTAACAAAATCGGTTGAAAGGAAAAGAATGATAGAAGAAAACGCGAGGAAAGCACAAAAAACGCAAAATGCATAGAGACTAAACACAATCACTACAAGAAAATTCTTATTTACGGACGGAATTTTCGGACTTAAAGTGTCGTCCCTAAATTTCGGAATGGATTAAAGACGAATTCAGGATGGAAAAATAAATTTGTCTTTATTCCGTCTGCAAATTTGCAGACCGAAAAATAGTCCCTGAGTCGTCCGTATTTGCGGACGATTTGGGATGGATTTAGGATACGTTGCGGATTGGAGACCGTATCCAAGGACGTCAACAATTTGCTGACGGAAACAGTGTTCGTCCGCAAATTTGCGGACCACATTACCATCTGTCCGCAAAATTGTAGACGATATTACCATTCGTCCGAAATTTGCGGACCGCTGTAACTTCTGTCTGCAAATTATAAGGGATTTAGGGACGTATTTGGGACGATTCGTCGGGAAATATTTGTATTAGTCTGTAATCCCTCCTTAATCAGTCGAGAAATTATCTATTTAACCTCTCCTCCTTTCATCTGTTTCTCACACACAATTCTCATATATTTCTCTACATATCTTCTTATCGTTTTTTATTATAATGGCATCATCGTCGAGATCAAATATTTTTATTTCTAGATAGTGGATGGATAGAATTATTGATCCAGAAACTCAAGGTGTATCGAAGGAGTTTATAGAAGGCGTTACACAGTTTATGACGATGACAACAAATCAACAAGTTTATAGAGACACCTGTAAGTTGGTTTGTCCATGCGTGAAATGCAAAAATGAAAAATTTGTTAATAAGAGAACCATTTGGCATCATTTTTATTTAAGAGGGTTTACTCCAAATTATTTCATTTGGTTATCTCATGGAGAGAATTTTGCACCATGACCTAGTAATGTTGTGGAAAATTTTAGTAGGGTGTATAGTACATCATGAAGTGTTTGAGACTTCTCAAGATGTAGAATTGAACCATTATGTAGAAATGGTGCAAAATGTATTCGTTGAAAGAAACGAATATGAAAATATTGAAGAAGATCCTAATGGAGAAGTGAAAAGTTTTTTTGAAATGTTAAAAAGTGCTAGACATCCATTTTATGATTCTTGTAGAAGTGATCTTTCACGGTTGTCTCTATCTGCACGTTTGATGAATTTAAAGCCTGAAAATAATCTTTTTGAGAATTGCATAAATTCTATATCACAATTAGTAAGAGATTATTTTCCTGAAGATAATAATGCAGTTGAGTCATATTATGAAACAACGAAGATGATGAGATCATTGGGTTTATTGTCATATCAAAAGACTGATGTTTTCCAAGATAATTGTATAACTTTTTTGAAATAAACTTCAGATTTGAGCAATTGTCGATTTTGTGGAAAAGATCGGTTTTATTTAAAAAGGAATGGAAAATCGGTTCTGTTTCGTCGTATGTGGTGTTTAACAATTACAGACAGGAAAAAAGGTTGTATCAATCTGAGAAGACCGCAAGCGACATGAGATGGCATGTTGACCATTCAAGTCGTGACGGATGTCATCCTTCAGATGGTGAGGTATGGAAACACAATAACAAGGTATATCCTGATTTTGCAGCTGAGAGTCGAAACATTTATTTAGGCCTTTACACTGATGGTTTTAATCCATTTAGGATGTTTAGGAGAAATTATTCGTTGTGGCCAGTTATTATGATAACGTACAATTTACCACCACATATGCATGAAGCGTGAGTTTTTGTTCTTAACAATATTGATTCCCGGGCATAATCCTTCGAAAAGAAGTTTGGATATATTTCTTCAACCACTGATTGAAGAATTGAAAGAATTGTGGAAGAGAGTTCCATCGTACGACATTTCGAGATGACAAACTTTTATATTACAAGGTGCTCTTATGTGGACAATAAATGATTTTCTAGCTTATGGTATGCTATATAGATGGACAACGCATGGTCGATTGGCTTGTCCATATTGCATGGAGGAACAGATGCTTTTCAGTTGAAATATGGTCAAAAGACGAGTTGGTTTGATTGTCATCGTCGTTTTCTTCCTCCTCCAGTTTATACCGGCGAAGAGATTTTTTATGAATGATTTCTTGCTTTGGATATTTTAAGGAGTATAGATTGCATAGGGAACAATCATTCGAGAATTGATGGTTATAGAATTACCCATAATAGGTACAAGAAGAGTATATTTTGGGATCTACCGTATTGGAAAAATCTGAAGGTTCGACACAATCTTGATGTCATGCACATAGAGAAAATTTTTTTGATAATATCATCAACACGGTAATGAATATCATAAGAAAAACGAAGGATAACATTAAATCACGGAAGGATCTAGAAGAGTATTGCTCACTAAAGGAGTTACATATAAGTGACGATGGTAAAACTCCAATTCCGATATTCAGATTATCGAATGATGAGAATTTTAAATTGTTGAAATGGTTGAAGGAAGACGTGAAATTTCCTGATGGTTATGCATCTAACATCGTAAGGTGTTTCGATATTTATGGAGGAAAGTTATCAGGGATGAATAGTCACGATTGTCATGAATTCATGCAAAGACACTTCCCATATATTTTTCTGAATTGATAGATAAACATGCACACGAAGCAATGGAGGTATCATTGATTATTTTATTTATGTAGAATAATTAATGATTAATAATTTACAATTAGTTGTTAAATAAACTAATCAATACTTTAATTTTTTAGGTATTGGCATATTCTTTTGGGATTTATGTGCGAGAAATTTGAGTGTAGATGTGGTTCGTAGACTTAAAAGTAACATAGTTATTGTACTATGTAACTTGGAGAAGATTTTTCCACCATCATTTTTCGATGTTATGGAGCATCTGACAGTTCATCTACCACACGAAACCGCATTAGGAGGTCTAGTTCAATTTCGTTGGATATATCCATTCGAGAGATTTATGTTTCATTTGAAGGAAAAAGCCAAATAAAAAGCTCGTCTAGAGGGTTGATTGTGGAACAACACGTGAATGAGGAGATATCGTTCTTCACTTCTTACTACTTCGAGCCCTATGTTCAAACGCGAAGTAGAAATCCCGACAGATGTTTTGATGGTGGTGCGACATTTTCATATCCAGTACCAGATGTTCCAGATATATTTTGTGGAACTGGTCGAACTGCTGGTAAGGCGAAAGATTTATGGCTATCACAACGAGATCTACACATTGCACATACGTATGTTTTACTAAACTGTGAATATCTTTGGTCTTTTAAAAGGTAACATATTATAAATATAGATTCAATTGCGTATCTGTATTTTATTTGTAATATTTACAGAATTTTTCTAACATTTTTCAGGATGTTTGATGATGCATTGAAGAATACATATGTGAATATTGATCAATCTCAACTCCAGGAACTTAAAGAAAGAGATTTCTCCACATGAATAAGACAACATGTAAGTAAATGATAGATTAAAAATTAATAAATTACTTTTATATATAATATTCTAACACTTTGTTGACGATTGTTTCCTCTGTAATGCAGATTGAGATTGGTATCACCCGTTGTGGCTACGAGATCTTGTTAAAGGATCCATTGTAAAAGTTACGAATTGGTCAATGTATTTTACACGTGGTTACAACTTTCATACTTACGAGCACGGAAAATTAAAGTCAATTATGAACTATGGTGTATGTGTGAAAGGTGAAAATTATTGTGAATCGACCGATGAACCAGATTTTTATAGGATTTAGAAAGAAGTTTCGCAATTAGAATATCCAGGTATCATTACTAATACAAAAAATTTCTTATGAATACCACGTATAATATTTTAGAATATATTGACTTATATTTACCAGTTTTTGTAGATTACATCAACCTAAGAGTAATGTTATTCCAATGTGATTGGTTTGATCCAATGAGGGATCGTGTAACAAGAATAAAGAAATTAGGCGTCGTAGAAGTTAGCTTTACACGATGATATGCAAAATACGAGCCTTTTATTCTTGTGTCACAAGCCGATCAAGTTTGTTATGTTTCCTATCCACATATGAGATGATTTTCAGGTTGGCGTTTCACAATGAAGATACTTCCAAAGGGTAAATTTATCGACAACACAGAAGAACAACAATTGGTCATGCAACAAAAAACCACCGAGATTGTTGCTACTGATGAAGTTACTGTTGAAACACTGGTGCATGGTGAAGTTGAAGAAATTGAAGATGAAGAGATAAAAGAAAATGAAGGAGATGAAAAATTTGAATCAAATTCAGAAACACAAAAATCGATGGAAGAATTATGTGACTTTAAAGATTATTCATGTTAACTTGTTTTCGGATGTTTAAAATAATAAAAGAATTTTTATTGTTAACTTCATATTGAATTGACGAAATATATAAGTTTTTATTAATTGTTCTCGTCCCGTCCCTCGGTCGGTTCCCGTCTCTTGGTCAATTTTCATCCCTCGGTTGGTTCTCGTCCCTCGGTCACGTCTTTTCGCGTCCCTCGGTCGGTTATCGTCCCTCGATCCCGTTCTCGGTCGGTTTTCGTCTCTCCGTTCTATCTCGTTCTATCCCTCGGACTGTGGATGGATCGTGGGCAGATCTCAAAATACGGACAGTCGCAGAAAACCGTCTATATGTCGTGTGCAGTCACGGACAGAATTGGGACGCGACCTTCGTTCGTTCGTAATTTACGGATGGATTAGGATTTACGTCCGCAAGCCGTCCACAATCGCGGATGTGCGTTCCGATCCCGTCCACCATCATGGACAGTTTACGGACGCGTCTCTTGTCCATCCATGATTGCAGACGTCTTGCGGACGGACAAACCGGACCGTCCGTAAATTTCTATAAATTTCTCGACCAACCATTGTTTTCCTTCGTGACCTGCCGCCTGCAATCAGTCTGTGAACCGCCGCCCTCGCCCAGTCGTCGTTCTCCGACTGTCTGTTTCATCCATGAATTGCCCGTCGAATCCTTTTCCAAAAACTTCCTTCTAGAGGTAAATCTGTTCCATTCCGATATTGTTGTTCGTCGATTCCGTTAATGTGTGGTTGGTCGATTTCGTTTGTATCTGTTCCGTTCGTATTCCACTCGATCTGTTCCATTTGATTTCTTTTGGGTTGATCCGTTTCGCATTTGTTCATGTGGTTCAAGATTTACGATTATTTATTGTACGAGAAACTCTTGATCCAATTTCATATGCATGGTTGTTGTTATTCTCGTTTGTTCCATGTTGCTTTATTGTTTGATTCAAAATGTACTCTTTGTCATATGATTCGAGTTGTAGCGTTGTATTGAATGGTTATGGTGGATGAGTAGGTATGTAGATTAGGTGTTCGATGAAATGTCTACAAGAAATTTGTTTAGTTAAGTTTAACAGCATATATATTAAGTTTAATGTTCTTGTTTAGTTTAAAAAACATATATTAAGTTATATTTTTTTAAGTTAAGAAACATATATATTAAATTTGTGTTTTTGAAATTATATTAAAACTAATTAATGTTTAATTCAAAATTAAAATATTTTAAAATAAATATTGAATTAAAATTTGATATAATATTTTAATTTAAAATTTTAGTATGTCTCGTCGTGTTGGAAGAGGCGGTAACACGAGAAACCATTCAACCTCGCAGGAAAGTGACAATGGTACGTCTCTTCCACAACACACGAGACAATCAGATACGGTATTTTCGGATTTTATTAATCCAAATTTATTTCCAAACATTGGATCGATACAATATATGTCGTATCCATTTTATCAGCAGACGCCACCACCAGTCAAGCCAATGATGCATCACGAGCCACCGATACATCATGAACCAACGGTGGAAGAACTTTTATCGATATATAATGAAGAAAGACGTAAAATTTCTCGTTTAGTTCCAAGTCGTGAAGACGACGCACAATGATACGTAACACTAAATTTAAATTTAACTTTGTAAATATTTAGTTAATTAAGTTTTTCTTAATTAACTAAACTTTCTCTGTTTTTCTTGTGCTATTGAAGATGACTCTTTCAATTTGCCTCCAGAAACAAATTTGTTTTTAGACGTTCTTTTATTTCCTGATAACTAATTCCATGATTATTACCTTTTTATTTTCCTAAAAAGAGCAAATGATCAAGTTTGCCAATACGATTTGAAAGCATTTTCAATTGCTTATTGGTTTCTCCAAGCTGGCTCTTGATAAAACGCATTTCTTCTTCCTTCAAAACTACTTCCTATTTCATTTCATGAATTTGAGCTTCTAGTTTTTCATTAGTCTTGACCAGTTGAATATTCAACTTGCTCATGTTCAGCCACTCGTCGTAAATGGTTTCCACATTTACTTTATCTTTTTCTTCATTTTCTGTCTCATCAACTTTATTACCTTATCTTTCTTCTTTTTCATTTTTTTCAATTATTCCAGTAAATGCAACAAAACTTAATATGTCTTTTTCATTACTGTCTTCAGAATCTGAACTTGATTCATAAAATGTGAGTAATTACTTTCCTTTGATTATAGTGTTGTATGCACATTCATTTTTTGTATTCCCAAAACCTTTCTCTCGTTGATATACTTGGACAGTCAGATTTAAAATGTCTGAATCTCTTGCATTCATGACATTGAACTCTAGATTTGCTATTTTTCTTGTTTCATTGTTCATCATTGCTCGATCGTTTGACTCTTGTATGTTTTTTCATAAATTTTCCAATTTTTCTGGTCAGAAGAACAATGTTTTCTTCAAGAATATCCAATCTAGAATTTTCATGAGTGACTTGAAGAACCACTCCTTTACTTTTTTCTTTTGTATTGTTGCCTTGTTCAAGTTGAAGCTCTAATTCATAAGAAACTAGAATCCCAAAAATCTCTTTAAAACTTGTAATATCAGTATTTAAAGACATATTCATAGCAACTTTTTGAGCATGAAATTTTTTAGGCAAACATCTAAACAACTTCTTGACCAGCTTCTTATCATCAAAAGTTTGCCCAAGTACACTTACCTCATTTGCAATTGCGTTCATTCTACTGTTGAACACTTTGAAACTGTCGTATTCTCCCATTTCAAAATTTTCAAATTGATATTCCAAAATATCAAGTCGAGTTCTTTTGACGCTTGTAGTTCTTTCATGTATAGTTTTTAGAGTATCGCATGCATCTTTAGCAGACTCACATCCTTGAATTTTCATAAATTCATTTATGTCTACAAAAGAAAAAATTGCAGTTAGAGCTTTTGCATTCAATGTTGAATTTCTTTTCTCACTTGGTGTCCATTTAAAGGTTTTTTCTTAACATTTCCATTTTTATCTATTATTGTTGGTGTGTAGAATTTGTAAAACAAAGATGAATTAGTGGAAGCAAAATAAAAAGACTATGAGTGAGCAAAAGATCGAGAGGATTAGAGAGAACAAGAATAAGTATTCTTTTATGTATTTCATTAGAACTAAAGGTACCTATTTATACAAGTAGAAAGGGTGAAAACAAGGAAATACAAGTATACATGCAAGGCACAAGTTTAGATGTAACATGCATGAGCTGGAGCGGTTAACAAGGCATAGGAGACCGTGAAAGTCATAAATAGGCTTGACTAAGTCGCAGGACGTGGGACGCAGCCCGAGACACGGAACACAGCTCGGGACGCAGAGAAAAGCGAGACGCAGAGAAGAGCGAGACACATAGAAGAGTGGGATGCGGCTCAGGACACGACTCAAGACGCGACTCGAGATATGGAGAAGAGTAGGACGCGGCTCAGGACATGGAGAAGAGCGGGACATGGCTCGGGACGGGGAGAAGGGAACGGGACGCAGCCCGAGATGCGTTCTTTCTTCTTAACATTCCCCCCTCAAGCTTAGGCATTCAAAAGCAACATAAGTGAAGCCTCATTAAAACCTTTTCGGGAAAAATCCAATTGGGATAAAAAAAACCCGACAAAGGAAAAAGAGTACACCAACTTATGAGCTCGAAGGACGATCGACTAAGCTTGAATGCGATGCCTTGGGACTGAAGATATCAATGATGTTGATCCGATAATTCCTTAAAATCACCCAAGGCCTGGCTAAAAGGCTTTCTCTCTTGTCTTAGATGATTAAAGTCTTTCTTTACTTCATACACACGGTTAAGATTAGATTCATTGCCAAAAACTTGTTTCAGCTCGTCCCAAAGCTCTTTAGGAGACTCTATGTGCCCATATGTACGAAGTATATGAGATTCAAGGAATTTTGTAAAACAACTGAGGCAAGATTGGCCCATATGTACGAAGTATATATTTTCACATCTGATCCTGTAAAAAAACTCCAAAGACCTTGCATGCCAAGATTGGCCTTAGCAATCTTTGTCCAAATGGAATAATTTTTTTCATTGAACGAGATTGAGATGCTTTTGGTCGAGTCCATGACAAGAGATCCGAGCAAATAAAGGGAAACAACAAAGAGGGATTAAAAAAATTTTGACCGGAAACAACTTTTGAAAGAGAATAGATTTCAAAAGAAACAAAATCGATCAAAATATTTTCAGAGATTCGATCACCGCTCTGATACCATGTAGAATTTGTAGAACAAAGATGAATCAGCGGAAGCATGATAGAAAGACTAAGAGTGAGCGAAAGATCGAGAGAATTAGAGAGAATAAGAATAAGTATTCTTCTATAAATTTCATTAGAACTAAAGGTACCTATTTATACAAGTAGAAAGGGTGAAAAACATGGAAAATACAAGTACACATGCAAGACACAAGTTTAGATGTAACATGCATGAGCTGGAGCGGTCAACAAGGCATAGGAGACCGTGGAGGTCATAAATAGGCTTGACCAGGTCGCAGGACGCGGGATGCGACCCGGGACGCGGAGAGGAGCGGGATGCGGCTCGGGACATGACTCGAGACACAGAGAAGAGCGGGACACGACTCGGGACACCGAGAAGAATGGGATGTGTCTAGGGATATGGCTGGGGATGTAGAGAAGAGCGGGACACGGAGAAGAGCGGGACACAGAGAAAGGAGCGGGATGCGAAGAGGAGCGAGACGCGGCTCGAGACACGGAGAAGAGCGGGACGCAACCTTTCTTCTTAATAGATTCCACATATTCTTCACGGCACTCCAAGCGTCTTCATCAATGCCTTCTATACTTGCTCTCATTTTTACCTTCCAATATCCATAATGTGAAAAATCTGATATGGTTGGTTTTCCAAGTGAGTATAAATCTCTTGGTCCTTCCATGTTGTCTTCTAAGATCTCAAACCAATAGTTAGATTTACTCTAAGCTTTGGTCACCAACTCTGATACCAATTGAAAACAATAGAACGACAACGTTAACCAATGACAAGAATCAAGAGAACAAAATTATATATATAATAATTGTTGCAGAATGAGGCTTCTCAGCCCTCCACGTCAGCAACAAATTTTATATATTATATATTTAATTTAAAAATACAACGTTTTTTTCTTTTTCTCCTCCTATACTCTACCTCTGCATTTTAATTTAATTTCATTTATCTTCTACCGTAACGGATCCTCCCACTCTCTCCACTCCAGTAAATAACCTGCCTCACGTCGTTCCATATTCACTCTCCCCATTCCCCTCTAACCTGTACTCTCTCCACTCCCCCACTCCCCCACTCCGGCAAACTCCTTTTTTTACGCCATCTCTTACTCCAACGAGTTGTTTGAGGCTACTGTTTCTGTCGCACAGAGCTGCTGTCACATCGCTTTCAGCCAACACCGCTTCCTTTTCCGGTAGCACCGCCCTTCTATTGCAGCGCCTCACGCCGTCCGCCTTAGGTATGTCTTCCCCTCTCCCTTCTCGCTTCTCCTAAATTGGTTGCTGGTCCGCTCACCACATCGCCTTAGGTATGTCTTCCCCTCTCCCTTCTCGCTTCTCCTAAATCGGCTACTGGTCCGTTCACCACATTGGCCTCTCGGATTATCTCCACCAATTCACATGTATATACATATGCGTGTCTTGATTTGGGTCAATTTAGGGTTTTCATTTTGGGCAGCATTGTTGGGTCTGCGCACCAAGCTGTCTATGCGAGCCACAAACAAGGAATAAAGGCGATAGAAGGCTGATGCTACCAAATACCCATGTCTTCTTTTCACACAACAGCTCACGACAACGTTGAAAATATATATGGGATGGTTGGGATAACTGAAATTAATTTCAGGAAGAGACTCCGTTCGAGCCATGTAGAGAGTTCAGGTATGCCATTGGCAAAGAACCAGAATGTGGATCAAAACAGTAATAACATGGCCGCTCCTCCTTCTCCTTGGATCCAAGAGGAGTCTAAACCAAGTTCTTCCTTATACATTAATCGCGGTTTGCTCAAGGAGCTTGACGATTTCGGGTTCTCGAGGGCCAAAGGAGCATGGCCACTTCATTACTATGGTGAATGATTACCAATATTACAACAGAGCTGAACATGGAGAGGTACGCTCATTGTATTCTTTCGCACTATGAACATTGAGCAAATTGAGGTCTCGGATGAACCTAAGAGCTGTGATTTTCGTAGGAATGGATACGGGCATGTAAAGAGCTTTTGGAAACAATGCGAATTACAGAAGGAAACGAAAGCAAACGGTATGAGATCGCTTTCTGAATCTCTTATCCATCAAAGTGTTCAGCTTAACGTGTGTTCTTATTGATGGGGAGATAATATTACAACAGAAACATTATTCTCATCTCATTTTTATTTATGATAGACTTCTTAGGACTATTAGAAGCCTTCCAGTGAAAGCCATGAAGGCCTCCTTAATGCATCATCTTCGATGTTAGGAACATGGAGTCTCCAAGTCCTTCTGATGATACAATGGAAGCTAAACCAGCAAGAAGAATAGAAGAAGAATAGAAGAAACGCGATAGAGCAAAGGAAAAGGTACGATCATTGTATACTTTCGCGATATGAACATGGAGAGAAATTTAGGTATCGGATGAACCTAAGAGCTGTGATATGTCGTAGGAACGGATACGGCAGGCAAAGAGCTTTTGGAAACAAAGCGAATTGCAGACGAAAATGAAAGAAAACGGTATGCGATCGCATTCTGACCCTCTTATCCATCAAAGTGTTCAGCTTAACGTGTGTTTTTTTTTATGGGGAGGTCATATTACAACAGCAACACAGCTTTACGGAAAGCTGAGAAAGAAGAAGAGAAGAAAACACGAGAGAGTATTCTTCATAAACTTGAGGCATACACAATTCATAAAAGAATACCATTGAATATAAGTTCATTATTCATTTTTTTAACCAATATGAGATAATATAAGACAATGATTGATGCGTTATCAGAGTTAAATATAACCTAATCTACCCGCAAGTGCACGGCACGTGTGTA
>CM071860.1:52554170-52582943 GCA_036759665.1 Gynandropsis gynandra | reverse complement strand
ATCAAAAACGTCTCCTAAATCGTGCAAGAAATACGTATGAAAACGAGATGATCAATGATGCAGATCGAGAGAAAGCGTATAATGGGAAGGTTACCAACAGGTTCATTCTGCTTCAAAATCGCCTCCTGCTGCTCAACAAGGGCATAACGTATGCTACTTATGCACCCTTTTATCTTCAATTACATAACATAAAAATATGAAAATATGTGACTTTTTCATATATCTCCACTTACATAAGCATGATCTCCTCAAATCAGTTTACTTCCAAAATGACGAATTTAAAGGTTCTTATTAATGTTTCAAGGCCATCAGTCCTCCTCCCGTAGTTGGGTGCCAATATCAGAGCAAATGAGAGAGTGCTTGAGGTCATTGAGGCGGAAACCACAAAGTAAGCATTTGAGAACATTAATGGCACATAAGCAAAAACATCTTCTCAAGCACCGCTTAGAGTTTAGCTTACTTAAGCAAAAACTATTGGGATTGTTTGTTTGCTTAAATGCATTGCTGAATTAGTTCTTTATACAACGTCTTAATAACCGTTGGCCTTTTATCTGGTACAGTTGTGTTTGTTGTCTGCTGCAGGTTGCTTATGAATATAAGTTGCTGCCAGCCAAACTTCAGGATTTGTTCAATGTCAGTTGAAACCTGTGTGAAAAGACTGCTAATAACATTTTTTTCAATCTTTTAACTCATCATTTGTTGTTTCTCATAGTCCTCTTATTGCCCTTTCAGCTAGAGCAACAGATCCTTCAAGCTGGAGGTGTTATTCCTCAGGTGGATATAAAAGATGCTCTTTCCAAAGTGCATGTTGAAAAGGACGCTACCCTAAATCAGTAAGCTGAATTTGGAGAGACTGTCTAATCTGGAGTCAGAAATATATCATGTGCACAAGAGGATTCCAGGGTGCTTAACGAATGAGCCACGAAATCTAAGGCTGCGGTCCAGGCACTCAAAGATGCTCTTAACAACTTAGAGTTTGAGAAAGAGTCCGACCTTCTTCAGTATCAGCAATCCCTGCAAAGGATAGGTGATTTAAATGCTAGCATCTCTCAACCCAAGAAGGATGCTGGAGAAATAAACGAGAGAGCCAGCAAAGCTGAAGTTGAAACTCAAAGCTTGAAGCAAAGCCTTGCCAGAGCTGAAATTCACAAGGAAACTGCTCTTGTTCAATACCGGTAATGTTTGGAAACCATATCTAATCTTGAAGAGAGATTGTTGAAGTCTGAGAAGGACATATTCATGTCTCGATTACAAACTGCAATAGAGAACAACAAGACACTCTCTGAGAAAAACAAGTTATTGGAGAATTCTCTTTTTAATGCTAATGCAGAAATTAGGGATTATAGATTAAAATTGAAGAGTCTAGAAGATTTGTGTCGTTTACTCAGTAACAAAAAGTCCAATTTGACTACATAAAGAGAGATTTTGATTTCTCAGATGGATATGACGAGAAAAGCCCTGGAAGATACGGAAAAAGGACATGCACAACTAGAATTGAAAGTTTCGGCATTATAGATGGAGAGAGAATCTTCAATTCAGAAAATTGAAGAGTTGGAATTATCCTTGGGTGCCAAGGATCGAGAGTATGTTAGTTTTGTGCAACTTAGTGAGGCTCGGTTGGACTACATAGAATCAAAGATTCCTCACCTTTAAGATGAATATCAACTCGAGCTAGATCGAGGTGTTGATGCTCAGATGGAGATATTTGTTTTGCAGAAATGTTTACAAGACATACTCGAGAAAAACTCGTGTCTCATAGTTGAGAATCAAAACATCAAAGATGCATCTAAAATGTTAGAGAAGCTAATCTCAGAACTGGAACAAGAAAATTCTGGGTATTGATTGCAGATTGATTCCCTGATTGGCCGAATCAAAGTGTTGAAACTGGGGGTTCACCAAGTTCTGAAGAGACTTGAAATTACTCTAGATATCGAGTCGAGAGATGAAAATTCTCAAAACCAGAAAAATGTGCATGGTATACTGACCAAACTTGATGAGATGCAAAATGTTATTTTGGGGATTCAGAATGAAACCAGCAGTCAGCCATTGAGAACTTTAACCTTATCACACTGCGTCAGCAACTTAAATCGGAAGCAGATGGTATTTCAAAGGAGAAGAGGATTCTTGAGAAAGAACTTGAATTCAACATCAATAGCTCTCATCGGTCATAGCAAGCTAATCAATGATTTCTGGTGCATTTTTCTAACAATTAGAGAATGTGTGAAAAAAAAAACAAAAAATTATTGTACATGATCCAAGTAAGGAACCAAAAACAATTTTTTGTAGGTGTTCCTAAGTAATTCATCTTAAACTTGCATTTTTCTTTTTGTTGAAAAATTGTTTGAGCCCTGGATACAAGAACACATCAATGTGGAGAACTTAGGTTGTTTTTGATATTGTTCTAAATTTCAATTTCAACTTACCTTAGCCACCACACAAATAAAAATAAATCACCATCCCGCGCATTGCGCGAGAGCTTTTTCTAGTATCTAAAACAATACTAACTTTATTTACGAATCAATATTTTAAGTACACTTGTCTTTCATTACAATATACTTAAAACTTTCGCAGATAACTCCCACTGAATTACATATAAATAAAAGCTTATTGTTTCTCTCAATTTCTCTTTATCGCTCTAAATACATTTATTGTTTCTCTCAATTTTACTCCGTAGTACATTAACATTGTTTAGGTGGGCATCCCCTTATAGTTTTTTTATTTAGAAAGATGAGATTAGTTTAATGCTATTTAATTATATTTTAATAATCAGATCATAATAATAGTTTAGAAACGGAATAAAAGAGATCACAGTATCTAAATAAAAAAAGATTGTTACAATTTTTATTTTTACGTAAACTTGATAAAATGTAACAGAAAAAAGAAAAGGATGAGAATGTATGGTGGGACCCACAGAATGACCCCTCCTATGCTGTCTGAAAGCCTTTTTATTCAGAAGTCTCCAGGAGAGGAGAGGACAAAAAAAGATCTCTTTCTCTCTCTAAAAATAATAATGGATCATAAACCATCATCGTCGTCGTCACCAACTTCTTCTTCTTCTTCTTCTCCATCATCATCGTCAATGGAATTCCCCGAGACAAACTTTCCTTTTCCCTCTTCTTCCCATCTCAATTTCTAAATCATTTGGGATTATTTTTTTCCTTTTTTTATTGTTCTTCGTATTTGGGTTTTGAATTTGTCCGGAATTGTGATCTATTTCACTCTCTCCCTCTCCCTCTCCCTCTCCCTCTCCAGTTGTGTTTGTATTGTTCCTCTGCTTCTGTTAGGATCTACTGTCCAGAAACCCTAATTCCCCACCAATTCCCCCACCCACCGACTTCTTCCCCTTCCTGGCCCATCCTAGGGTTCCTTTTTCTTTTTTGGCGATCTTTTCCTTTTCTCTCATCTTCTCGTGATTATTTAGTTTGATCTTTTAGGTTTTGTTTGGCCGATCTCTCTTTTGCTTTTTTTTCCTTCTCTCTCTCTATCACCCCTCGGACAGACCCTGATAAACCTTAGAATCTCTGGTTTCAATTCGCTGGATTAGGGGTATTCCTTTTCATTTATCGTGCTTCCGCTAGGTTTAATCATTTAAACTATGTCTAGGGTTTACTGGGTCACCTATAGTATCATTTAGAATCGGTCCTTAGTCCCAGAACTCATTTCTTCTGTGAAAGTTTCCATTTTTCCTATCTCTCATTCTCTCTCTCTTTCTCTGGGGGTTGATCATGGCGTATCAGTCGGTTCCGGGTTCGGGGGTCCATTACTTGAATTCCCCTTTTGGTGATACAACCTTCACCAAGGTCTTCGTCGGTGGTCTTGCTTGGGAGACGCAGAGTGAAACCCTTCGCCGGCATTTCGAGCAGTACGGGGAGATCCTTGAAGCGGTCGTCATCACAGACAAGAACACTGGCCGATCCAAAGGCTACGGCTTTGTGAGTATCCTGTTTTTATTGTATTTATTCGTATTTTGGTGTTGTCTTGTAGACCAGAAGGGTTGATTTTAGCTGCTTTTTAATGGCGTCCGCCGTTCTTTGAATGCGTAGAGAAGCCAAATGGTAATTCTGTTAGTCATGGCCATAACCTGATATTTAGAGATCCACTTGGAGACTTTTTAATGTTGTCAACTATGATTTTTCCGTATCGGGCGTAGCAGCGGAGTGGTTCATTAGGCTTATGATCAGTGGTTGTAACTCTGTTGATCGAGGGTATAATCAAGAATGACTCAATGCTTTCCATGTATTTTGTATTGAGGATTTAGGTGACTTTCCGGGATCCAGAGGCTGCTAGGAGAGCCTGCGCGGACCCAACCCCCATTATAGATGGTAGACGTGCAAATTGTAATCTCGCATCCCTTGGGAGACCTCGGCCTCATCTCCCCTATGCAGTAATACCCAATTTGCCTGGTTAGCCTTGCTGAAAGACTCAATCATACCCTTTTCTTGTGCTCTCATTTACCGAGACTGGCTTACGTTTACCTTGATATAATCGTCTATGTTTTAAGGATTATCATGGTTGTTGAACTCCTGTAATGTAGTGGATTGATTTTTTTGCATGATAGGACGCTTAAGACCTGCTTCCCCATACGTGGGAGGGATGCAGGGTCCTCGCGGTGCATTTTTTGGAAATTTTCCGTATCAGCAACCACTTCCTTACAACTACCAGCAAGGCGTCTTGTACCCTTATGGGTGAGTCTCACATTTTGATGTTCACTCATAGTGCATTACTATTAATGTGCCTGCTTTCCTTCTGCGAGATTGGCAATATAACTATATTTAATGTGTATAACTCATCTTTGGTCTATTAGCTGAGTGATGTTTGCGGTAATTATTGAATGTGTATTACGATTCCTATGCTTTAAATTTTTGCTCGACCTTTGGCATGAGATGAATGGATCATCAGTTTGAAATATAACAACGATCGTGTGATCCTGTGCTGCAAGTTGTAATGAATAATAGCTTAAATATGTATTGTATACTTTATGCTTCTTTTTGTTGGTGTTGGGTTAATACTTTAAGTATGTGGTCCGTGAATTTCATAATGGAGGTAGAAGGTTTTGGGAGTTATTTCCATCTATTGGCATTTACCAATCACAGCATGGACTATCACTTAGGAGATTCTAGACGTTCGAGGAGTATATAATTATTTAGTACCCCTTTAGGATTCTTGAGTATAGCCCTGTGATGTGACATGTTGTGATTGGTAATCTTGCAGAAATGCAAAAATTATTGCCGAGGATATGATGCCCAACTCAATGTTTTATGAACAGGCAAGGTCATGAAATGTTTTTGGACTTTGATTGGACAAATTAGGTCAAAACTTGAGGGGAAAAAACAGGGAATTAATTTTCTGCTTGTTCTCATAGTTACAACCTTTGTTCGATGTTACAGATGTATGATGGCCAATGTCATAGAGTCACCGTGTTCTTCTTTACATCCGCTTTTAGGCATGTAGCCAAAATGTTGCTAATGTTTCTGATTTTTGTGTTTTCTTTTTCCCTCGCAGGATGGCAGCATATGGACCAGATTACATGTACTCACAGGTTGATAAGTTGCATTTCTTATTTGTTTCTCTACACTGTAAACTGTCTTATAACTTTAGTTCTGACCATTGTCTTCTCATTTTTTCCTAGGGTGTATATGGTCCTTACGTGGGTCAACAATACCTTCAGGTCTATGGAGTACCAGGGACGGTTAGCACACCAGTTTATCCATATGGGCAATTGAACCAAGCCGTTCCCAGTGGTCACGGTTATGCAGCAGTTCAGGGGTATACGGTTCCAGGAAGTCATGTTCTGCAGCTTGGTGGAACCAGTGTCAGTGGAATGACAACATCGCCTATGCCTGCTATTCAATCTCCATACCCTCAAGGTGCTTTTTGCTGTCATCTATATCATAATATTACTCTTTTTCATGTAAAAAAAAAAGTATTTGCACTACACTTTAGGTTGAAGCTTGCTTTTGCTATGTTCGGAAGAGAAAGCCGGTGTTAGATATAGAGACGTATAGAAAAGCTACTTCTTTTAGTTTTTGCAAAATCCAATTAGTACAAAACAAAGTACTTTGTAGGAAGAATATTTATGACCTGATTATTGATCTCTTATATGAGAGACCGAGCGAGAAAGTCGTTTAGATAGAGTTTAGGCCCTTGTTTGCTTTAGAAGGACTAGTTATAATTGCCAGGGCCAAGGATCTCAAATATCAGGTAGTGAAGCAGATATAAACAGTACTTATGCGGAAGTTCAATAGTACCCTTTCTATTTCGAATCAGGTATGCCAGGGCCTGCTCCAGCACAGCCGCATATCATCGTCCAGGCTCCTCAGTTTATGCAGAGTAGCGGTTCTGACCAATCAACTGGGTGAGAATCGATCAATGTAAGTATATGTTAATTTGGTTAAAAGGGCTAGGTGATTATATGCACATTTTGTGTTCCCATTTCTTGGATGGTATTCTTCGTTTCAGTTATATACTGAAAGACTGCAGAGATGGAAGGGCGGCTTTACTGCTACTTGAGGTGGAGGGCTTCCTATTTAAACCTTGCACATTATTCATTATGCATTCTAGAGGTATGTGTGTTTCATATCCAAGCGAGCCCTTCGGTTTCTTTCAGCCAAACGAAAACGTTCATGATCATGGAAATGCTTGATTAACTCAATTGTCGTGGTTATCACTGTACAGGTCGTAAGTAGTCTTGCTCACCGCAGAAGTCAAAAGGTCTGAGTTGCTCTCGGGAAGGCGGAGAAGGAAAGAGGTTGCTGGGTTTGTGCTTCTGTTTTCTACCCCATTGTGTTTATATCTGAAACTGAAACACATGCTGCTCGTGCTCGCGTTGAGTTGCTGGCAGCCATGAACTATAGTGGTTTTTATCGGGAACAGGGTTTCCCCGAACAACCATTAGGAATAAGTTGTTGTACAAAAATGCATATATATATATACATATTCACACATGCATACACACGGTAGAATCAACATATGATTCTTTCTAGTCTATTAGTCGCATGACCCTTAAGGCATTTGGGTCTTTAGTAGATGGTTAGGTATCTGTCCAGAGTCCTGCATTGTAATTAAAACATGATCACTCCTAGCTACGTATGTTCATATCAGTTTTTAGGGTTCCTTCATGTTCTGACAGTTTGACCACGGATGAATTGTTATATGGAGCTCACTCCAATGTATGGAGACGGCTCCTCCTTACATTTTTAAATATGGAATCAAAATGAAGGACATGTTCTTTGTATCATTGTTCTATCATTTGAAAAATCGGTTTATCCATTGGCTTTGGATTAACATTGTCTGAAAATATCAGCCTGAGATCTGTTCAGGTGCAATCTCCTCTTGTGGGATTGTACCGAAATAAAGACATACTGTCAGATGAATTTGAAAGACTTCACAGCCTACAAAATAGCAGAAAAAGGTCAGGAGCTTTGGACTGAGGTTCTGTGGTCGTTTAATCGTTTGCTGTATCTACAGCTGTTGGATCCACGTACCTTTTGGATCATGGAACTGTATTTATCAGATTCTTCATCGGAAAACTGTAACAGGCAGGAGGACGTTACTCTTTCATTAACTAGGAGGAGCCAACATGGGAGTGTAGCACCAAAACAGCAAAGACTGAAGTAGCAAAGCACTCACCTGTCCCGTCACTGTATATAACCGGTTGTACCATCCGGTTGATGCCATTCCAATTGCAGAGTACAAATGCTTGCGAGTTTCGCCCGGGCTTTGCAGCGTGTATTCGATGTAATAGAATCCTGATCATCGGTTCATCATATCGTGATAGATATTGATATTAGTATATCACTGGAACATGAAGAGAACTCTGAGATCCGGAGTTGAGTTTTACCCTTGGCAGCTTTGCAATCCACAAGCTTGGCCGTTACACCAGGTGGCCGTTGCCAGCTTCTGTCCAATCCACTGACCTGATTTGGTTCAGACAGGTGAAAGTTGTTAAATTGTAGCATTATGGGATCAAAAGTCAGGTGACATCCACGGTTATTGAGACAAAAAGCTAACCAGAGTCTCAGCGAATTCATCGACCTTTCCAAAAGATTCCATTCTTGTGAAATCTGGACCGAGTCCAGTGATAACTACACTCACTGAGACAAGATACAATCAGTTTGTCGTAAGCGATTAAAGCCGGCCTGTCAAGATTTACTCAGTCGAAGCTGGTGATTACCGTTCGAAGTTGATGCTGCTTCTTCTGGGTAGAAAGCAGTGATCGATTTGAATCCATCTGAATCTCCTTTCCCGATTTGCCAATCTTTCAAGAACGATTCATAAAAAACTGAGTTAAATAAGATTCTTCGAAGTTCCTAAACAGATTGAAACTATACCTTGTGGAATGGATATCTCGAACTTGTTCGATTCATCTGTATACATTCGGAAATTCTCCAATACATCTGCAAAAAACATTCGAGATTCAGTTTTCTCTGCAAATCATAACATGTTCTTGGAACAACTGAAGCAAAGTACACAATACTTGTGTCTGCAAATGCAGGTGAAGCAACCAAAGGAACAATGAAGGCACAGTAAGCTGTCTGAAGCATGACTTCTCTTCTGCTCCTCCCTAGCTGTTGATGAGATCTGTGAAGAAGAGGATACCTTATCGGAATCAAAATAAACCCAGAAAGCGAAACCTCAAGGAGAAGAACTAGGGGATCAAATCAAATCAAATCACTCAATAAGAGAGACAGAGAGAACTACGAAATCTGAAGGTCCTGTTTGGATTTGTCCTGTGAACAGATGGTTTCCCTGTCGATACATTTTCTGAATCCTGCAAATTTGGGGGAATACGACGGACTAAAATCTTTAAGAAGACCAATGAAGTGGGGAGTTTCAGCCATATAAATGACATGAGAGAGTTACATACATATGTGTATATATGTGTATGTGTAAGGAACCTGTTGTGTTGTTGAGAAATGGTGGTGGTGGTATTGTGGCGCGGGGAATCGGGAAGCTCCGAGACGGCGAATAGAAAGAAGAAACAGCCGCCATGAGTTTCAAGATATGTCCTCTTCTATGTTTCACGAAGAGAATCTAATAATCTATCACTCTTTTATTTTTCTATTTCTATTTCTATTTTCTGCGTTTATATTCTCTTTCATTTCGTTTTAAAACATTTTAGAAAATATGTCATGATGAGAATCTGTAATTTATATATATATATATATATTTTTTGTGAATTATCAAATTAAGTACGAAATCTTTTTCTTCCTTTTTTATACTTGAAAATAATTTTATAAATAACGTTCTTTTACATTCAATAATTATATTTTCATCCGATTTTTTTCAGACAATTGAATCTTTCAAATTTAGTTGAAATTTATATCTAAAAAAATAAATTATCCTTAAATTATCTTTAGAAGAACAGTATTATTTTTCTTATAATTAGGAACGAAATTGTTTTGGACATTCGGCCGATTACATATGCTGATCAAGGACCAAATATATAAATGATTTATGTAAAATTTGATATTGATCGAGAACTAAAATATATAAATAATTCTTGTAAAAGTTGAACCGTGAATTGAATCTTTCATAAAACACCAACTGAACATTAAACCTATTGATTCAAGTAAAGCAATTTGATTTTGTGTAGAAGTAACACACCTCAGATTTTACTATAGAAACTATTGTATCCGTGCAAGAGGAAAATGCCATTTAAAACAAACTATGGAAATAGTTCCATATAATATCTAATTTTAAACATTAAATTTGTCAGGTTTGATAATAATTTAAATTAATGTCACATTTCATATCCGCTTGAGATAATAATATCCCATATTTACTCATCACAATACCAACAATGCAATCAATACTCAGTAGCTTCACCAATTGGCAAACCAAAGAAAGAGTATTTCATTACACAATTTACACATTTCATTAGAAAAGTTTTCATCATTTGTTCATCTAACTTTGCTTTGTCTCATTGGCTCTTTTCCAAAGAAAACGAAGTGAGAACGTGGCAAGGACAAGCGTCTGCCAAAACCACGTTTTCGCGTTCTTCGGATCGACTCTCCGAGCCAGATACCATGCGTAAATGCCTTCCCCGATGTGCGCAGCCACGAAAAATATGGACATCACCCGCATAGCTAACAACGACCTGTAGAAGAACAATGAGATGGCTCGGAAGAAAGGGACTGGTCCTATGTCCGGTAGCCACGCCACGGCTACAATGCCTGGCAATCCGATCAGACAGAACAACCACGCGTAGATGCTCGGCCCATCGACTTCTCTCCTCTTCTTGTCCTGAAAATGAGATATTGTCTTGGCCATGCTCTCTTCTGGCGTTGTTTTGGGCAGGTACTTGAGTTCCTCCTCGGCTTTCCTGATCGAGTAGTAATGAGCCACTCCGATCTGTGTGAAAATGGCCAGAGAGTGCTTGAGAATGCATGGAAGTTGTGATTTTTGCTTGGTTTGAAATGTCCCGAAAAACAAAATTATAAACTGTTGTACAATCCAACCGACCTTGTAGACCTCAGCAGGGAGGATTAATGGTTGTGGAATCCACCATTGGTTAAGCAAGATATATACAGAAGCATACACAACCTCAAACATTCTTCCGAGAAAAAGAGCCCGAGGAACCGATAACGATAACTTGGGCAGGTCGTAATCCAAATTTCTCAAAAGTGGACGGAGGAATTCGAAGCTATTGATCGGATGACCTGTCAAGATGTCCATTGAAACAATCATTAACGGAAGCAAAGAGAAAAATTAATGAGCAAATGAAACAAGTTGAGAACTATTACCATCAGATACAAAGTATGCTTTGCCTGCAGCTCTTGGATTCTCAGAGACTAAAGCCGAGCTTGCGAAAGTGAGCGCAAGTACAAGGTTATCGACATAAATCCAATCGGTTTTTACGTTCACATCACCGATTTTGAAAAGCAGTAGACCTAACCTCGCGTTAGAGATTATCCTAGGAAGATGCCTCTCTTCGCCCGGCCCATACACAAGGGCTGACCGAATTGCACACGTGCGAAGCAATTTTCCTTCATCACTCCTGCATATCATATAATCCAACTTCCATTGATATAAAATATTCCTGGAGGATTCAAGCTTTTGATTTCATCAACAACTAAGCTTTTCCATATCCTCTGTTTCCAAATGCTAGCAACAATGAATGTTCTTCATTTATTATAGTTCCTACAACGAAATGTGAATAACTTACTCAACAGGACGACCATTGCTGGTTAGAACCAACTGTTCGGCGACTGATTTACTCCGACTGTATGGATCGACATATTGGTCAGATGCCAAATACGGCAGAGCTTCATCTCCGTTTTCAATGTCCCTCCCACCGAAGACTACACCGTTTGTGCTCAAATACACGAGTCTCGTGACCCCGTGCTTCACGCAAGCTTCCACAACATTACGCGTTCCTTCGATATTAACTTCATCGATTCGACCCGTTTGAAGCAATTCCTTTCCGGAACGTCCATACGAAGCGAGATGAAACACGCAGTCCGCCCCTCGGAGACCTTCCTCAACCTCCTCTCTATGAACGACGTCTCCTGATGCATTTTGCATCGTGATGCACATAAAACTAAACCGATCAATTCGAATATCTAGCACCTATACACATAAACGGTCTATTCACTCCCGGCAACTTATTAGCATGCGTCAATCTATTCTAATGACCCAAAATCTTAATCTAGGAGATTCCTCTGCATATACACATACCAAACATACATAAGAACCCAGAGAAGAGAGAGAGAGAGAGAGAGAGAGAGAGAGAGAGAGAGAGAGAGCTGACACGCATGCACTCCATAACCCCGATTTCGTTGCATATTTTGGAGCATTTTCTAAGTATAATGTGATATATTAGCTATTTCTGAGAATTCCTTCTGCTGCTAAGCAGTCTAAGTACTACATGTAAACGCACAATGATATATATATACCCTGTATACAGTGGACACCGGAGTCTTTGAGACAGTCGGACCACGGAGATAAGGTGCGGTGGTCGAACGAGCGGACCTGGAGAGCGCCGCGGCGGAGAAGCTCAAGGCACACGGCGGATCCGACGAATCCCATCCCACCAGTGACCGCCACGATCTTTCTTTCTATTCCTTTAAGCTCCTCCTCCATTTTCACATCCATCTTTTGTGTTACAATCTTCTCGATTTTGATATTTCCAAAGCTAAGACTTTTGGTTGATTTTTGAACTGAACCTTGAAACTGAAGTTGATATGATACGTGGTTGGAGAGTGACAGATTGCAAGTAATTCCGACGTAGTCTAAAAACACATGTCAAACGGCAAGATCGTGTAATGGAGATCACGTGTCGGAGATTCACCGTTGAGACTTTTTTTTTAATATCCCCTTTAAATAAAATTCAACAATGTGGAGGTTTCTTTGTTTTTTTATTTTACATTGATTAATTTATAAATTTATATTAAATAAATTATATATTGATAATATTAATATTTAAAAAAATAAAATATTTATATGAATTTAGAGAATATTTTAATTATTATATGAATAAATAAACAAAAAATAAAAAATAATAAATAATAAACAACAAAAAATATTATATATTTATTTGAAATAAAATTTAATATAAATAAATAAAATAGATTTATTTGAAATAAAATTTAGTAAATTATTAAATTTGAACAAAATAATAATTAACAAATATTGATTTTTTATTCATTCTCTTTTTTCAAATTTCTAAATCATCAAAATAACTTTTTGTTTTTATTCTATATTAATTACCATTTATAAATTATTTCAAAATGAATTATATATTAATAAAATTAATATTTTAAAGAAACATTTATATGTATAACATCGTTTTCTCGAGATAAATTATATGTATTGGGCTTATCTATGTTTCTTCATTGAGTTTTTGACAATATATTTTGTCACATTTAAGAAATAATAATCGTTTATATTGTTTAAATCAAGATTTATAAAAATTTTATTTCAATTATATGCAACTAATATAATTTTCTTTTAATATTTTTATCTTTTTTTTAATAAATAGAATCTAAACAATTATACATAAATAATTTTTTACATTAAAAATATAAATAATTAAACATACATTCTAATATTTCAATAAAAATTTACATAATGATATCATAGACCGCCTCGTAAAGCCACCTCAGCAATAATTTTTTTTATTTATTACATCTATTTAAATCAATAATTATATTTAATTACCTCATTAATCACCTTAAATCTCCATTTAAATATTATTTATTATATTTTTAATTATTTAAAATATCAAATTTAAATGTTTTGATTGGCTACTTCTCCGGAATCAACAACTTTTTAAAAATTGATTTTTTTATTTAAAAGTTTTGAATTAAAATTTTTTAATTTGAAAAGTTCAAAATTATATATATAAAAGTTTTTATAAAAAGAGACTTCTACTAAATCTATGAGTTACACCACTTCAATTATTACATAAAATATTATATTATATTTTTTAAAATTATTTACTATTATTCGATTTTATACAAAATAATATTCATTTTATATTATCTATATCGATAACATTCAATATAATTTAACTATCATATCAGCGGCGCGCTACCTAATACAAAAAATTGTAATACATGCTATTGAATAATTTTTTAAAGTATATTTTTGGTTTCAATAGTGTATTAGTGGTAGTGTCGTCAAAACATTTTAATGCTTATACTTTGTAAATTTTTATTTTTTAAACAGAGCATTTATTTATTATTTATTATACAACATGATCAGTTAGTAAATGAATTGTCAATTCTTATTTAGTCAATCCTAAATTTTTTAGTTACATTTGATTCATACTCATAAACATTTCATATGATATCAGAATAATTTAAATGTATAAATATTTAAATTTATAAATATTTGATATGATATTATAATTTAATTTAATTCGATTTAAATATTTTAATTACAATGTATACACTAATGAACTTTGTGGAGTGAATGATATGTCATACTATCTAATATATACTAAAGCAACAATCCCGTTGAACAGTAAAAAACACAGTTTCACAATCCTGACCATTAGATCATCTCTATTTTTTTGCCGGCGATTCCTCAGCCGTCGGATAAACGCCGGGTACTGTTCACGAGTGTTTGCTCTTCACAATCGTCCGATTACTTTCCACCGACTCATCTTGGTCTTTGGTTTATTTTCTTTTACTTACAAACGAGCGATGGGTAAACGGCGAGCGGCTGAGGGAGGGGAGGCGCGATGGGTACTAAGGGAGGGGGGCGACGGTGGAAAAGGGAGGCGCGATGGGTACTAAGGGAGGGGGGCGGCGGTGGAAAAGGGAGGTGCGATGGGTACTAAGGGAGGGGGGGTGGAGAGGTGGGGGAGGGGGCTGCTCGGAAGGAGGCGTTAGGTGGGGTTTGGGGGCTGCTGGAGAAAGAGGTCAAAGGGGTAAAAAAATGAAAGAGAATTAGGGTTTTTATTTTATTTATTGTAATAGTATTATTTATATTTTATTTACAAAAATTGATCCAGAAATATCTTTAATCAAATTATTTAATTTTTAAAAAATCATAAATATTAAAATATTAAAAGTAAAATCATAAATTATTTTAAAAAATTATAAATTATTTAAAAAATTTATTTTAAACAATAAATGCATAATATTTATAAATAATTTATTTTTAAAAAAATATATTAGAAAAATCAAATATTAAAATTGAAAAAATTATATATTATTTAAAAAATTATATATAGATAATAAATTTCTGAAAAAATTGATTTTAAGTATTATTTAAATAATTATATATGTAAATAATATTTTTTTAAAACTAATTTCTGCGCGCGGAGAGTAAATACTAATTCTACATAAAGTAAAACATAAATTATAAATTAAAACATAAATCATGAAATTCTATATCTCACCTTGAACTAGCTTTTAAATTTTATTAAATACAGGTCCATAATTAATAATTTTGTTGGCATAATTTTTTTTATTGTGATAATAAATTTTCATCAATCTACTTTTTTTTCTTTCATTCTTGATATAAATACATGTAATATAATTGCTCGTGCTTGAAAATAGGACGAGACAAATATATTATAACTTTTATTATTTTGTTTAGATGGTTATATAAAAACTTTTCTCACACATTTAAAATGATATTTTTAAATTTCAATAAAACAGCATTTATGCGATAATTAATAGGTTTAGTAGTAAATGAAGTTTTACTAAAAATAATGATAGAAATTATTAATTTAAAGACGAAAATTTCCGACGAAAATGTGTCAAAAATATTTTAGACGAATTAAAAATATATATTTTTATTTCTTCTAAATTTTAGGATAAATTAATAACAAAATTTAAATTCCTCCATGACGTTGGAGCAAACTTTGATTCTTGATCTATCTCTAATCTAAATTTTACGAAAAATAGATAATTTTTTTATTTTATTTCTAACTCCTTAAAATATACAACCTAGAGAATTCAAGGTTCATAATGGAATTTGATCGCCATCTTCTATACGAGTTTCTAATTGGTGTCTATTTTGTTCAATTTAAACGGAAAAATTAAGCTTTGGTTAGATTGTTTCTGTTTTGATCTTTGTCGATCTTTTGGCGAATCACATTCTTCACACCATCTCTTCTTTGTTCTTGTAAAAGAAAAAGGCATGTTTTGTCTATTTCTTTAAGGTCTTGACTTGTGGAGTCCGTCGCCTGCAAACGCGGCGACTGCGTTTGCTGGTGAATGCTGGTGACATTAAAATCGATTGGTGGAGTCGCATCGCCAGTAAATACGACGAAACGAAAATTTTAAAATCCAGAATTATATTGCGCTACGTTTGGATTTCGGTTCGTTTTTAATAAAATTATGAAAATATTCTTCTCTCTTTTTAGATATTGTGTTTATACTTTATATATATTTCAAATTTTGTTTTAATGATTTATTATAGTTTATATTTATTGTAAATATATAAATGTGTGTATATATATATGGGTCTATGAAAATATTTGATTATATTTTAATAAAATTATTTTATGTTTCTATTATAGTTTATATTAATCGTATATATATACATATATATATGTATTGTATTTTAAAATATTTTAATTTTTGAATTTATTTCAAATTTTTGAAAATTATAATAAAAAAATATACTCTAAACAACATAAATTTAAATAAATTTTTTTATTAATAATTGTCTATTTTGGTAATTTTGCTCAAAACGCAATCGTAATAGTTTTCTGCGATTCGCTTTCTAGTCTCATTCTCCTACAAACGCAACGTTTTTCCACCATTTAGATAAAATGAAACAAAATACCGCCAATCGCTGATACAAATGCCGCCAAAAGACAAACGCAAACATAGCGTTTCCACCAGTCAAACCCTAAGTACCCAATTCATATAAAATACAAAAACTTATGATGATATGGATTTGGACGATTTTCAGTGGATCTTAGATGCACCCGGTGTCAATGTGTGGACACTCATCGACAGGATGATCATGGTGGCTTCACTAGACATGAGTTGAAATGTCAGAGATACAACATCGTCGAGCATCTATACATGACTTTGACGGTCAACAGATGACTAAGACTGCAGCGGCGTCAAGACGGTGGAAATTAGGGTAAACGCGAAATGTATTAAAAAGTTGAAAAATGGGATTTCTACCTAAGGGAGGGAGTAGAAAACAAGAGAGGAAGGGATGGTGCGACGATGGTAGATTCAGTGGCAAAGAGAGGGAGAGAGGGAGGTGGTGGTAAAAAGGTGTGGTGAATTTGTGAAGTTTTTAATCAAGAAAAAAAAAAGAGGGAGAGGTTGTCATTTTGTCAATCAAATTAGAGACAACTTTTGTGTTTCAAATTGAATTTTTTTAGTAACGATGAAAATTTTAGATTTTTTTCATAATATAATATTTTGAGCGAAGTATGGTTTATCTATTTTTTTCTTAAAGTTTTTATAATAAAACTGAGAGAGATAAAAAGAGATAGTTACATTATGTTATTGCATATATTTATTGTACGATGTATATGAAACGAGATAACCGAGAGAAAAAGATCCACATGCTTCTCATCGGATGAAAGCAATCGAAATGACATCTTATTAATCTGACCACTCGATATAAATAAAACAATTGTGATCAAATAATTTAAATATAACAATTGTGATCAAATAATTCAAACGAGCCCTATGATATAGAAAAAGAAAGAAATGAATCAGATAATAGATAAAGGGCCACACAAATTTAACAGAGATGTGATGACAATATATTTGCCATATCATCATTTCTATTGTTTATATATAGTTCTGTTTTATATAATAGTAGATATATGAACCAAATAAATCTAATTCACCATCTCATCATCTCATGTGAAATAGGTATGAAACAAAATTGTTATAATTTAAGCTACACTAAATATTTTCATACCTTGTATTAGTTAATTGGTTAGAAAATTATAGCAGTAGTATTATTTATATTTTATAATAGATAGACCGATACTGTAACACCCCATCCCAGAACAATCTCGGGATTAGGAGTGTCCACCATCACCTCCAAGAGGTGGCTACACGTGTCATCGCTCAAACACATTTATAAAATAAATATAAATGATTTATTCAGAAATAAGAATGGTCCGGACCAAATAGGAAAACAAATATGTAAATATCATAGTCACGATAAATAAAATAAATACGAAATGCAAAATAAAACTCATCGAGACCTCGTGCACGCCTCTCCCATCAGTTCGCTGGAAACCTTCATGTTGCTGCTCAACCTCATTACTTTTTCTCCTCGCCATATCCTGTCCATCCACGACAGCCCACAAATAGGGTGAGTACGAAATACGCACTCAGTGAGATCAATACGTGTACGTACTCTGTGCCACGTATTCTCCCGCTCGAACTGAATATCATAAAATAATGATATATCCAAAGTCTAAACTAAAGATATACAAATAACTCTACCCAACCCGACTGAGTATCCAAAGTCTAAGACTAGTACCATACTAGATCATAACACACAGAGTCCACATGACTCTAGCTCGGACATACGCTCGCAAAGTCCAAAGGACCCCAGCACACTGAAAATCTGCAAGGTCACAACGTACCCCAGCTATCAGTACACACTAAAAATCTCGCAAGGTCACAACGTACCCCAGCTATCAGTACACTACACTGCAAATCTCGCAAGGTCACAACGTACTCCAGCTATCAGTACCATATAGCGCTCCGTCGCTCGAAAGGTCACCACAACCCCAACAAAGTACGACGCTGGCAGATCCACTGATCTGACTAACTCGGCGCTCCGTCGCTCGCAAGGTTACCACAACCCCAACACGGTATGACGCTGGCCTAGATCCAAGTGTCGCAATACTAACGTCATCGATCCGATACTCCTCATGCCGGCCCAGATCCAAGTGTTGCAATACTAATGTCATCGACCCGATACTCCTCACGTGATAACTCTCACCAACGCGCTCGCACACGCCTTCTTCTGAAGGTTCGAGTGTGAAACCACCCGATCGAGCACACTAACAAGTTATTCACTCGGTTTAAACACCGAACCCAAATATCGACGTTCTCCGACCCCAACACTTGGTCGCATGTCAGTTCTCTAGATCATCTCTAGTCACTTAGACAACTCATATATTTATCATCAATTCTCATATGAAAAATTTAGGGTTTTCAACCAATTCCACTTGTAACGTCTCATTTTTCCCATTATGATTTTATATTTTCTATTGTGATCATGCCTCATTTTAAAAATATAATCTCTTCCATAAATCGATCACAAATCCAAAATTAGGGTGGAGAAAATCATCATCTTAGTTTCCCGACGATTTGACGATTCTGGCTATTATCGCTAACAACAACACCAATCAATCCTTCCCTATTATAGATCCATTCATTCAATAAATTTCCATAATATAAATCTTCGAATTAAGGAAATAATCACTAAAATTAACTAGAGATGTACCACGATCTCGATTAGAATTCACCCACGAAAAACGTGATGAAAAATTGAAAATCTTTCTCCAACTTCTTCTTCTTCTTCTTCTTCTTCTTCTTCTTCTTCTTCTTCTTCTTCTTCTTCTTCTTCTTCTTCTTCTTCTTCTTCTTCTTCTTCTTCTTCTTCTTCTTCTTCTTCTTCTTCTTCTTCTTCTTCTTCTTCTTCTTCTTCTTCTTCTTCTTCTTCTTCTTCTTCTTCTTCTTCTTCTTCTTCTTCTTCTTCTTCTTCTTCTTCTTCTTCTTCTTCTTCTTCTTCTTCTTCTTCTTCTTCTTCTTCTTCTTCTTCTTCTTCTTCTTCTTCTTCTTCTTCTTCTTCTTCTTCTTCTTCTTCTTCTTCTTCTTCTTCTTCTTCTTCTTCTTCTTCTTCTTCTTCTTCTTCTTCTTCTTCTTCTTCTTCTTCTTCTTCTTCTTCTTCTTCTTCTTCTTCTTCTTCTTCTTATTTTTTCCTTTTTTTTCTTCTCTTTTCTTTTTCTTCGGCTGCACTGCACGGAAGGTGTAAGGTTTATTTGTTTTAATTACTAACCCTAATTTAATTAAGTCTTATATATATATATATATATATATTAATCCATCGCCTTACCTTTATTAATGGGCCTTACAGATACAATTGAAAATATATAAACTATTCCATTGTTTAACAATTTCAGTTCTAGATTCATTTGTATAATAAAAAAATTAAAAGTTTTTTTTCTAATCTTAGTTTGATATTTTTATATGAAAAAAATTGAAATGACATTGAATTAGAACATCATTTCAAATTTATTTCTTTAATCATGGATTTGTATCAATATATCTAAATTTTCAAATTTTTCTTGAAAGGAGTTTACACAATAGATAGACTTTCTTAAAATATAAAGTAAAACTAGAGTTTCTCTATACATTTCATATTTATTAAGTTCCGTCGATGATTATAAATGAGGTGAAATTGATATAAATTTATACTTTCATATACACAAACTAATCTCTCTAACGATTGACTATGGTGGACCGATAAGTCACATTGATTCGAAATTGAAAGGACACTTATAAACAAGAGTTTTTGCAAAACTACACATTTAGTTTATTACACAGGTTCGTCTCAATTTGTGTAGAACAATTTATAAAATGATGCTTTTACCTATAATAATAAACAAAAGACGATTTTTCTGTTGTGTACAAAATGAGTTATTGGCTCACGAACGAGTTCCAATTCGGATTATATTTGAGCGAGTAGAGTTGAATATTTTTCAATTCGTTTAAAAAACGAGCTGACGAACTGAACTGAAAACGAACTAGAAAATAGACAAACTAGCTCGCTAGCTAAATACAAAATCACATGCAAATCACATGTTTTTCTATTTATACATATTCTACATATTCTTTGTATATATTAAGTACTATTTAGAAAAACATATTATTTACATATTATATTATTATTTTGTCTGTAAACTCCATGAGTGAGTAGATTCCCAACTATGGGTTAGGGATATCGGATTGTAGCGGGTATTTTAATATTAATAACTTTGTATTTGAATTAATATTTTTATATTTTAGATATTTTATTTTATTTGTGGATGATTAATATATAATATTAATATGTTACAACTCTTTTAAATTAGATAATCTATCTCGCGATTCGACTCGTTTTTTTGGTCAGCTAAAGACGAGTTGAACTGAGTTGAGATTTTTTAACTCGTTTTGAGAATAAGCAGAGTTGAGCTAGCTAGTTTATCATGAAATGGCATTGAAATGAGCATAACTAGCTCATTTTACACCCCTAGCTTTTTCTTAATAAAATGTTTTAGTCTCATGTATAGAACATTAAAACAAATTTAAGAATACTAACAAATTAAAATTAAAATTAAAAATTTGGATAACATGAATTAAATCGTCATTGTCTCATTATAACTATATTATCACCATAATTGAATTGTCGTCATAAAAATTCTTCTTTTTCTTCAATCGCATTCTAGCGCTAGCCTTTTTCTAGCATGTTTATGCCATTATTGTCGAAAATAAGAACTGTTTTTATATAATATTTCCACTTTTTGCGAATCCTCACATTATTTTCCACTATAACTATACTAAATCGTCATCGCCACACTATAACTATATTATCACCATAATTGAATTGTCGTCATAAACATTCTTCTTTTTCTTCAATCGCTCTATAGCGCTATCCTTTTTCTAGCATGTTTATGCCATTATTGTAGAAAATCAAAATTGTTTTTCTAAAATATTTTTACTTTTTGCTAATCCTCACATTCTTTTCCTAAATCTAAAATCCTCAAAATTACCATTCATATAATTCCCAAACTGTTAGATAAAGCACTTCCATCAAACCAGTTAATCGCTTCCGAGTACCTGGAGAAATGAATACTCAATCACAACCACTTAACAATGAAAGTAAAAAATTTAAGATTTTATTGTCTTTATCAAATAAGGGTTTGTATTTACGAACTCGTAGTGAAGTAGTCCCGTATTGGTGATTAAATAATTTTGTTTTATTTAGTTATGTATTGGTATTGTATTGCATTGTATATTCCTAAGTTAACATCAAATTTGAGTTTAAAGGTATAAATTTGATTAACACTTATCTAATGACGAATGTTGTTGGTCGGAGACGATGAAAAATCCTAAAAACATGCATGCCAGAGGAGGACATGATATGATTTAGCGGTGAGTCTTGTTTCACCTATCTTTTCCATATGTATGATAATAATTTGAACCTTTAGATGATGATGGATTTTATTAACAAGCCATCATCACAAAGAGAATGAACGAAATTTGGTTTGCGATCAACTAGATGCTAATACATTACTCATTAAACGAGTATGCACTACTACCAGGTTTAAACTATGACAAATATCTAATCGATTTGGAGTATCTTAAAAGAAAAACCTTTGGAAGGAAGTATTTTTCGGATGGGTTCCCCACTGATGAGGTATATAGTGAAAGATAATTTAATCAACATTCCAAAAGTAGATATTCATGATAGGCTCAAGATGGAGATTTTATAGGCAATCTGCAGTGCGGTAAATAATCAACATGGTGAAGTGATAAATTCATTCAATCTTTGGATTGTGAAAGACTTGAACAATGTAGTTGATTCTCGTGGGTAGGGCACAACTTCGAAAAAGTGCTAGAAAAAAATCAACAACTACCTAAACAAAAACAACACTTACAAAAAAACTCGCCGTTTCAAACGGACGGGGCAACGGATCTGTCCGTTGATACGAAATGACAACGGATTATAACGGATTTGTGAATACTTTCAACGGGGGCAAATCTGTTGTAATCTGTTACAAATTTCAATGGAGGTTTAACGGATATTGTCTGTTGCCCCATCCGTTGTAATCCGTCGAAATTTTTAACGGGTTGTTAACGGATTCATTCCGTTGGCCGTTTTTGTTGGAAATCCGTTAGAAGCCGAGGAAAAAAGTTTCAACGGGCATCCGTTGCTAATGGCAACGGATGCCCGTTAAAAATGGCAACGGATGCCCGTTGAAATAGTTAATTTCGAGGTTCACCAGTGGAAATAAGTTCACGTGATCTTGCAACGGACATCCGTTGCAATTGCCAATGGATGTTCGTTGGAAATTTCACTATTTAGATCAAAACCAAAGATTGCATCAAACCATCAATAACAAGCATCTTCGTATCCATTGTTGAATCCAAGACCACCTTCATAAACTGTCTCACCACCGAGAATCGGGAAAGGATTCCCGGTGGTGAGCCAGTTTATGAGGGTGGTTTTGGATTCAATAATGGAGACAGATGCTGGTTTTGGCGACGGAGGTAGCCGGCGGAGAGGATCAGAGTCTAGTCCGATACTTCGCCTCTGAGTTGAAGCAATTCCCTAATTTTTATCCTTTTCTATTTATTGTTACCCTATGTTAGTAGTGTGATAGAGAGAGCGATCTTAATGAAATTTTAGTTTAAAAGGAAAAATAATCTAAGGAAATAAAAGTTTTGAAATTAATTTTTGACCCCATATTTTGCGTCGTATCGGTTTTTGCTCACCGCTTAGTTCGACATGAAATTAGTTCCAATAACATCATCAACATCATCATTCTTAAAACCTTAAATATTGTAATATGCAAAAAATAACAGATTGTAACGGATTTGTAAGCACTTTCAACGGGCACAAATCCGTTGGAATCCATTACAAATTTCAACGAAGGTTTAACGATATTGTCCGTTGCCTCATCCGTTGCAATCTGTCGGAATTTTTAACGGAAAGGTAACGGATTTCTTTCGTTAGCCATTTCCGTTGGAAGTCCGTTAGTAGCCGTGGAAAAATTTTTCAACGGGCATCCGTTGAAATTTGCAACAGATGCCCGTTGAAATTGTTAATTTCGAGGTTCACCGGTGGAAATAAATTCACGTGAACTTGCAACGGGCATCCGTTGCACTTTCAAACGGATGTCCGTTGGAAATTTCACTATTTAGATCAAAACCAAAGATAGCATCAAACCATCAATAGCAAACATATTTCAACAAAATATCGTCTTCTTCAAATCGAGATATATATAGATCGAGAGAGTGGATGTATAGAAGAAAAGATCCTATAACCGAAGAGATTACAGAAGAATTCTTACACGGATTGGAGCAATTCATGAGTTTTGCATCGATGCAACCTTTGTGTCAAGAACGCAGGACAATGTTATGTCCATGCAAAAGATACAAAAAAAAAGTAAGTATCGAAGTCAAGAAATTGTTTGCAAACATCTTTATAAGGTGGGTTTCGTTGAAAATTACGAAATTTGGTTTTTTCACGGCGAAAAATGTGGTGTTAGAGATATTGTGCAAGATGCACAAGTAGAAAGGAATGAAGAAGTTATTTATGAAGCATCAACGACCAATCCATATGTGGAAATGGTGTCAGATGCTTTTCTTGGAGTTGTTAATGAAAAAACTCATGAAGAGATGCCGAACATCGATGCACGTCGATTCTTCAATCTATTGGATTCTGCGAAACAACCTATATATGAAGGTTGTCATGAAGGTCAGTCTCGCTTATCTTTATCTTCAAGATTGATGAGTATTAAAACATACTACAATGTGGCAAAAAATTGCATGGATTCATTTTGCAAAACAATGCGTGAATATTAACCGGAAAATAATAAAGATCTTGAGATATACTACAAAACAAAGAATATGTTAAAAGATTTGGGAATGCCACATGAGAAAATTTATGTTTGTAGAAACAGTTGCATGTTGTTTTGGGGAAATGATAAAGACTTGTTGGAATGCAAGTTTTGCGGTGCAAGCAGATTTCTACCTAAAAAACCATCTTCACGTAAATATGTACCATACAAGAATATGTTCTATATGCTTGTAGCAAACACATTGAGAAGGTTATTTGAATCGAAAAAACCGCTGTGGCAATGGGATGGCACACAGATCACTCAACGACCGAAGGTATAATGCAACATCCATCGGAAAGATTTCAATGTAATATTTCCCGAGTTTGCGTATGAAACGAGAAATGTTTATCTTTGCCTGTGCACGGATGGTTTTAGTCCATATGGACAATCTGGAAGTCAATATTCTCTTTGGCCGGTGATTTTGTCTCCGTATAATTTGCCTCCCGAGATGTGTTTGAAAAGAGAGGTAATGTTTCTGACGTTGCTGATTCCAGGACCAAAACATCCGAAGAAAAGTTTCGATGTCTTTTTGCAGCCCTTAATTCATGAATTAAGACAATTGTCAAACAAAAGATTCTTGCTTATGATGTCAGTACGAAGCAAAATTTTACATTGAAAGCGGTCTTGTTGTGGACAATTAGCGATTTTCCTGCCTATGAAATGTTATCTGGATGGAGCACGCACGAAAGATTGGCATGTCCATATTGTATGGAGGATACAGATTCATTTCGACTAATATATGGTAAGAAATCATGTTGGTTTGATTGTTATAGAAGATTTCTTCCTCATGGTCATGCTTTTTGGAAAGATAAAAAACATTTTCGAAAGAACGTGGTACAAAAAGAAGATGCGTCGTACATGCAAATCGAAACACAAGTCCTTTACGAAAGATTGAACACAATGGGTGATTTAAAAGAATCGGTAGAATGCGGTGGAGATCGTGGGCATCGTAAACCAAAAGGTCAAGGTTAATGGAATAACTAGTATAAAAGTAGTATCTTTTGGGAACTACCATACTAGAAATCATTGATATTACGTCATAATTTAGATGTTATGCATATCGAAAAGAATTTTTTCAATAACATCATAAATACTGCTTTGAATGTGGCGGATAAAACCAAGGATAATATACAATCAAGAAAAGATTTGAAGTCAATATGCCGACGACCTGAGTTGGAATTAAGAGATGGAAGGTCACCTGTCCCAGTATTCAGATTGTCTGGTTCGGCGAAAATTCCATTATTAAAATGTTTAAAAAGGACATTAAGTTTCCTGATGGATATGCATCGAACATTGCTCGGTGTGTGGATATTGTTGGTTCGAGGCTGATTAGATTGAATAGTCACGATTGTCACGTTTTCATGCGGTGACTCACTCCAATTGCATTTGCTGAGCTCTTACCACAGAATGTTCACGATGTGCTATGCGGAATCAACATATTTTTTAGAGATATATGTTCGAGGAATTTAAAAAGGGATGGCTTGGATTTAATGAAAAACAATATCTCTGAAGTATTATGTGCATTGGAAAACGTTTGTCCGCCTTCATTCTTCGATGTCATCGAGCATTGCCAATACATTTACAGATGAGGCAATACTCGATGGGCCAGTTCAATTCAGATGGATGTATCCTTTCGAAAGGGTTTTCTTTCATTTAAAGAAAAAAGTAAAAAACAAAGCAGCGGTCGATGGATCTATTGTCAAACAATACTTGCCGGAAGAAATCACATATTTCTGCATATTTTATTTCGAGTCGCATATTCAAACGAAAGAACGACGTGCAACGGATGATCACACAAACTATATGTATCAATATAATCCACAGTTTGGCACAATCCCTGATATATATATATATATATATATATATATACAATTTTAACGTATTTTTATTATACAAGATATTTGATGAAGAAGTACTTGGTACATATCCTCATATAAATGCAAATGAACTCACAGACATGAAAGTTCAACATTATGGCTCGTGGTTGAGAGACTACGTAAGTATTCATGTACACATCTATTAAAATTAATTGCACGTATCATAAAGTATTAATTTGTTTTTATTACGTTCAGGTGAAATGTTCTGATGAAATACTTCTTACGTGGTTAAAAGATTTGGCTAATGGTCCTGCATGAAATGTCATGTGTTGGCCAATCTTGTTTACTCGCGGCTACACGTTCCACATGTACGAACACGGAAAACATAGAAGCACATACAATTATGGCGTTTGTGTTAATAGTGATATAGAGGTGATAACTTCTATGAAATTTTGCACCAAATCATACAAGTGGAATATCTCAGTCTCGTTGGGTTGAAGGTGATGCTTTTTAAATGTCAGTGGTTCGATCCAACTGTACGACAATATGGTAAGTATGATCCATTCATCACAATAGATCAAGCATATCAAGTATGTTACATGCAATATCCAACAACATTGAAACGTCGAAGAGGGGAGTGGTGGGCCGTAGTAAAGATCAAGCCACGAGGGATCATAAGCTCTGATGATAAGAAGATACGTTGCAACCGATCATCCGCATCCGATTCGTTTAATTGATACAGATCACGAGGAGATTCTCGCAAAAAACTGACATAGACGGAGAATTCATACGCGGTTATGAAGACGTTGAGCTTGAAGATGGTGAAGATGAAAACGACGATGAATTCAATGAACAATAAAAGGAAGACTCGCCAATCAATGAATCTACTGAAGAAGAAATGTAAATAGAATAATGTGTATGATGTGTAATAAATGTAAATGATGTGTAATATACATGACGCGTAATGTACATGATGTGTAATCGAACAATCGAAATGTTAATACAATTGAACAGTTTATATAAACGATGTTTAATGTATTATACATTAGAATTTTCTAATACTAATGGGCATCCGTTGGAAATATTAACGGATGCCCGTTGACACCCGAAATCGCTCCCGACAGTTAGAAAAAATTTCTAAGTTTTCCACATTTCTAAGAGACATCCGTTGAGAATTTCTAACGGAAACCCGTTACAAATTAATTGTCATTTAGATTTAAAATATAAATTAATGTCGATAATATGATGATTGTTATAAAATGAAATATTATTTAATTTTTAAAAATGAAATACTTCATCCAAATATATAGATTGGTATAAAAGGAAACATATTTAATAATAAAGGAGATAATAATTAATTTTTTATTAATAAAGAAAAATATATATTAGTGATATTTTGGACGTGTGTATAGTAGATTGGTGACATAATACAATTATTTTTTAACCTAAATCTAAACCTTATCCTAACCCTCCCCATCGTCTATATCACCGTCGACTCATTTTTGTCTCACCGCCTCCTTCTCTGTCTTAGCTCATCACCTCCTTTGTCAGGGTTGTTTATGTATCCTGTGGCCGAATCTTTCGTCGTGTCGTCACCATCTCGTGTTGCTGTCGTTTTCTATGTTGTAATGACGTCTCCTTTGGTAATCATCATCGTCACATCTCGACAACGGGTGTGAGGCCTGTTAAAATAGGTAAGGCGGTGGAATATATATATATATATATATATATATGCATAAATCAAATTAGGGTTAGTCATTAAAATAAAAATAACACCACGCCGTGCAGTGCAGCCGAAGGAGGAGGAGGAGGAGGAGGATCTATAATAGGGAAAAAATTGATCGTTATTGTTGCTAGCCATAATAGCAAGAATCGTTGGGAAGCTAAGGTGATGATTTTCTCCACCCTAATTTCGAATTTGTGATCGATTTATGGAGGAGATTATATTTTTAAAATGAAGCATGATCACGATAGAATGTATAGGATCATAATGGGAAAAATGAGACGCTACAAGTAGAATTGGATTAAAACCCTAAATTTGTCGTATGAGAATTGATGATACGTATATGAGTTGTATAAGTGACTAGAGATGATCTAGAGAACTGACGTGCGACCCAGTGTTGGGGTCGGAGAACGTCGATATTTGTGTTCGGTGTTTAAACCGAGTGAATATCTTTTTAGTGTGCTCGATCGGGTGATTTCACACTCGAACCTTCGGAAGAAGGCGTGTGCGAGCGCGTTGCTGAGAGTTGTCACGGGAGGAGTATCGGGCCGATGACGTTAGTATTGCGACACTTGAATCTGGGCCGGCGTCATACCGTATTGGGATTGTGGTAACCTTGCGAGCGACGGAGCGTCGAGTTAGTCAGATCAGTGGATCTGCCAGCGTCGTACCGTGTTGGGGTTGTGGTAACCTTTCGAGCGACGGAGTGCTGTATGGTACTGATAGCTGGGGTACATTGTGACCTTGCAAGATTTTCAGTGTATTGTACTGATAGCTGGGGTACGTTGTGACCTTGCGAGATTTTCAGTGTGCTGGGGTCCTTTGGACTTTACGAGTGTATGCCCGAGCTAGAGTCATGTGGACTCTGTGTGTTATGATCTAGTCTGGTACTAGTCTTAGACTTTATAGAATGCTAGGGTCCTTTGGACTTTGCGAGCGTATGCCCAAGCTAGAGTCATATGGACTCTGTGCGTTATGATCCAATGTGGTACTAATCTTAGACTTTAGATACTTAGTCGGGTTGGTTAGAGTTATCTGTATATCTTTAATTTAGACTTTGGATATATCATTATTTTATGATATTCAGTTCGAGCGGGAGAATACGTGTCACAGAGTACGTACGCATATTGATCTCACTGAGTGCGTATTTCGTACTCACCCTATTTGTT
>CM071860.1:52533881-52544434 GCA_036759665.1 Gynandropsis gynandra | reverse complement strand
GTGGTGGCGGCGGGGGAGGCGCTCCCGCAGAACCAGCCAACATTCCCCCCGATCCTATAAATCGTCTAGCCCTCATTTTTTCTAAGTGTTTGTTGTGTTTTTTTGTTTTAGTGTTGAAATAAGAAAAGTTATGTCGCACTATATATATCGCACTTTCCAACGGATGGCCGTTCACTACAAGAAATTCACGGATTAGGGACTGAAGAATCAGTCCCTAATCCGTCCGGAAACGCATTTAGGGACTGATTAGGGACTGGCATGAGCCATCCGCAAACGAGCGTCTGCAATCAATTCCAGTCCGCAATCCGTCCGAAAATACAAACGGTAATCGTAGACCGCAAACCGTTCGCAATTTCGGACGTAATGGATAGTCCGAAAAACGTCCGAAAATTTCCGGACGACAGACCTCCGTCCTAAATTTAGGGATGGATTAGTCAGTCCGCAAATTCAGTCCCGAAATCCAAATTTTCTTGTAGTGGTTGTAAAACACGTCATCACAACGGAAAGACATAAATTGACGCGACGTTTCGGATTCCCAACGGTCATCCGTTGGAATTTCCAACGGATAGCCGTTGGAAATGCGTGTTCCCGAGGCAACAGACGACTAAATGGCGGTTCGTCTGCCTTTCCGATGGCTATTCGTTGCAAATTTCCAACAGATGACCGTTGGAAGCCTGAAAAAACGGTTTAAAAAACTGCAATTTCTACAGTCATCATTACACTATTCAATGGTCATCCGTTGGAATTTCAACGGATGCCCGTTGGAATATAACATGTGGCGTCAATTTACCTTCTCTTGGTCCAACGGACATGCGTTGGACTTCCAACGGATGACAGTTTGGAATGTTGAAAATTCAGAAATTTTTTCTGAGTGTCGGAGGCGAATTTGTGTTTCAACGGGAAACCGTTAATATTTTCAACATTGGTATTAGATTATTTTAGTTTGTTATACATCAAAAATCGTTTATATAACATGTTCGAATGTATTAACATTTCGATTATTCGATTACACATCATACATCAAACGTGAAACATCGTTCATGGACGTTATACATCATTTACATTACACAACATCTACATTTATTACACATAGTAAACATTATTGTATTTACATTTCTTCTTTAGTAGATTGATCGATGGGCGAGTCGTCTTTCGCTTGTTCATTGAATTCATCGACGTTTTCTTCTTCAGCATCTTCTGGTTCAGCGTCTTCATAAACGCGTATGAGTTCTCCGTCTATGTCATTCCTCGCAAGAATCTCCTCGCGATCTGTATCAATTAAACGAATCGGCTGCGGATGATCGGGTTGCAACGGATCTTCTTTGTCATCAGAGCTTATGATCCCTCGTGGCTTGATCTTTACTACGGACCACCACTCCTCTCTTCGACGTTTCAATGTTGTTGGATATTGCACATAACATACTTGATCTGCTTGATCTATTGTGATGAATGGATCATATTTTCCATATTGTCTTGCCGGGTTGACGTCAATTCCTCCCCAACGGTTTTTTCGTATTCCGCGTCCTACGGTTGGGTCAAACCACTGACATTTAAAAAGCATAACCTTCAACCCAACGAGACCGGCATATTCCAGTTGTATGATTTGGTGCAAATTAACGTAGAAGTTATCACCCTCTATATCACTATTAACGCAAACGCCATAGTTGTATGTGCTTCTATGTTTTCCGTGTTCGTACGTGTGAAACGTGTAGCCGCGAGTAAACAAGATTGGCCAACACATGACATTTCGTGTGGGACCATTAGCCAAATCTTTTATCCACGTAGGAAGTCTTTCATCAGAACATTTCACCTGTATGTATAAAAAAACAAATTAATACTCTTATATGCAATTAATTTACATAAATGTGTAAATTATGTAAATTTAACGGATCTTCAACGGATAACATTTACCTTCGAACGGAAATGGCCACGAACAATATCCTTTCCCGTTGTAAATGCTTGCAAATTCGTTATAATCCGTTATTTTTGCATATTACAATAGTTTAAGTTTTGATAATTATGATATTGATGATGTAAGTGGAACTGATTTCATATCGAACTCTATCAGTACACAAAAACCGAATAACACGAAATATAGAGTCTAAAATTTCATTTATATCTCTTTCCAATTACATAATTAACATAGGATAACAATAATAATTTACATAAAAAAATAACTTTAACTAAGAGACGATAACGGTCTCACCGCCTCGAATCCTATCCGACTGCTACCTCCGTCACCAAAACCAGTATCTTTACTTCTATTATCGAATCCAAAACAACCGTAATAAACTTGCTCACCACCGGTAATCCTTTTCCGGATCCGGATGGTGAGAAAGTTTATCAAAGTTGTTTTGGATTGAACAATGGAGATAAAGATACTATTTATATAATAAAGATACTTGATATTGGTGGTTTGTTTGATGCAATCTTTGGTTCCGATATATATAGTTAAAGTTCCAACGGACATCCGTTAACAATTGCAACGGATGACCGTTGCAAGATCTCAAGAATTTATTTCGACGGATGAACCTCAAAATTAACAATATCAACGGCCATCCGTTGCAAATGGTAATGGATGACCGTTACAATTGTCAACGGATGACCGTTGGAATATTTTCCCCGGATTCTAACGGTCTTCCAACGGAGAAGGCCAACGGAACTTATCCGTTACAATCCGTCGCAAATTGTCAACGGATTTGGCAACGGAGATATTCCGTTGCAATCCGTTGGAATTTGTAATGAATTGCAACAGATATGCTCCCGTTGAAAGCATTAACATATCCGTTGCAATCCGTTGCTGTTTTCATCCAACGGACGGATCCGTTGCCCCATCCGTTGGAAATAACGAGTTTTTTTGTAGTGCAAAGCATACGCCAATCATATCAAAGCATACATCCAACATATTCATCACTCATCGAGTTAATCTGGTTCAAAAACAACAAACTAAAAAACTATCAGCTATTGACATGATTGGTCCTAACTGTATCCTTTCATTAAACTTCGAGTATGTTTGCAACACTTTCAGTAGCATGTGTTCATATCAACAACTTATAAGTTAAATAAACCAAGAAACGAGCAGAAAAAAATACTAGTCGATGTTCATATCAACAATTTGACATGCTTCAAGATCATATGTTGTTCAACAATCATATCCGTGCTCTTCTTCACAAGTGTCTGTAAAGACACCACACTCTGTCACCTGAATTGAATCGTTTTGCATCCTATGCAGCCTTCTTATCAACATATCACTGTTCATAGTTGATCTAAGGAGGAATCCTTTCCTTAGGCTCATCATCCCTGACTATCCCGCACATTTTTGTCTCAAATAACATTGAATGAGACATGGAAAGGGCAATATAAATCTCGTTCTAGTGGAGAAAGCTTGTGTCAAAATCTGGTCTAAGATCACTTTGCAAACATTGATTGATATTCCCTCCTTTACAAAATACAACATTACACCACTATCTCTCCGAAGCATGTCTATCTTCTTGGTAGGGATCCAATTTGAACAACAAGTCTGGTTCAATAAAGCGCAGTCCCACACCATTTTACAGGGACCAATTTTTTCAGACCACATAGCATCTCCTTTTCTAGTAAGTACACGAACAACTACATTCATATCCACATCTAGTTCTAGATCCTTCTCTCGTGTAATAAGAGGATTAGGCATTCCGAGAAACTTATTAATGTATAGAGGTGAAAACTCAAACACTCTCTCCCTAATGTAGACCCTGTGCTACATTGAGTTACCTATTAACTCAATATCAAGGGACAAATTGGTATAGAATTCATGTATCAGTTTTTTACTATACTGAGACACGTGAGAAATTGTTCCCAACATTCCTCTTTCATGCAAAAATCTCCACAAACTAATCTCTTTGAAGTGACTAACATTTACTCCTCGTTCACTAAAAATTTCCCATTCACTAATAGTTTTGAATCTGTTTTCATAGAGGAGTAAAGAACTTGAACGAGCATGCATCCTTAGCAAAAAAGATTAATTATTACCTCGATAACCTTGTGATTCGTTGGACATTTGAAGAATCGGAGATTCGTTGAACATTTCCGCAGTTGTCTACTTCAATTTCATCATGTTTGAACCCCTAGCACTCTTCCTCTTTGACTTGTCAGATTTCTTTTTCTCGGTCTTTTCTTCCAACACAACTTCCTCAACTTGTTCAATGTCTTCTTAAACCGTTTCGCATTGAGGAATCGACTCCTCAATAGTTTATGTTGTTGAACTAGGTATTACCGCCGGTTCAAAATTGACCATATCAATCACAACATTTTATGGTCCTTCTTCTGAAATCATTTCGAAAATCTATTCCTATTCTTCAATAGGAGCAGATTCAGAAGACATGCTAGAATTTTTACCTTTCCACCTTTCTTTTGGACTCCGATCTTGGTCCTTTCTCACCAGTTGGTACAACTGTAGTCTTTGCAGTGGTTGATCTGGTAACACACCTTACAAATTCTGCATGAGATTGAACATTTTTGTTCGGCACCATTGTTGTCGGTTAAGGTTTCGCAGAGAGAACTTCAAATTTTGCAAGATCGTTTGAGCAGTGCAGGAAGAACAAAAATTAATTGAACTTTTAAACCAATAAAATTTTAATTTTCTTTAAAAATTTACTAAAGATATATGTCACTTCACTTCAATTTTAGCTGATATTGACCATAGAACCCTTAAAACATTTCCGCAGACACTCCTTTTTCAATTTTTTATCTTTTATTTTCTTTTAATGAAAAGAAGTAAATTATATACTCAATTAAAAAGAAAAAATCAGCACAAATATACTCAGCACATCTATCAGGCATACCCGAAGTATATCAAAATAAAATCTTGTATCTGATTAAGAACAAACACTCTGGACTTCTAGATCGTCAAAATTAATAGAGTTTCCCACCACTTAGACTTAGGATACGCTTATAGGTAAAATCTTATGATCAAATCATAGCGGAGTATATAGGTTTTGCTCTTTTTATCATCATTTAACATTTTCTTTTATTCTTACATATGTATGCTTGAATATCCTTGTTCTTTTTCTTTTCCCTTTTTTGTTTCTTTTTGAAGACTAACCTTTTGCCCTTAAGACGTCTAAGTTAGATATCTGCCTCACCACTTAGATCTGAACCAATTCCATTGTATTCTTATCATTTATTGTGAACATCAAGTATTTCTTTGATAGTGGAGTGTAGGAGTGTAGTTCCAATCTGTTCATTAAAAGTTTTTCCCAATATACCAGGTGCACCTCGACATCAGCGTAAGTATACTCCTACTAACATATTTCTCAAACAATAAAACACATTTTTTTTATCTTTTTCTTTTTAAATTAAAGCTCGCAAACACCAAGTGATTTTCTTAAATTCACAATGTGGTTCATGTCTAGAGGTTTGTTAAAAATATCAGCCAATTGTCGTTCCGTAGACACATATTCAATTAGTAATTATTTTTTCTCAACAAACTCTCTAAGAAAATGATGTCTAATTTCAATGTGCTTAGTTCTAGAGTCATGTACTGGATTTTTTGAAATATTTATGGCACTTGTATTACCACAATGAACAATGAAAGATTTAGAAACCATACTATAGTCTGACAGGATTTGATTCATCCAAATGAGTTGTTTGCTACAACTCCCTAATGAAATATATTCCGCTTCTACCGTGGATAAAGATGTAGACTTTTGTTTCTAACTGTGCCATGAAATAAGATTATTTCAAGAGAGAAACATCCTCCAGAAGTACTTTTCTGATCATTGGCATTTTCACCCCAATCTGCATCACAATAACATACTAATTCATAACTAGTATCTTTAATGTAGTAAATACCAAACTCAATAGTTCCCTTCACATATTTTATTATTTGTTTTATGGTTTGAAGATGTGATCGTTTTGTGTTGGCTTGATATCGCTCTCAAATTCATATATTTGCTGCTAGATCAGGTCTACTTACGGTTAAGTAAAGTAGACATTCTATCATGCTTCAGTACACCTTCTGTTCTACATCCCTTCCTTCAGAATCCTTTTTCAATTTGGTAGTAGTAGACATAGGTGTATGAGCAGTTTTGCTATTGTCCATTTTAAATTTCTTCACTAAATCACGTGCATACTTGCTTTGTGATATGAAAATTCCATCATCCTATTGTTTCACCTGCAAACCAAGGAAAAACTTTAATTCTCCGAACATACTCATCTCAAACTCATTTTTCATTGTTTCCACAAACCAATCAACTTTCTTTTGAGATGTTGAACCGAAAACGATGTCATCAACATAAACTTGAACAACTAGTATGTGATGATCAGATTTATGAATAAATAAAGTTTGATAAACTCCCCATCGCTTGTATCCTTTGTTGATGAGAAATGTGGCTAGCCTATCATACCATGACCTTGGCGCTTGTTTCAATCCATATAACGCCTTCTTTAGTTGATATACATGACCTGGATGCTTGTGATCCTCAAAACCATGAGGTTTTTCAATGTATACTTCCTCTTCAGTGATTCCATTGAAAAATATGCTCTTCATATCCATTTGATATAACCTGAAACCAAGAACACACGAACACCAAGTAGCAACCATATAGACTCTAGTCTTGCAACTGGTGCGAAGGTTTCATCGAAGTCTATCCCTTCAATCTGTGTATGTCTTTGAGCTACAAGTCATGCTTTATTTCTTGTAGTTTGACCATCTTTGTTAGTTTTGTTTTTAGTGATCCATTTGGTTCCAATTACATCGATTTCAGTAGGTCGAGAAACTAAATACCAAACATCAGGGCCAGCTCAACCAGAGAAGAGGCCCTGTGCCATAAAATTAAAATAGTCCTTTCGAAACGAAATAGTCGATACAAAAGAATTTCTTTTATATACAATAAATATTTACAACATTCATTTGAAAAGAGCTATTCTATTTGCATGTTTTGAAACGAAATATCCGATCAAGCTTTTCACATCTAAATTCTCTAGGAGACTACTTTCAATTGTCATTAAAGCTAATCCATTCAACATTTCTTGTGACATAGTGGTTCGCAAGTACGACTTCAATAATTTGAGCTTCGAAAATCTTCTTTCTGCAGAAGCAACAGTAATTGGAATAGTCAATAAGATTCTATACGCAATTATTGCATTCGGAAAACAATTATACCGTTTCAATAATACTATTAAAGCAATTGTTCCTATCTTTTCATTTGGTAAATATTCTCCAAGTAACTTTAACTCAACAAAACGCTCATATCCATTACTAGTCATTCTTTTTCTTTTTCTACAGATATCATATCACAAACTAACCACAAAGATCAAACAAAAAAGCTGATCCATCTGATTACGCAACAAAATAAAAAAGAAAGACGACGAGAGACCAGAAACATATACTCAAGTAATTTTCTGGATTTCTGGAAGAGAGTAAAAAACCCTTGGAAGAGAGTAAAAAAGAGAATTTCTGGATTTCTAGGAATCGCTTGAATCCTTAAGTAATCGCTTGAATCCTCAAGTAAAAACCCTTGGAAGAGAGTAAAAAAGAGAATTTCTGGATTTCTAGGAATCGCTTGAATCCTTAAGTAATCGCTTGAATCCTCAAGTAAAAACCCTTGGAAGAGAGTAAAAAAGAGAATTTCTGGATTTCTAGGAATCGCTTGAATCGTTAAGTAATCGCTTGAATCCTCAAGTAAAAACCCTTGGAAGAGAGTAAAAAAGAGAATTTCTGGATTTCTAGGAATCGCTTGAATCCTTAAGTAATCGCTTGAATCCTCAAGTAAAAACCCTTGGAAGAGAGTAAAAAAGAGAATTTCTGGATTTCTAGGAAGGGTTTTCTAGAAAACGTGGAAAAAATTTCTATATTTTTTAGGGATAAGGGTTTTCTGGGAACCGTGAAAAGAGTTTCTGTATTTTTTTTATAAAAATTTTCTGAAATCGTAGAAAAAGTTTCTATATTTTTTTAAGGATAACTATTAAATTTTATTAATTTTTTAATAATGGGCCCTCAATGAACGGAGGGCCCTATTCCACAGCTCCTATGGAACATGGCGGTAACCGCCCCTACCAAACATCATTGCGTTGAAATTTCTTTAATTCCTCATGCATGGCCTTAATCCAAAACTAATCATTTAAACGCCTCTTTAACATTTTTTGGTTCATGTTGAGATGTAAAGAAAAACGAATCTCACCAAGTAATTGTAGTTTATACGTGGTTTTTTCTCATTCTTCTTGTCTCATTAATGTTCGCAATGACATCAGTTATGGAATGATTTTTGTGTACTTGGATTGAATTGATTTCTCCTTCCGTCTCACCTCAACTTGGAGAGTTCCCTCCGTTAGGTCATACTTCTCGGTTGTCAATTTGTTCCTTAGTGGACCTTCGACTTTGACAAGTATGTTTGGCATATCTCTTTGTAACTGAGTTATAGATCGTTCAACAAGTGATTCTGAGTTTTGACTCTCTTCATCAAACACAACATTAGTAGACTCAATAACAGTTTTGGTAAGTAAATTATAAGCTTGAAAAGATACTGAATTTGTACCATAACCTAGAAAGAATCCTTCATCACTCTTTGAGTCAAACTTACCAAGAAATTTACGATAATTGAGTATGCAACACTTACACCAAACACATGGAAATAATTGATATTTGGTGTCTTTCCTTTCCATATTTCATAAGGTTTTTTCTCAATACCAGTTGAGGCATAGAATCTGTTGATGATGTGACAAGCCGTATTTGATGTGCGTAGACTCAAGTAATAAATTACCTAGACTAACGCTTCCGCAAGGATACGAATCGTGTAGCAACTAGGGTCGAACACAAGGAATTGATGCAACTCTAAAGCTATTGGACTAATGAATAAGATGTGTATAATCAATAGTAGAAGGAATGCAAATGCAAACTAACTAAACTAAAGATGGGAATGACTCAGCGACAAATCACCATAGGTATCAAGAGTTGCACAACGATGTAACGAAGTTCTAACGAGATAATTGGTCTTAGATACTATCACGAGTTCAGGGAATTCAAGCTCTCCTATAGGAACTGACTGGCGTAGACTTGTCCACTATCTAGCATGCATATACCAATGTATCCATTGCGCATCTTACATGGATAGACGCATTACGACCGCTATCCTAATCCCTAGATTCAATCGATTGACCTGGCGTAGATTCTAAACCGATTAAACCCTAAATCATGGCTAAGTTCCAAAATCTAATGCCCTGGCGTTGGTTTATTAGACGTCTAACATCATTCATTCGAGTGGCGTACAAGTAATGAAAACATTGAGATCAACCATGAAATCTGAAAACATGATAAAATACCGAATTCATTCATATCGAGTGGCGTACAAGTATGAAAGCATTAAGATCCACCATTCATTAAGCACAAGACTTCACTACATGTTGGCAATTCTCTCTAACCTATGGCAATAGATCTACTTGAACATGAACTCAGGAAACAAAACACAAAAGAAATCTAAATTCAACATAGAAAGAGAATAAGAATGGGAAAGTTTGTTGAGATCCAAGGACCCGAGCGGGTACAGCATCTACCCGCTCGTGCAGGCCTTGCGCCCGACCGTGTACATCCATTTTCGCCCGAGCGGGCACTCATGCCCGAGCGTGTTCCTCTTCAGACCGAGTCGTGCAAACCTTCGGCGCATCTTGATGACAAATAACCCGAGCGGGCACTCCATTTCCACCCGATCGGGCACGCATGCCCGACCATGTTCCTTGAGCACCCGAGTCGTGTAAAGCTACGGGGTTGTCACGGCATCAATTACCCGAGCGGGCACACTTCTGATGCCCGAGCGTGCACGACCTAAAAAGTATTTTCCGCTCCTTTCGCTTGGTGTTTGCACGTTCTCTTCAATCCACGGTCTTGCACAAGCTGAACCTTGTCATTTTGGGGTTAAATTGCCAATATCTCTCGTGTTTCTCGTCATGTCTTCGTTTCCTAGTCAAAACACGAAATGTAGATGAAATCCTCGAATAGAATCGATAAATGAATGAAATCTAATAAATCTACCTAAAACTAGACCTAAGAATGACATAAAAACTACTACGGATTACGTGTTATCAAACTCCCCCAGACTTAACCTTTTGCTCATCCTCGAGCAAAACCTAGAGTCGAGTACTAGAAGAGCTAAACAACAATGGATACTAACACAAATACATCAAAGGATTAGCCATCATGCAAAACAACGCGTCACATGAACGCAAGCCTAAGCGTACCAAGTTCAGACTGCTATCAATCCGAAAGTCTCGAACCATGCAATCCTACCAATGACCTAAGTCTAATCCGTACTCCTAAACAACGTCCAAGCGATCTCCATACCAACTCTCCTAAGCTTGAGATATCATTAAGCTCATATTCTCGTTCTTATTCTTCTTTTTTTTTTCTTTTCTCATTTTTATAGATCCACGCTTTGTTCCTAGGACGTCGAAGTCGAAGAGGGTGGCTTTCTACTTAGACCCAGGCTGCCTATGGCACACACATAAGGTCTCGTAACCTTAGCGGAGTGAAGAGATGCGTCATTGAAACTTATTTTTCTGATTTTTTTACTTCTCTTTTT
>CM071860.1:52462634-52532972 GCA_036759665.1 Gynandropsis gynandra | reverse complement strand
GGCATCAATTACCCGAGCGGGCACACTTCTGATGCCCGAGCGTGCACGACCTAAAAAGTATTTTCCGCTCCTTTCGCTTGGTGTTTGCACGTTCTCTTCAATCCACGGTCTTGCACAAGCTGAACCTTGTCATTTTGGGGTTAAATTGCCAATATCTCTCGTGTTTCTCGTCATGTCTTCGTTTCCTAGTCAAAACACGAAATGTAGATGAAATCCTCGAATAGAATCGATAAATGAATGAAATCTAATAAATCTACTAAAAACTAGACCTAAGAATGATATAAAAACTACTACGGATTACGTGTTATCAGTATTTATTGCTTCTGCCCAGAATCGAGGTGCAACTTCCTTATCGTGCAACATTGCCCTAGTCATTCCTTGCAAGGTTTGATTTTTTCTTTCCAAAACTCCAATTTGTTTGGGGTTTTAGGAGCAAAATATTCATGCAAAATACCACGTTTATTACACAAATTTTCAAATCATTCATTCTCAAATTCATGACCATGATCACTTCTAATCTTTTTAATTCTTCCATTGGTATTTATCAAGTTTAAGACAAATAATGAAAGACTTTGTTAGTTTCACCTTTCTCTCGCAAAAATCAAATCCATGTATATCTTGAAAATCATCAACACATACAAAAGACATAAATTTTTCCACTTATGATTTCAGTTGGCATAGGTCCCATCAAATCCATATGAAGAAATTAAAGTATGTGAGTGGTCTTGATTTGTGGCATCTTCTCGTGATTAATTCGAACGTGTTTACCTTACTGACATGGTTTGTAGACAACATCCTTTGTCTTTGTCATCTCGGGCATACCTTGAATGAACTCAGAATTAGACAATTTTAATAATAGTTCGATAATTAACATGTCCTAAGTGTTAATGCCAAATATGAATAGGATCTTATGTAGCATGATAGCACTTCACTTCTTCTGACCAAATGTAGCAGTTGTTAGATGCTCTTTGCCCTACAAGAATATCCTTACCATCCTCATTAGTGACAACACATTTCTCATGTGAGAAAGAGACATATAACCCTTGAATACACATCTGAATAATACTTATTAAATTTGCTGGGAGTCCTTGTACAAAATGTACATTAGTTAGCTTTTGTTTTCCAATTTCTATAATATCACATTTCCTTGTAAATTTCCTTTACGTCTATCTCCAAATACATTTCCACCTTTTGTACGTTCTATAAAATTAGACAACAAGTTAAGATTACCTGTCATATGTCCTGAACAACCACTATCAAAGTACCACATAGAATCTTGTTCATCTTGTATTGAGGTTAAAGCAACATTGCAATAAGATCATATTTCTTTACCCAAACTTGTTTAATTGTAGGCTTACTTAATGTCACATACCTTTCACCCTTTTTAACCCATATTTGTTTAATATTAGGTATTGACCAAAATGGAAACTTACCTTGATGTTGTCGTGACTTACCTTGAGGCTGTCGTGGTTGATGATGATTCCATCCTCGTGACTTACCTTGAGTCCATCGTGGTTGATGTTGATTCCATCCTCTTCTTGTTGTCCTTTTCTTTTTGTTGAATTTCTTTCAAGGTATCCAGTCGTAATAATTCATTTATTAGGTGTTTTTGTCTACAGTAGTTCTTCACTTTTAACAATTTTACCTTCGTTACTCGAGCTTTCTCCTTTATAACCAAGTTCATAATGGTTTGAATCTCTTTTTCCTAATGTTAGAAGATAGTCCATCTTCTCCATTTCATTTGATAACATCTTCAAGTTCGTTTCTTCAAGTTGACTTGAGATTTGATTTACTTCATCCTCCTTTTTATGAGTTGTTCCGTGACAATTTTTAATTATGACTCAGCAACATTCTTCTAATTGAGAATTTTCATGTTGAGTTGACTCATGTTAATACATTTCTCGTATAGTTTTCTCACGGTGAGCTCATTATAATCACCTTTTTCATTCGATTGTTCATCTTCACTTGCAATGACACCGTAGAATGTAACATAACTAGTCATATCCTCTTCTTCACTCTCTTCATGTGATTTAGTTGAATTTTCTTGAGTAAGAAAAGAATTGTTTGTCTTTTTCACCTCATAGCACTCATTTTTCGTGTGTCCAAAACCTTGACAATTGAAGCATTTGGTTACATTCAAAGCTTTCAAGGTTGCTTCTCATTTTTTGAACACTTGGACAATCTTTATTTATGTGACCATATCTCTTACACTCATGACATTAAACTTTTGATTTTTCTTCTTTCTCTGGATATGCCTTACGTGTCTTGGGGTATCATCCTGGTCCTCTTTTCAGAAATTTGTTAAACTTTTTTCGATAACAAGGATATTTCTTCTGCAAGTCCGTCAACCTCCGATGTATTTTCTTCAACTTTAAGGGATATACCTTGGGAGAATTTTTTGCTAGTTAATCCCTGTTCCAGCTGCAGCTCCATTTCATAAGCGGATAATATTCCTACGATTTCCTTCAAGCTCTTTGTGTCGGTATTTAGTGACATATTCATCGTTGCTTTTTGTGCCAAGAATTTCTTACGATTTACTTGAAAGAGTTCTTGACAAGCTTCTTGTCTTCATAAGGTTGACCAAGAACATGTTCTTCATTGGACAAGGCGTTTAGTCTTCCACTTCACTCTTTCACATTTTTATTCTCTCCCATTTCAAAATTTTCAAATTGATGTTTGAGAATATCCAATCTTGTTCTCTTAAAACTTGGAGTTGCTTCATGAATGTTTTAAGCATGCCCCAAGCCTCTTTAGCTGATTCGCATCCTTGTATTTGTTTGAATTTGTCTATTTCACAGAGGTGAAAATTGCAGCTAATGCCTTTAAATTATATATAGACGATCTCTTCTCGGCCCGTGTCCATTGATCATGTGGTTTTTCCTTTTCGTTGCCCTTGTCATCTATCACCATTGGAGGATTCCATCCGTACTTCATGACCCCACGCATCTTCGTCTATGCCATGAATGTTAGCTCTCATCTTAACCTCCCAATATCTATAATTAGAAGAGTTGAGTATTAGGGGTTTGGAATACGAGTATAGATCTCGTGAATCTTCCATCTCTCTTTAAACTGGATCTCAAATGGATCTTAACTTCTTTGATATGTTTCCAGCTCTGATATCAATTAAAAAAAACTAAAGAGTAGATGAACAAGAATTTTGGTGGAGTTCTCAAAACTCCAAAGAACTTCCTATTTAATTCAAACAGTTTTTCAGATACACTTGAATACAAACTCAGACTCACCCTGAAACTCTACCAGTCTTAAACGTAAATTCCAAGCTCCAAACGTAACACACCCCGTTTGTGATTACCTAAAACTATTCACACAATAGCGTTCGATTTTTAAATGACTGTACGAATCACTCACCCACAAATCCCTAGACACAATGTCTAATATGTGTAAAAAACACACTCACAATGTAAAATGAAACACTTTTCGTTTACTCGGTTTAACCTCACACTTCTCTCTTGACCTTTAGGCCAAATCTTTTATGATGGAGAAGTCTTAATTTCGTTCATGGGACCAAACTCTTTTTATAGAGGTCTTGATGTGTTTGTTGCTAACAAATCTCCATAACTATTGCTCCTTGATAATTTCTAACAAATCTCAATATTTTTAGCTCCCTTGATATTCTCCAATTTGTTAGTCATTGATTTGTTCAATTTTGACCTATTCATACATAAGAATTCATCAAACCATTTAAGATTAAAATACTCTAACAAATATTCAAAAGGAAAGAAGGTTAAATTTGTATATTAGATTGAAGTCGATATATTTTTGTCATGTAACAGACAATTAGAGAACTAAAAGAAAAAACTTTGGTTTGGCCAAATCCATTCGAAATTTATGTGGAAACATAATTCTTGCAAAATTATGGACGATCTGCGTCCGTCTAAAATTGAATGTTTGTAAATGTTATCCGTCCGTAATTATGGATGAAAATTTAGTCTGTAATATGTTCCTAAATACGAATGAATACAGTCATCTGCAAGCCGTAAAAAAATTCGATGAATTTCCAGATGGTAAAAAAATTTCAGACGACCTTCATGTCCAAAGTCTTAATTTTATAAATGGGACCAGCACCTTTTTATAGAGGTCTTGATGTGTTCATTGCTAACAAATCTCCATAATTTTTTCTCCTTGATATTCTCTGACAAATCTCCATATTTTTAGCTCCCTTGATATTCTCCAATTTGTTAATCTTTGATTTGTTCAATTTTGACCTATTCAAACATAAGACTTCATCAAACCATTTAAAATCAAAATATTCATTTAAATGAAAATATTCTAACAAATATTCAAAAGGAAAGAAGGTTAAATTTGTATATTAGATTTAAGTCGATATATTTTTGTAATGTAAAAGACAATTAGAGACATTAAAAGAAAAAAAACTTGATTTGGCCAAATCCGTCCGGAATTCATCTGGAAACATAATTCTGGCAAAATTCTAGACGATCCGCGTCCTTCTGGAATTGAATGTTTGTAAATGGTATCCGTTCGTAACTACGGACGAAAAATTTAGCCAGTAATCCATTCGTAAATATGGATGAATACAATTATCTCCAATCCGTCAAAAAATTCGATAAATTTCTAGACGGTTAAAATATTCCAGACGAATTTCATGTCAATCTGGAAACCCGTTCGCATTTTTTGTAGAAATATACATAGTGCTTCCCAATATATATGCATGAATTTGGACTATCCACAAAAAATATGGAAGGAAGATAGCTGTCCGCAAAAAATGCGGATGAATGATAGCCATCCAAAGATTTTTGGATGGACTACGTGTCTGTTTGGAAATTTTTTCGAGAAAAAAATTAAAATTTATATAGTTCAGAATTTATAACTTAAAACTAATAATATAATACATTAGATTATTTAAGACATTATTAACTATACAATAATTTTAATACAATTTCTACAAAGATATCGTAGTTTGTGAATCATCATCATCGTTTTTTCCTTCATTGTCTTCATCCCAATCAATTGAAACAATTTTCGCTTTGAGCATACACATTGATTGTTTCATGTGGATCAATTTATAGATTATCGCACTTGTTGTTGAGTCTCATGTAATGTTTATTCGTATTGTATCTTTCTAAAATATATATATTTAAAATAACAAATTTATAATTTTTTTGAAGTTTTCAAATAGTACATATTTTCCATACTCCTCAATAATAACACGATCTATCAAAATCACATTTCATTCTTTTTATTATATAACAAGAAAACAGATCATAACCAAATGTATAATTGAAACCTAAATTAGATTTATATTACATTAAAAAAATTATAAATTTTATTATTATATATAATTGCGTGTCGTCTTCACAATTGTGATCTAATAATGCGGGGTTTACGCCTTTCTTAATCCATTGATAGTAACTCCTCGACTATTAGTTCGTGATGCATCTGAGATGTTGACGACTCAACCGGTGGAGGGGACATTGGCTGATAGTAAGGAACTAGTATATATTTCGTTTATCTAGATTTCTGAAACAAAGTTGGATTCATTTAATCCAAAAATGGCGAATCAAAGACTCGAGCTTCTTGTAGAGGGGACGATCCATTAGCGCTCTCCTTAGAATGAGAACATTATCTTGAATCACCTCTATTTCTTAATTGACATAACATTATAAATTTAAAATTTCAATAAGAATTTTAAAGACTTTCAAATTTACTTAGTATTAATGCAGCATGATCATTGACAACACAATAGATTGTCAACGAAATGGTTAAACACACAACGGATTGCAACAAAAAAACGTTGAGAACACATTAGGTTGTTAACGAAAGAATTGACATGACATTCAAGGGACATGACTAGAAAAAAAGGATGGTGGTGGGACATTCAAGGGACGAGATGGGATGGGATATTCAAGGGACGGGATGAGACGACCAATGGGCGAGGGTGAGACGGACATACTATCGTGGACTAGACGACTGACTATCATAGACTAGAACAGATTGATTGGATGGACATACAAACCTGTTGAACTAGTCAGACGACGGAGGAGCTGCATGGACGAATGGACTATTGCAGTGAGGAGGACATTGAACATGAATCGAAACCAACTGAGATCCACAAAAATGAGGAGTAAGTCAAGGAGCCGAGCAAACAGAACCCTTCCATGACCTACTCACATGTGCATGAGCAAGGAGTTTGTGTAGTGGGGCAACATAGATAGTGAAGGAGGCATGAGGGATTCTAAATAAAAAGGAGGATTTAGATCCAACTCAAAGAAAGGTCACATGGGGCTTCTACATTGAACCGGATCTCAACCCCCCACCTAGAACCGACGGGCTTAGGTGATATGGATAAGGAAAGGCGGAAGATAAAGGTATTTCTTTATCCTTCCTAACGGCCAGAAAATCCTCTCTGACGGCTAGGAAATCGTCAAAGACAATTGTATCCCACCGAATCATATGTTTGCCTCTTCTAAAGATTTCCAACGGATAGAGTATCTTCCCAATGACTAGAAAATTTTCTCATTTACTAGTAGATCAATCTATTATCCTTTCTTTATGCACTTTCTTTGTGTTAATATGGAGCCTCACCTATATAAAGGAATCCATTTCATTTTTAACGAGACATCAAAATTTGATATGAAATAAACCTTTATTTTCTTGATCGTCATCAAGAACACGATGTCTTCAAATTATTTCGAGAACAATTGATATCATATCTAGCTGTAACAAGAGACTTCGACTCCTCTTGTGGTGTCTTTCGCTCCACCTTAAATACCTTGCCAACCACCATTAACCTCCATCTTCCATCATAATGGGACGAATCTTGAAAAGAACCAAAAAGTTTCGACTCATCAGTATTGTTAAGAGCAAAAGCTCTCTTTTCGTGCACATGTCTGGTGGTGAATTGTACGGTGTCATAATAATTGACCATAATAAATAATTCCTTAGAAACATTCAAAACAATTTGAAACCATCAGTGTAAAGGCCTAAATAAAAGTTTTAAGTATTAATTGAAAAGTTAGGATATATCTTGTCAAAGTGTTTTCACATATCACCATTTGAGGGATGAAACATTTTTCTATCGCAAGTCCAGTGCTCGAAATGTCATCTCATGTCGCTTGCGGTCTTCTCAGATTAATACAATTTTTTGATTATCTGTAATTGATAAATACCATATACGATGATGTGGAATCAATTTTCTTCTCCTTGTCAAAGGAAACTGATATTTTCTGCAAAATCGACAAATACTTAAGTGCGATGTCTCTTTCCAAAAAATCATGCTATTGTCTTGATAAACATCAATCTTTTGATATGAAAATAAACCCAAAAGTCTCATAATCTTCTATAGCATGACTCTACTACAATACTATCTTCAGGCAAATAAACTATTATTAATTGTGATTTAGAATCCATGCAACTCTAAGAAAGATTATTTGTATTTTTCAAATTCATCAAACGAGCAGACAAAGACAGTTGTAAAAGACTCATTCTACATCCATCATAAAGTGGATGTCTAACACTTTCTTGAATATCAAAAATTCATTTTGCACTTCATTAGAATCTTCTACAATATTTTCCTTGTTTCTTTCACCTAATACGTTTTGCACCATCTCCACACAAGGATTCATTTCTACATCTTGATGCATCTCAAATACCTCATTATGTACAATATCCCTACTAAATTTTCAACAACATTACTAGATTGAGGTGCAAAATTCTCCCCGTGAGAGAACCACATGAAGTAATTCGAAGTAAAAGGTCTTCAAAAAGATGATTCCATATGGTTCTCGCTAACAAATTTTTTATTTTTGGACTTGTGAAGGACAAACCAACTTACTGGTTTCTTCATAAACTTATTGATTTTTCGACATCATCATAAACTGTGTAACACTTTCCGTAAATTTCTTTCGATACACCTTAAGTTCGTGGATCAATTCTTCTGTACATCAATCGTCTAGAAACAAACACATTCGATCTCGACGATTATGCCATCATAATAAGAACCAATAAAATTATATGGAGTATAATGTTTGATAACTTTATGTGTTTTTTATATAAACGATTTCCGGATGGATTAAGGACATATTATGGACTAAACATGTCAACATTTTTGATAGGCCGTTTGTAAACCGCCCTAAATTTTGGACGATTTCTTGTTGATTGCAATTATTCTGTAATTTCCAAAAATTTTCGTACATACGCTCAATTCATACATAAATTTCTGAAGGTTTTGGACGAGCGTCATGTCATCCACAATTTTAGGGAGATTCCAAACGTTATTTACGTACGAGTATTTATGGACGGATTATGGACATACTCCGATTTTTGTCTGTAATCTATCTGTAGTCCGTCCAAAAATTCATTTTTGAAATTACAATATTTTGTAGTCAATTAATTGAAGCATACATGTAATTAACCAAATGTATTTGGTGTAATTTTTTAAATGTTTCGACAGACTACCCGTGTAACGAATTCAAATGGACGACCGAACTATGTAGATTCAATGCTGATAATTCTTGAGTTTTCTAGTTTTGTTATAAAAGTTTTCTACCAATAAATTATGACCATAATATATATATATATTAACAAAATAATTATATCAATTTTAAATGAAAAATATAATTTTGATGTGTTTGAGGAAAAAAATACAATTTATTCTTGACTTGACGTGTATATATATACGCACACTCATATGGCATATAATTTTTGTTAGAGTTGGTTTCCACATAGGAGGTGCTTTGTATTCACATACGATTTCCATCAATTAAAGGATGGTTCCAATTGATAACGGGAACATAAATATATAACTGCTTTGTAAAAAAAATGTTGATAATTTTTTAAATGGATGTAGAATTAACTCGAGCAAGGAATCCTGGTCTTGTGTACGTGTAAAAATAGCGTAACAATAAAACACCATTTTTACGTTACACGTATATAATTTTACCATAATATGTTAGTTACTTGGATATTTTCCTTTATATGTATGAAAAATAACATTATAACTGGTTTTAAGATATTTCTATATTATTCTATTAAATAATTCAATTGGTATAAAGATGTGTAAAAATAAAGTGTTACTTTCAATCACATATTTCTACAAAATTATATTGGATAAAAAACTGGGTAAAACTCCTATTGCTACCCAAACTTTGGATACTTTGCCTGTTCCCCCTTCATGTATCGCACTCATCCTATTCCCCCCTCATGTATCACCCCTAATCCTATTTCCCCCTCAAGTTTTCTAATTAATCCTATTCCCCCACACCATTTAAAATTCTATTAATTTTGACCCAAACCCTAAACACCCTAATTTTGACCTAATTTCATACCCAATTTTGACCTGACCCGACCCGACCAAAATTAAATTAAATTAAATCTGGTTTCACCAAAATTCAACAAAATCGGGTCAAAACCGGATCAATTTCAGCAAATCGGATAAAAATTTCAGCAAAACCGGGAAAAAACCGGGTCAATTTCAACAAAAAGGGAAAAAAACCAGATCAATTTCAACAAACCCGGTCAATTTCTACAAAATCGGGTCAAAACCGGATCAATTTCAGCAAATCGGATAAAAATTTCAGCAAAACCGGGAAAAAACCGGGTCAATTTCAACAAAAAGGGAAAAAAACCAGATCAATTTCAACAAACCCGGTCAATTTCTACAAAATCGGGTCAAAACCGGATCAATTTCAGCAAATCGGATAAAAATTCCAACAAAACCGGGAAAAAACCGGGTCAATTTCAACAAAAACGTGAAAAACCGGATCAATTTCAACAAAATCGTATCAATTTCAACAAAACCGGGTCAAAATTTCAGTAAACCGGGTCAAACTTATCATAAATTGGGTTGGGTCAAAATTCAGTAAACCGGTCAAAATTATATTAAACCGGACCGGGTTAATAATTGGGTAAATCGGATTTAATTTAATTTTAATTTTGGTCGGGTCGGGTCGGGTCAAAATTGGGTATGAAATTGGGTCAAAATTAGGGTGTTTAGGGTTTGGGTCAAAATTAACAGAATTTTAAACGGTGTGGGGGAATAGGATTAATTAGAGAATTTGAGGGGGAAATAGGATTAGAAGTGATACATGAGGAGAGAATAAGATGAGTGCAATAATGGGGAAATAGGTAAAGTACCCAAACTTTGGGTGAGAATAGGAGTTTTACCCTAAAAAAATCCAAAACTCTGATGTAATCGCAACAATTGCAAGATCCAATTAACTTGATTAGCATTGCAACAACTTATTCTATAACGTTTAACCACCTTAAATTTGAATCCTCAATTCGGGGAATCATAAAAATTAATTGAGATCCGCATTAAATGGAGACTTTATATATCATAAGACAATGAATTTCATATGAATTTACATATATAACCAAATTTTTATGATCAATACATAAGCATACATGCACATATTAGCTGTATAAGCAAACACCACTAACTTTAGTTTATGTAATTAATTCAAGGATACGCACATCATTATTGTGACGTTATAAGAAAAACCAAAACCAATTCAGCTATAAAATGAGAATAATTTCATATCAAACCAAAACAAAACGTAAAAACACACACAAAAAATGGGGTTTCTCGAGAAATCAATGTTGATCCTCACATTTTACTCACTTCTTATCCTAATGGCATCATCACAGGTGCATAACGAGACTGTTACGGACGGCGATAAACCTATGAACGGAGTTCAAAGCTTGAAGGGAAAGAAAACCGTTGTAATAACTAATAATCTCGGAGGTGGTTTGACGCTGCATTATCATTGTAAGTCCAGTGATGACGACCTCGGCTACCGGACTTTGGCACCGAGAGCACAATGGTCATTCCGATTCGAACCCAATTGGCTCGGTACAACTCAATATTACTGTAGATTTTGGTGGAAGCGTGAGTCACATTGGTTCGATATTTACAAAGACAGCAGAGATAACGTTCCTAAATATGGTCATTGTGATGAATGCGTATGGAAGATAAAGAAGACTGGATCTTGCAGACAGAATATTGTTACCAAACTATTTGACATCTGTTATGGCTGGAACAAATGAATTATATATATATATATATATCAATCATGTGATGTAATATATTTTAGCTCATCTTATATAAAACACAATAACACCTGTTTGGTAGAAATTACTCGTTGCTTTTACCGTTGGATTACTTATTCCCGTGACGTGGTAGCAATTGCGCCTTACGATTTCTTCGTCTTTTTGAGTATTTAATCTGTTTGGTAGAAATTATTCATTGAAATTTTGACACTTTCCTGTCATATGACAGATATTGTAAATATATGTCATCATTGGAGATATAATTAGAGATCTCATAGGAAATTATTTTGATGTATATCTAAAAATTCATCCAATAGTAATCAATAAAATTATTATCTTATTCATGGCGTATTAATACAATTGATAAAAGTTTCTCATTTGTCAAAGTCGAAACGGTGAGTGTTTTCCGTTATATTAACCACAATTGTCATTTCGTATTGTATAGGGAACATAAGTGTCTTTGGTCTCAAGCTCGATGGTGAGTTTCTGATGGTTAAAATCTCTTATGCATTATCTTACCATGTCGTATCCTACTTAGAATACCAATGACGAAGAGTTACCATACAACACAATCACAAGAAAACTTAAACATAAAATACTACGAGCACAACTAGCGAAAGAACAACAAAAGGTATACAATGAAATCATTAACGATGTTTACGAAGCAGAATTACAATTTTTCTTTTTGCAAGACTATAGAGGCACATGTAACACACTCATTTGGAGAACTTTTCCCCTTGCACATTTGAGATTTGCACTAAACTAGGAACAAACCTAGTTGAGCTTATTACATACAAATTTATCATTAGGGAGTAAGGTCCTATTGTGTGTAGACATTTTTTGGAAACTTTAGACTAAAGTATTAAAGATAAAATGTAATCAGTCAATCCACATCTTTGTCATAAACCATTTCAAGGTAAACAATAGTGTTTTGAGATGAATTTTCGACAAATCATACGTATCGTTACAAGGGTACTAGGCATGACACAAGTCGTGCAACCGTAAATTCATCATATATATGAAATTTTTGTCGCGCCTTAAAATTAAACAAACGCATGGGGTTATCGAAAAATGTTGGAAAACAAAATCTATCTTCAACAAAAGAATTCTCAAACAAGGTTTTATGATTAGGAGATTGGAAAAAGTTTTGAACCAAATGATGGATAACATATAATATATATTCCAATAGATGTTTTCAATAATTGAAGGCTCAAACTCTATTCAATCAGTTGCAACTCATGTGTGTGAAAATTTAACACAAAACTGTCATTCACTACAAAAAAACATGCCATTTCCAACTACCAGATCCATTTGAAATGACAAAATTTCCTTTGAATTGAGAAATATCAAGGAATTGTAACAGATATGTCCATTGCAATTTGCAATAGATACCCGTCATAAAAACATTCAACGGAAATCCGTAGCGAATTTGAAATGGTGAGAATATTGAAATTTTGCAACGGATGCCCGTTGGATGTGAATTGGCGGGAAATCCGTAACATTGCAACGGATGCCCATTGACAATTTTGACAAGAAATAGCAACGGATGCTCATTGGAAAAGAGTAGGCAGAAATTATGCAATTTCGCAACGGATTTCTGTTATAAACTATATTTTGTTATCAACGGGCATACGTTGCTATTATAACAAATTGTTATTAAAAAATAAAAATAAACAAGTTTTTAATATATACAAAATTTTATACAACATTTAAAACGTCTTCGATACATTTCATCTAAGATCGGCACCATCTTCGTCAACCCCGTCCTCGCCAATGCCTCAAGAATTATAATTAATTAAAATACAAATATTTATAGGTAAATAATATCTTTCAATAACGTCCCGCCAGGAAGTTCGGGATCAAAAATAGGAATAGTAGAACGTTCGTCCAAAGTATCGATTAAAACATCAATATCCACCATATCATCTTCTTCATCAAATATCGGTGGGGTTGATATAGGTGAAAGGGGACGATATGGTGGAAGAGGTGGTGGTGGTAGGTGTCCTAGGGAACCCACCAACAATCCACCATGACCTATAAATCATCGAGCTCTGATTTTGGTGAAGTGTTTAGGAAATTTTTGTGAGAGAATTTGATGTTTTGTATTGAGAAATAAACTGTTCAACGACTTAAATAAAGAAATATTCGACGGACATCCGTTGGAAATACCAACGGATGCCCGTTGGAAATTGTGTCACCTCAACAGACGCAATTAATTGACATGACTATTGGGTTTCCAACGGGCTTCCGTTGGCATTTCCAACGGATGCCTGTTAGAAACGTGTTTTTCCAAGGCAAGGGATGAAATAAATAACTGTATGTCCTCTATCCAACATGCATCCATTGAAAATGCCAACGGATGCCCGTTGAAACCCATTGTCCTGATGCATTCGAGGGTACATGGCAGAACATAGGAATCATGATAATTTCCGACGAATGGCCATTGTAAAATTGCAGCGGGCATTCGCTGGAAACATCAAGACACTTTAACGGCAATCCGTTGGTAGTGGAAATGTTTAAAACGGGCATCCGTTAGAAAATATCAACGGATGCCCTTGTAAATTGAAAAACCTTGAAATTTTTCTATGTGTCGGACAATATTGAACTATTTAAGGGTTTTCGTTGCAAAAGAATTATATGATGCAAAAGACAACAAAAATTTTATATTACAGTTATGCAATTCACATTTCTTCTTCAGATGATTTTTCGATTGGCGAGTCTTCCTTCAATTGTGCATTGAATTCATCGCTATGTTCATCTTCTGCATCTTTCGGCTCAACGTCTTTTTCATCATGGATATGTATTTTCCATCTATGTAAGTTCTTTTGAGAATCTTTTCCCAATTGTCTGTATCAATGAACCGTATCAACTCTAGGAGATCGGTGGTAACATATCTTCTTTTTCTTATGTGCTTATAACTCCCCATTATTTAATCTTAACTACAGCACACCACTCCTCTCTCAAGCGTTTCTATGTTGTTGGATAGTGCACGCAAAATACTTGATCAGCTTGATCTATTATGTTGAATGAATAATACTTTCCATATTGTTGTGTCAGGTTGATGTCAATTCCTCCCCATCGATATTTTTGTGTACCACGTCCTATGGTTGAATTGAACAACTTATATCTAAAAACCAATACCTTCAATCTAACGAGACTAAGATATTCCACCTGTAGGATTTGGTGCAAAATATCGTAGAAATTATCATTATCTATTTCACTATTAACGCAAATGCGATAATTGTACGTGCTTCTATGTTTTCCATGCTCGTAAGTGTGGAATGTGTAACCCCGAGTAAACATCATTGGCCAACACAATATATTTCTTATATGACCATTAGCCAAATCTCTTAATGAGGTAGGATGTCTCTCATCGGAATATTTGACTTATATAATATAAAAACGAATAATTATTATAAATTAATTTATTTTACGTATTTATGCAAAAATATGTATACTTACATAATCTCTCAACCATGAGGCATAATGTTAAACTTTCATTTTGGATAGTTCATCTGCGTTTAGATGAGGATATGTACCCATTATTTCTTCATCAAGTATTCTGTATTGAAAAGTATGTTAACACACATATATATATATATATATGAATTAAAAGATCGAGTGTCATGGTTTTGTATCCTTCGAAAGGTAATAACTTTTGACAATTTAATAATATATATGTGTGGACGTAATTATACTTCTCTTTCGTTAGCCAATATTCTTTGGATTTCCCTCATGTACGTCTGATTAGTGTAAAGATCTCCAGAATTGTGCCTAACTGAGGATTATAATGATATAGATAGTTTGTGTGATCATTTTTTGATATTCGATGTTTTATCGGAATATGTTATTCGAAATAAAATGTGCTCATATATGCAATTATTGTTAAACAATAAAAATTCATCCAATAGTAATCAATAAAATTATTATCTTATTCATGGCGTATTAATACAATTGATAAAAGTTTCTCATTTGTCAAAGTCGAAACGGTGAGTGTTTTCCGTTATATTAACCACAATTGTCATTTCGTATTGTATAGGGAACATAAGTGTCTTTGGTCTCAAGCTCGATGGTGAGTTTCTGATGGTTAAAACCTCTTATGCATTATCTTACCATGTCGTATCCTACTTAGAATACCAATGACGAAGAGTTACCATACAACACAATCACAAGAAAACTTAAACATAAAATACTACGAGCACAACTAGCGAAAGAACAACAAAAGGTATACAATGAAATCATTAACGATGTTTACGAAGCAGAATTACAATTTTTCTTTTTGCAAGACTATAGAGGCACATGTAACACACTCATTTGGAGAACTTTTCCCCTTGCACATTTGAGATTTGCACTAAACTAGGAACAAACCTAGTTGAGCTTATTACATACAAATTTATCATTAGGGAGTAAGGTCCTATTGTGTGTAGACATTTTTTGGAAACTTTAGACTAAAGTATTAAAGATAAAATGTAATCAGTCAATCCACATCTTTGTCATAAACCATTTCAAGGTAAACAATAGTGTTTTGAGATGAATTTTCGACAAATCATACGTATCGTTACAAGGGTACTAGGCATGACACAAGTCGTGCAACCGTAAATTCATCATATATATGAAATTTTTGTCGCGCCTTAAAATTAAACAAACGCATGGGGTTATCGAAAAATGTTGGAAAACAAAATCTATCTTCAACAAAAGAATTCTCAAACAAGGTTTTATGATTAGGAGATTGGAAAAAGTTTTGAACCAAATGATGGATATGCCTGTTAGAAACGTGTTTTTCCAAGGCAAGGGATGAAATAAATAACTGTATGTCCTCTATCCAACATGCATCCATTGAAAATGCCAACGGATGCCCGTTGAAACCCATTGTCCTGATGCATTCGAGGGTACATGGCAGAACATAGGAATCATGATAATTTCCGACGAATGGCCATTGTAAAATTGCAGCGGGCATTCGCTGGAAACATCAAGACACTTTAACGGCAATCCGTTGGTAGTGGAAATGTTTAAAACGGGCATCCGTTAGAAAATATCAACGGATGCCCTTGTAAATTGAAAAACCTTGAAATTTTTCTATGTGTCGGACAATATTGAACTATTTAAGGGTTTTCGTTGCAAAAGAATTATATGATGCAAAAGACAACAAAAATTTTATATTACAGTTATGCAATTCACATTTCTTCTTCAGATGATTCTTCGATTGGCGAGTCTTCCTTCAATTGTGCATTGAATTCATCGCTATGTTCATCTTCTGCATCTTTCGGCTCAACGTCTTTTTCATCATGGATATGTATTTTCCATCTATGTAAGTTCTTTTGAGAATCTTTTCCCAATTGTCTGTATCAATGAACCGTATCAACTCTAGGAGATCGGTGGTAACATATCTTCTTTTTCTTATGTGATTATAACTCCCCATTATTTAATCTTAACTACAGCACACCACTCCTCTCTCCAGCGTTTCTATGTTGTTGGATAGTGCACGCAAAATACTTGATCAGCTTGATCTATTATGTTGAATGAATAATACTTTCCATATTGTTGTGTCAGGTTGATGTCAATTCCTCCCCATCGATATTTTTGTGTACCACGTCCTATGGTTGAATTGAACAACTTATATCTAAAAACCAATACCTTCAATCTAACGAGACTAAGATATTCCACCTGTAGGATTTGGTGCAAAATATCGTAGAAATTATCATTATCTATTTCACTATTAACGCAAATGCGATAATTGTACGTGCTTCTATGTTTTCCATGCTCGTAAGTGTGGAATGTGTAACCCCGAGTAAACATCATTGGCCAACACAATATATTTCTTATATGACCATTAGCCAAATCTCTTAATGAGGTAGGATGTCTCTCATCGGAATATTTGACTTATATAATATAAAAACGAATAATTATTATAAATTAATTTATTTTACGTATTTATGCAAAAATATGTATACTTACATAATCTCTCAACCATGAGGCATAATGTTAAACTTTCATTTTGGATAGTTCATCTGCGTTTAGATGAGGATATGTACCCATTATTTCTTCATCAAGTATTCTGTATTGAAAAGTATGTTAACACACACACATATATATATATATATATGAATTAAAAGATCGAGTGTCATGGTTTTGTATCCTTCGAAAGGTAATAACTTTTGACAATTTAATAATATATATGTGTGGACGTAATTATACTTCTCTTTCGTTAGCCAATATTCTTTGGATTTCCCTCATGTACGTCTGATTAGTGTAAAGATCTCCAGAATTGTGCCTAACTGAGGATTATAATGATATAGATAGTTTGTGTGATCATTTTTTGATATTCGATGTTTTATCGGAATATGTTATTCGAAATAAAATGTGCTCATATATGCAATTATTGTTAAACAATAAAAATTCATCCAATAGTAATCAATAAAATTATTATCTTATTCATGGCGTATTAATACAATTGATAAAAGTTTCTCATTTGTCAAAGTCGAAACGGTGAGTGTTTTCCGTTATATTAACCACAATTGTCATTTCGTATTGTATAGGGAACATAAGTGTCTTTGGTCTCAAGCTCGATGGTGAGTTTCTGATGGTTAAAACCTCTTATGCATTATCTTACCATGTCGTATCCTACTTAGAATACCAATGACGAAGAGTTACCATACAACACAATCACAAGAAAACTTAAACATAAAATACTACGAGCACAACTAGCGAAAGAACAACAAAAGGTATACAATGAAATCATTAACGATGTTTACGAAGCAGAATTACAATTTTTCTTTTTGCAAGACTATAGAGGCACATGTAACACACTCATTTGGAGAACTTTTCCCCTTGCACATTTGAGATTTGCACTAAACTAGGAACAAACCTAGTTGAGCTTATTACATACAAATTTATCATTAGGGAGTAAGGTCCTATTGTGTGTAGACATTTTTTGGAAACTTTAGACTAAAGTATTAAAGATAAAATGTAATCAGTCAATCCACATCTTTGTCATAAACCATTTCAAGGTAAACAATAGTGTTTTGAGATGAATTTTCGACAAATCATACGTATCGTTACAAGGGTACTAGGCATGACACAAGTCGTGCAACCGTAAATTCATCATATATATGAAATTTTTGTCGCGCCTTAAAATTAAACAAACGCATGGGGTTATCGAAAAATGTTGGAAAACAAAATCTATCTTCAACAAAAGAATTCTCAAACAAGGTTTTATGATTAGGAGATTGGAAAAAGTTTTGAACCAAATGATGGATAACATATAATATATATTCCAATAGATGTTTTCAATAATTGAAGGCTCAAACTCTATTCAATCAGTTGCAACTCATGTGTGTGAAAATTTAACACAAAACTGTCATTCACTACAAAAAAACATGCCATTTCCAACTACCAGATCCATTTGAAATGACAAAATTTCCTTTGAATTGAGAAATATCAAGGAATTGTAACAGATATGTCCATTGCAATTTGCAATAGATACCCGTCATAAAAACATTCAACGGAAATCCGTAGCGAATTTGAAATGGTGAGAATATTGAAATTTTGCAACGGATGCCCGTTGGATGTGAATTGGCGGGAAATCCGTAACATTGCAACGGATGCCCATTGACAATTTTGACAAGAAATAGCAACGGATGCTCATTGGAAAAGAGTAGGCAGAAATTATGCAATTTCGCAACGGATTTCTGTTATAAACTATATTTTGTTATCAACGGGCATACGTTGCTATTATAACAAATTGTTATTAAAAAAATAAAAATAAACAAGTTTTTAATACATACAAAATTTTATACAACATTTAAAACGTCTTCGATACATTTCATCTAAGATCGGCACCATCTTCGTCATCCCCGTCCTCGCCAATGCCTCAAGAATTATAATTAATTAAAATACAAATATTTATAGGTAAATAATATCTTTCAATAACGTCCCGCCAGGAAGTTCGGGATCGAAAATAGGAATAGTAGAACGTTCGTCCAAAGTATCGATTAAAACATATATCCACCATATCATATTCTTTATCAAATATCGGTGGGGTTGATATAGGTGAAAGGGGACGATATGGTGGAAGAGGTGGTGGTGGTAGGTGTCCTAGGGAACCCACCAACAATCCACCATGACATATTAATCATCGAGCTCTGATTTTGGTGAAGTGTTTAGGAAATTTTTGTGAGAGAATTTGATGTTTTGTATTGAGAAATAAACTGTTCAACGACTTAAATAAAGAAATATTCGACGGACATCCGTTGGAAATACCAACGGATGCCCGTTGGAAATTGTGTCACCTCAACAGACGCAATTAATTGACATGACTATTGGGTTTCCAACGGGCTTCCGTTGGCATTTCCAACGGATGCCTGTTAGAAACGTGTTTTTCCAAGGCAAGGGATGAAATAAATAACTGTATGTCCTCTATCCAACATGCATCCATTGAAAATGCCAACGGATGCCCGTTGAAACCCATTGTCCTAATGCATTCGAGGGTACATGGCAGAACATAGGAATCATGATAATTTCCGACGAATGGCCATTGTAAAATTGCAGCGGGCATTCGCTGGAAACATCAAGACACTTTAACGGCAATCCGTTGGTAGTGGAAATGTTTAAAACGGGCATCCGTTAGAAAATATCAACGGATGCCCTTGTAAATTGAAAAACCTTGAAATTTTTCTATGTGTCGGACAATATTGAACTATTTAAGGGTTTTCGTTGCAAAAGAATTATATGATGCAAAAGACAACAAAAATTTTATATTACAGTTATGCAATTCACATTTCTTCTTCAGATGATTCTTCGATTGGCGAGTCTTCCTTCAATTGTGCATTGAATTCATCGCTATGTTCATCTTCTGCATCTTTCGGCTCAACGTCTTTTTCATCATGGATATGTATTTTCCATCTATGTAAGTTCTTTTGAGAATCTTTTCCCAATTGTCTGTATCAATGAACCGTATCAACTCTAGGAGATCGGTGGTAACATATCTTCTTTTTCTTATGTGATTATAACTCCCCATTATTTAATCTTAACTACAGCACACCACTCCTCTCTCCAGCGTTTCTATGTTGTTGGATAGTGCACGCAAAATACTTGATCAGCTTGATCTATTATGTTGAATGAATAATACTTTCCATATTGTTGTGTCAGGTTGATGTCAATTCCTCCCCATCGATATTTTTGTGTACCACGTCCTATGGTTGAATTGAACAACTTATATCTAAAAACCAATACCTTCAATCTAACGAGACTAAGATATTCCACCTGTAGGATTTGGTGCAAAATATCGTAGAAATTATCATTATCTATTTCACTATTAACGCAAATGCGATAATTGTACGTGCTTCTATGTTTTCCATGCTCGTAAGTGTGGAATGTGTAACCCCGAGTAAACATCATTGGCCAACACAATATATTTCTTATATGACCATTAGCCAAATCTCTTAATGAGGTAGGATGTCTCTCATCGGAATATTTGACTTATATAATATAAAAACGAATAATTATTATAAATTAATTTATTTTACGTATTTATGCAAAAATATGTATACTTACATAATCTCTCAACCATGAGGCATAATGTTAAACTTTCATTTTGGATAGTTCATCTGCGTTTAGATGAGGATATGTACCCATTATTTCTTCATCAAGTATTATGTATTGAAAAGTATGTTAACACACATATATATATATATATATGGATTAAAAGATCGAGTGTCATGGTTTTGTATCCTTCGAAAGGTAATAACTTTTGACAATTTAATAATATATATGTGTGGACGTAATTATACTTCTCTTTCGTTAGCCAATATTCTTTGGATTTCCCTCATGTACGTCTGATTAGTGTAAAGATCTCCAGAATTATGCCTAACTGAGGATTATAATGATATAGATAGTTTGTGTGATCATTTTTTGATATTCTCTGTTTTATCGGAATATGTTATTCGAAATAAAATGTGCTCATATATGAAATTATTGTTAAACAATAAATCCTTCAACGGTTTTTTTGCCTTTTTCTTTAGATGAAAGAAAAACCTTTCGAAAGGATACATCCATATTAATTGAACTGGGCCCTCGAGTATTGCCTTATCTGTAAATGTAGTGTTAAGTGTTCTATGACATTGAAGAAGGTGGAAAAGCTCTTTCTAAAGAGCATAATAGTTTCGAGATATTATTTTTAATAACTCCAAGCCATCTTTTTTAAAATTTCTTTCACATATATCTCTGGAAAATATACTAATTCCACATAACATAGCGTGAACGTTTGGTGGTGATAGCTCAACAAATACAAATGGAATGAGTCGCTGCATAAAAACGTGACTATCATGAATTTTCAACCCGCTTAGCCTCGAACACAATATCCACACACTCAGCAATGTTGGATATATATCCATCTAGAAATTTAACATCTTCTTTTAACCACCTCAATAATGTTGTTTTTGTTGGCCCACACAATGTGAATATTGGGATAGGTGCCCTTCCATCTCTTAACTCCAACTCAGGTCTTCAACATATTTTTTTTAAATCTTTTCTTGATTGTATGTTACCCTTTTTTTCTCCTATCATATTCAAAAACAGTATTGGTGATATTATCGAAAAAGTTTTTCTCAATATGCATAACATCAAAATTTTAAAGCAAAATTAGTGATTTCCAATATGGTAGTTCTGAAAAATACTACGTTTATACTAGTTAAGCCACTCAACTTGGCCTTGTGGTTTTCGATGATCACGATCTCCATCGTATTCTTCCGATTCTTGTAAATCTCTCATCGTGTTTAGTCGTTCGTAAATGATTTGTGTTCCTATTTGTATACACGGTACCTCTTCTTTATCTAGCACGTTCTTTCGAAAATGTTTTTTTATCTTTTCTGGATGTATGTCCACAGGGAAGAAATCTTCTATGACAATCAAACCAACATGGTTTTTTCATGCCCTACTCGAAATAATCTGTATCCTCTATTCAATATGGACATGCCAATGTCCATTCGTTCTCCATCCAAATAACATTCCATAGGTAGAGAAGTCGATAATTGTCTACAACAAGACCTCTTTTAATGTGAAATTTTACTTTGTAATTACGCCATAAACAAGAATTATATTGTTCTATAAATCTCTTAATTCATGAATTAAGGGTTCCAAAAGACATCGACACTTTTCTTCGAATATTCTGGTCTTGGAACCAGCCACTTCAAAAACATAACTTCTCTTTTTAAACACATATCAGGAGGCAAATTATATAGAAACAAAATCATTGGCCACAAAGATATTGAATTCCAGACTATCCATATGGACTAAAACCATCAGTGCACGGACCAAGATAAATATTTCTCGTTTCTTACGCGAAATCATAAAATATTTCATTGAAATCTTTCCAAGCCTTACCATCTGATGGATGTTGTATTATCCATTCGCACGTCAAGTGTTCTACGTGTCATCTCATTATTGCCACGGTTTTTTGTTCATATAACCTTCTCAATCTGTTTATTACAAGCATATAAAATATCTTATTGTACGATACATATTTTCATAAAGATGGTTTTTAGAAAAAAAATCTGCTTGCGCCGTAAAATTTACATTCCAACAGGTATTTATTTTCTCCCCAAAACGAAATACAATTGTTTCTACAAACATCAATTTTTTTATCTTTAAATCTTTATCAAATCTATATAAAAAACATAAGACAAAGTAGTTAAATAAAACTAAACATAAATATTAAAATTATAGTTTGAAATTTACTAATATACTGGTTTACAATTTGGATTCGACACTTTCTCCCATGTAACCAACATGTAAATTTGTGCTAAAGACAACAAAAGCTTGTCAACGTTCATAAATGCTAGGGTAAGAAAACGATATTCCAAAGCACGTAGATGCTATAAGAACGATATCTTCAGGTGTCGCTGCGATGACATCGGGGAGAACATATGACGATATGGGTTTATTTGTGAAATGCATGGCTGTGAACCACCAGTAGTTTCTAGGATTACCACATGACTTAGTGTCTGTGACAGGAACAGACTATCTCAATTGCCACCACAATCAACAATGTTTTGTATCCCATCAATAACATCTAATCATTTAAATAATATGTCATCTTCTGTTACTATACGTGCTAGATGTTCATCTACTATCTCATTTTTCTTAAAATTTCTATTATCTTGTATAAAGGATGATCTGACGGAAGAAAGCGGCGATGAAAACAAAACCAATATGATTTTGTGTGATTTAATATGAATGAATTTATATAATATGGACACAAATGATAATCATGTGTACTCTAATCACAATAAGCGGGAAAAACTCTTATTGTTAACATTAATACGAATCTAATGTCAATATTCTCCTTGAAACATCATATGCATTAACATTGTATTTCCACAAGTACTTTAATGCATCAATCAAGGATTATAGAAATATAGCAGAACGTTTTTATGATCCAACCTATAACACCCTTTAATTTGGAATCCTTTATGGGGATTGAGAACATCCACCATCACTCTTCCAAGGGTGGCCACGTATCACATGATCATTAAATAAAAATGATTGCTTGACTTAATATAATGTCAGATCATGCAAAAATCCTAGCTCATCCAACGTTAAAATAGAGACTCGAGACTTAATTGAATATACAACAAAAATAGATACTGAAGAGTATTTCAATGGAAGAATCTACCGTGATCCTGGAACATACTTCCTAGATGTAATACACGACCTCATTCATTATCCATCCATGTAATCCCACATAGGAGGTGAGTACGATTAATAGCACTTAGTAAGATCGTTGCATGTACGATCTCCGCATCCAACCGCTCATTCACAATATACATATAAAGTACATAAACATAATATTTAACACTCAGTTATCCAACTTGCCCCCAAATGCATACCCACAATCAAAGTCTAATACCCCACCCGTGATCATTGCTCGCAAGGTCAAGTAGATCTCATTATTATAGAATTCACGAGGTCCACATACTTATAGTCTCTTAGTCCAATGCTCACAAGATCCCATTGGATCCCAACAAAGGTTGCCCTTCCCATCCCAATTCTGAAGCGCCTCAACACTATCATGCTTCACTTGGTATCCCTCAAGCAACACACTCACCTCGTTCTTCCTGGCGTCTCTCATCGAGGATCCATCCTCACATGCGCACAATGACCCTGAACTCAACGTTCGTGGTCTCACTTCATGCTCCCATCCTTGACGGCCTCCTCTGAGTTTGTTGAGATTTTGGAACACCTTTTAAAACATAGGGTGCACCCCGGATTTTGTTTTTTTTAGGTTTCCAAACACCACAAAATATGACCCAGATTTTATTAGCGAGAAAAAGCTTGGCCTGAGCAACCTTGTGTTTGAACAAGTATCTATCGAGACCCCAAAATGTCTCGCCAAAATTCTCACACCAAGCATTAAGAAACCATTTTTCTCGAAGATTCTCGCTCACCCAAAATTGTGACACTTTCATCGTGTTCTGCATATTATCCACGGTCGAACAATTTAAGTGCTTGAATGAGCACTGTAAACAGAGTAATAAAATTCATCAAAAAATCTCATAAACGACAATTCTAATACTATCTTTTCTAGAACCAATAGACATTTCCAATAGAGATAAATGGAACATGTCATGGATTCCCTGTAGTGTTGTTTGTAAATCAATACAATATGAAACTACTCTTATCTTCTCAATTATTTTAAATGGACTCGTAAATCATGATGAAAACTTATTCAACCGACTTTCACCCGTTCTACTCCGCCTAGTCTGTATGTGTAGCAACATGAGATCCTCGACATTAAACTTAATATCCTTCATTTTCAAGTCACTACAACGTTTCAAATGATCTTGTGCAACTTTCATCCTTGCTTTTATTATCTTCAATTTTTTTACAATTTGTTTTACAACTTCTACCACAAAAATTTTTCACTTCCCCGCCTCAAATCATCTTACAGGTGTGCGACATAATCGAACATACAAAGCTTAATATGGCAATATCCTGATGCATCCAACGATATATGATTGTTGTTATAAGCGATCTCTACCAACGATATATGATTTTCCCGACTGCATGACCATTGTAATGTACATACCTACAACATCTTTATATGACACAATAAGCGTTGAGATTCCACTTAAACTCATGATCTCTACAATGTAGATTATGGCTAACTTATCCACGCCATTTATTTTCTTGATCGTGAGAAATTTAACTATTTTTGTTAATTGGCCTCCTACCACCCATATGATGTTTTCACTTTGGGTCCTTGGAAACCTAGTCACAAATCCATAAGGACTCGTTTCCACTTCCACTCGGAAATCGTTAGGCTTTGTACTTTTCCAATATGAACTTGTTATTTTACCTTTATCAGTTGATTGGTTGGACGCTTAACAACCCAACATGTGATATCTTTCTTCATGTTTTTGCCACTAATAAAACTTTTTGATTTCCTTATATAATTTGGTCGAGCTTGGATGATTGGAATACTTCCACCAATGTGCCTTATTTAAAATATCTCTCTTGATTTATGCATTTCTCAGTATACAAAATCCGATTGTTAATCAACACATAATTTTGTATAATTTGTACATTGGATCTTGAGAGTTATCATGACTCTTCTTCAACCTTGTGTCTCGAAATTGTGGAATTTGAATCCTTTGCATATGGTCGGCCTGATTCATTGCTTGTAACCCTAGACTATCTAAATTGTATCATCTCCAAACATAAGATATTTAACTTGCTTATTAAAAACTTATATTCTTGCATTGCCGTTATCTCAGTCTTGCGATGATTTAAAATCTGCAACGACATTCACTTTTCTCGGGTGGTAGACGATATTAATGTCATAGTCTGCGATGAATTCCATCAATCATCTTTGGCTTAAATGTAACAATGGTTGCATGAAGATGCACATCAAGGTTATTTGGTATGTATAAACTCGTACCTTTTCTTTGTATAGTTAAGCTTGCAAAAATTTTAAAGTAAAAAACCACATATGTCATTTCCAAATCATGTGTGGGGTAGTTTTCATCATTTTCGGCATGTTTCTTGACTCATACACAATTACGCTTTCTCCTTGCATGAATATACATCATAATACTATTTTGATGCACTTCTAGACACGACAATGCTAATATCAATGATTCTAAAATATTTCCTTGAACATTCTAAACGGTTTTTTGCATTTTTCTTTCCAATGGAATGACACATCGTTTCTAGTAATTCTAGTCATTAGCTTTTCAAGATTGGCAAAAGTTTCATAAAAATTTGATAGTACATAGCTAATATCAAGAAACTTCCAATTTCTACACACTTTTGTTGAAACCAATTTATAATAGCTATCTTCTTTTCCAAGTTAATCAAAACACCTTATTTAGAGACAACGTGCCCTGAAAATCCAACCACCTTTCCCAAAAGATACACTTCTTAAGTTTTGAACAGATCTATTGTTCCCGCAATTGTTCCAATACCAATCGTAATTGCTCTTGGTGTTTCTCACCGTTTTTTAACAAACTAGAATATCGTCAATAAAGAAACTAACAATCGTTCAAAAAATTCTTGAATGCGTTGTTCATTTACTTCATAAACATAGTGTGGTCGTTCATTAACATGAATAACAAGAATACGAAATCATTATGGCTATAACGTGCCCAAAATGTGTTTTCCCTTACATTCTTACCGATCATCATGATCGATGATACCCTGATGCCAAATCAGTTTTGGAAAACTAGGTCGCACGTTGCAGATGATCCAACAACTCATCAATATCAGGAAGCTAGTATCTTTTATTCAAAATGACCCTCTTTAGTACTTGATAATTGATGCACAATTGGAAATTTCTATCTTTTATCTTTGCGAGGAGTATTGGTGCCCCCAAATTGATGTCCTCAGTCATACGAACCCTTCTCCAAGATTTCCTTGAGTGACGCGATCCTCACTGGAACAACGCTCTTAACGAAGGTTGAACAGATAGGCCTTGCTGCAGCTGAGTCGCATGACTCCTCGCACAAGATGGGAGGAGCGAATGATCACACGAGAGTTACAGAAAAGCTCTCGATTTACCGGCTCGTCTTCGAGGATATTACACATCTGCAAAGAACAAACGTATCGTTGGATATTACTCACCAACGAGTTTTGCTGGATATGACACACCAAAAACATGAATTCTTCAAAAGAAATTCAAGATTAAAATCAAAATTCAAAGATTGTTCTACACCAAGATCATGTCGGCCATATGTAGTCAAAGTATCCATACAATGCCTTAAATGCGACACAAATGCTAGGTAGCCATGCAAGGCTAGATGTAAATGACCTAGAAAATATCAAAATTCATAAATAAGACATAATTGTAAAATGTGTCTTTGATATGTTGAATTTTCTTGAAGCCTCGGGTCAATAATTAGGTCGCGGAAGTGAGTCGTGGCCTCGTTAAAAACCCGTCGTTGGAAAACCCTGTGGGACAAAACCATCGAAGGGAAAAGAGTACACGCAAAGCACTTACTCTAGTTATCGACCGTTTCGAGTTGTGCTTCAGCTTGAAGAATGACACGGATATTAGAAATCTCTTGAAGATTCGAATACTCGACTTGAACTTGGATGACCGTGAGAACCCGATGATTGCCTCTTTGAGCTTCTTAGCTTTAGCTCGGGTCACGGGTCTTGCTGGTAAGGTCAAGGCCTCCTCCTCCCTAGCCCTAGCACGGGTCACGGCACCAACGTCCTTCTTTCGGATCCCGTCCACCTTCCGCCCCTTTGATTCAGCTCGAGTCACCTCTTCCGTGGTGCGGGTCGCATCCCTTGCAGCGCGGGTCACGTCCTCCTCAGCCATGCAGGTCGTGTCCTCCCCAGGCATGCAGGTCACATCCTCCTCAGCAATACAGTCGTGTCCACTTCGTTATCCACGACTCGGGTCGCGTCCTCGACATTATCCAGGATCATATTATGCCTTCCCACTTGAAAAGGATTTATCCTCAAATCCGTTTGATCTACGACAAAAGGAACCAAGTCAGTAACGTTAAGTCGAGTTGGTAGGCGTTGTTGCTGATTCTCTTGGTCACTGTGAAAGAATTGTTGATCCGGGGCATTAATTTTGGTTTTATCTTGTTTTGGAATCGCTCCTTTCGCAAATGGATCCATACTTTGTCACCGGGTTTGAAAATCATTCGCTTCCGGGATCGAAAACGCCATAGGTAAGGCTGCCACTTTTGTAATGCTCTCACAAGCGCGTATAGCTCCTTGTCGTAAGTGGCGTAGTTGAGGGTTGCACTTCCAAGCTTCTTGTTGAATAAGTAAATGGTTCCCGTTTCTGCATCAAGATTGCACCAATTCCTACACCGGACGCATCACATTCGATTTCGAAAGTTCTAAGGAAATCCGGTAAAATTAGTAAAGGGGCATGAGTAAGCTTCTCATTTAGCATTTGGAACGCTACCTCTTGTGCTTCTCCCCACTTAAATCCAACATTTTTCTGGATGACTTCGGGATAGAACCCCGCGAGTCCATGGAAGCTTCGGACTTCCCCGACGGTCTTTGGGCTCGGCCATTCCCGAATGGCTTTAGCCTTTTCTACATCCACCTTCACGCCATCTGCACTTACAACAAAACCTAGAAACACGAAGTTATCTATACAAAAGGTACACTTCTTAAAGTTTGCATATAGTTCTTCCTTGCTAAGTACCTTTAGGACTGATTCTAGATGACCTACGTGTTTTTCTAAATTTTTAATATAAATCAAGATATCATCGAAGTAGACCACTACGAATTGCCCTATATATATTCTCGAAGAACATGGCTCATTAAGCGCATGAAAGTACTCAGTGTATTTGACAATCCAAAAGAGATTACTAACCACTCATACAATCCATGTTTAGTTTTAAATGTCATTTTCCATTCATCACCTTCTTTCATCCTAATTTTATGGTAACCACTTTTAAGCTCAATTTTAGAAAATATCCTACTAATTCCATGCAACTCATCTAGCATATCATCAAGCCTAGGGGTAGGATGCCGATACTTCACCGTTATGTTGTTTATCGCGCGGCAATCAACGCACATGCTTTTCCGGATGTGTCCCTTGGCCATGAGTTCCTCCACTTTCCTTTGCAGCTCCTTGGTCTCCACTGGATCGGGTCGGTAAGCTAGCCAATTTTGGTAGCACGGCTCCGGGAACGAAGTCGATTTGATGTTCAATACCACGTATCGGGGGCAATCCCGTGGAGTTGTCTTCGGGAAAGACGGCTCCATAATCCTGCAATAATGAGGTAATCTCACTCGGCAACACCGGTGCAAGGTTAGCTAAGCTCAAGAGAGGTTCCTTAAACACAAATAATAGCACGGATTGATTCGAGTGAAGAGATTTCTTGATCTCACCCGATCTCGCGTAGAAGTTCGACGACTTAAGTATGCATGCGCCTTGCTGTTTTAAGTGCATTTGATCTTGCAGCACTTCCTTTGGCGTCAATGGAATAAGAACGGTTTTCCTGCCATTAAATTCAAAATAATGTTTGTTAGTGAAACCGTCATGTTTTACCTTGCGATCCGATTGCCACAGTCACCCGAGAAGGATATGGCTCGCCTCTATTGGTAGGACATCACACAAGATTTTGTCCTCGTATTTGCCTATGGAAATAGGCACTGTCACTTGGCTGGTCACTTTCATCTTGTCATTTTCGTTAAGCCACTAGAGCTTATACGGCCTCGGATGCTTTTGAACCTTCAACCCGAATTTTCGGACCATGGTAGTGCTTGAAATGTTCGTGCAACTTCCTCCGGCCATAATCACACTACAATCTTTTCCATGAACAAGGCAGCGAGTGTGGAATGAGTTTTCTCGCTGTTCTTCATCGGCCTTAGGCTACACGCTCAAGGATCATCGTGCCACCAGCAACTCTCCTTTGGCCGGTTCTTCCTTATGCGTTTTGTACGAGTTTTCTGCCGCTTCGTCCTCAGATTCGAACTCGCCGTCGTCACGAATGATCATAACTCTCTTGTTCGTGCATTCACTTGCATAGTGTCCTCTTCCGTGACACTTGAAACCAGACGATCCTAATATGATATCTACCCTCTCTTAAGGCATAGACACGTGATCTAGTCAAGTTATCCCCTACTTTCGAGGCTGAAACCTTAAGCTAAACCCATAAGTTTTGATATTCATTCGTTTTACCCTCAACCGTTACTACCCTACTTTCGTAGCCTAACCTCAATTGTTCTAAACTTGATTATCTAGAATTAGAATTCTCCTTTCGGTCCTTCTCCTAAGTTCCTAAACCATGCATCTACTTGGCCTTCATAAACACAAGTCAATCAAAAACTCTGACAAAGAATAGATAAACGAAAAATGGAAAATTGCATTTAAAGATAAATCAAAGTGGTTCTGGGATAGCCATGGACTAATCCCTTCTCCTCGAACAAAACGACTACTCGTTCATGCGTTCAAAAGCAAATGCCCCTTGAATGTCTCCTCTGCAAGATCTCACGAACAGCTCTCCTCTCTACTCTCTCTCTGCAACTCTCTCTCTAACGTGTGTGTTGTTTCTCCCAAAACTCAAGTGAACGAATTACTAGCTTCCTCCTTGTCTTTCCTCTTTTCTTTCTTTCCTTTTCTCTTATTTTTCCGCTTTGGTCGTTCATTTCCTTTCCTCTTCTTTCCTCTTTGTTGCAGCTTGATGTTTTTGTGAGTTTTATGTTCTTCTTTTCACTAGTTACATTCTTGGATAAGTGGGTACGTTTCCTTTCTATTTTCCAGCCATATAGCTCTCATTCCTATTCTCTAATCATTTTTCCTTTTTTTAGGCAACTAACCACGTCCTTTTCTTGTTTGGCCGAGTTTCCTTTTCTTCTTTCTACAGGTGACGAACGTGACTCGCACGGGCTCGACTATGTGCCCATGCGAGCTCCCTTGCTGGTGCTGGATCCGCTCGGGCTGATGCACAGCCCAAGCTATGCGTTGGTCGCTGGAAGCTAGGCTCTGTGCGGGGTAAGTGAGTGCTCCGTGAGGGCTCACTTGGAAGGGCAGCATCTGCGCGTGTTGAAGGCTTGCTCGACTTGTGCTCGTTCTGCTGGACCAAGTGCCCAACGCGGGCTAAGGAGTGCCCCACGCGGGCTGATGTTTGTCATGAAGACCCGTGCATGCTGAGGACCTCCCCGAGCCATGCGGAGTTTGCTGGAGGTTGTAGCCTACACGGGCTAGGTGAATGCCCCACGTGGGCTGTGTTAGTCCATGCCGATACTCGTCCCGTTTGCTCCATTATGATCCTCGATGTTTGTCCTTTATCTCGTGTACGTCCTTTAGCTCTAAAATAAACCAAATACGTATTAAAACCTATAAGAACATGAAAAAACGAAAATGAGTAAACGAATACAAAATCATACATAAACTTGTATCTATATCGTAAACATCTCTAAAATCGTGCAAGAAATGCGTATGAAAATGAAATGATCAAATTCCCCCAGACTTGAATGTTTGCTTGTCCCTAAGAAAACGTAAACGTAGAACATTCGGGGTATACAAAAACCGAGAATTCCCCTTTCTCCTAGAAATACTGCTAAAACGAATCTAACCGATCAACTAGCAAGTTGAGAGCAAATTCGACCTAATTAAATCTATAGTCTTCATCCTAGGTTCACCAAGGCTACCTACAAAAAAGTAAATAGAAGGCAAACTAAACAAGCCACCGTAACCCTCTCCACCAAACAAGACATCAGATAAATGCTAAACTTAGAACAATTGATGATACTTGTTTATTTTCCGAGCTTCTTTCTTACTTTATTCTTTTTTTCTTCTCATTTTCTTTTGCTTTTTCTTTCTTCTTCTTTTTATGTCATTTTTTTATATTATGCAGACACACTAGGCTTCTAGGAGGTCAGATTTGAAGGGATCCAGCCTCTACTTAGACCCAGAGAAAACCTAGTGTCTAAGTAGAGGATGGTTTATCGCATGGTTTTAGATATATTTATGACGATAGTTGCGATGTTTACGTGTGATTTTGTATCCATTTTACTTGTTGTCGTGTTTTCATATTTTAATCATTTTTATGCGTATTTGGTTCGTTTCGGAGCTAAAGAACATACACGGGACAAAGTACGAGCTTAAGACATTATAACGAAGCAAACGGGACGAGAAACGAGCAAGAATGCGATACGACATGAGGAGACAAGGCCCCCTGTAGGGTGGTTTCCTTAGCCCGCTCGGGCTTAACGTCCAGCAGCATTTTCCCAAGTCGTGCTAATCCTCAGCAAACACGGACTGATGTTCAAGAGGAGCCCGCGTGGGGTGTCTTCCTTTGCCCGTGCGGGGTGGTGTTCCAGAAGTTGTTGCCCGAGTTGTGCTAGCCCTTAGCACGCGCGGGTCATGGAGAAAATGAGGAGCCCGCGCGGGTTGCCTCCCTAACCCGCGTGGGTTTCCTCCCTAGCCCGTGCAGGGCATGCCTATAACAACTTCACTAGAATGTCTCCAATGAGGAATTTTTATAAAAAGGGACCTCAAATTGAGTTAAGAAGCAAGAAAACACAGAGGAGAACCCTAGGAGGGTACACAAATCCATCAATCCGTTCAAGAGCCCTCTTTGACAAGAGACACAATAAAGACTCAGAAATTATTCGGGATCATCTCTCGTTTGATATTTCTATGCTCCTTACTTTACTATTTCGTTTATGATGTTTAGACTCATGATTGAGTAACAGATTTGGTCTAGGAGAAGGGATTAGCCCATGGCTATCCCGGAACCTTCGTTGATTTATTTATGAATGCATCTCCCCATTTCGTTTATCTGTTCTTTGTCTGAGCGCTTATTGTGTTGTGTTTACAAAGGCCACGTAAATGCATGTGTTAGGGATTATGAGAAGGATTGAAAGGTGAATTCTAGTCCTAGAAGACCAGGCTTAGAACAACCGAGACTAGGTTACGAAAGTAGGATAGTAACAATTTAGGGTTAAATCATGCGAATCATGAATCGTAATGGGGTTTAGTTGGGGTGTCAGCCACAAAAGTACGAGATAACTCAATCTAGCCACGTTCCTATGCATTGAGAGATGGTCGTTTTTACATTAGGATCGCCTGCCTTAGATATCTTGATAGAGAATGCACGATTAGATAGATCGGAGATAGGTTTCGTAAACTATGTGGTGAAACCAGATCCTAGGGCGTTTGTCTCTTTGTTTAGAACTCACTTATCTACTGCATTATCATCATTGCATCTCACTATTTTTCTTCTTTTGCGTCAAGCATTGGTTCTACTTTTGATTCTTAAATCGTGTTACATTAGTCCTCGTGGGATTGACACCTTAACTACTACATACGTGTCGTGCACTTGGGGGTAGTCTTAGGTTAACTTGTTAACTTGACACGCATCAAGTTTTTGGTGCCGTTGCCGAGGACTAGTTGTCAACACGTTTAGGATTCAGATTTAGAATCATACTTGTTTTTATTTTCTTTTGTTTTTCATTTCTTTCTACTAATTCTTTTTACTTATCCCTTGTAGGTGCATGACCCAATCTCAAGGTAATTCGAATTTGCATCAAATTGACCTCAAGATTGAGAGAACGATTAATAAGCAAAAGAAAGGCAAGGGAGAAGAAAGAGTAGACACGACCAATCCATGAGCAATGGACAACCGTACTGATGTATTGGATAGTCACGGACAGCCGCAATTACCCGTTGGTAATGTGGCGCAAATACAGCAACAGCAGGCTCCTCCACCATGCCGTCTTCGTGATTACGTTGTGCCGAAAAGTGAGCAATGTCCAAACATCAATAAGCATGCCCTCTGTTGCGAGGCAACAATTCGAGATTAAGCTCGCGATGATTTCACAAAGTTCTCTCACTCACAAATTTCTCATTCTTACATTTTTAGATTGGAAAAACCAACATTCATGTTTCGTTGTATACTTGTTGATTTATTTCCAATATTGTAAATTACATAACATATTCCATAAACTCATTCGAGACACCTTTGTTTTCAGATCAATTCTTTTGTACATCCATAGTCTTGAATAAAATATTCGATCTTTTCGATTATGTCATATAATATGAAATATAAAGATGATATTAAATATATTAAATGATAATTTTGTGTAGGAAACTGATGAATTATTCTTAGTCAAACTAATCGTATATTCATGAAATCTTGCTAAAGTTTTAATAGGTTTGACTAGCATTATTTTATCTTGTTTGTTGTCTTTTTATTCTCCTTGAAAAGATTTTTTTAATATTAGAGGCTATAAAAGGAGCTAGAGCAATACACTAAGAAGGCGGGCTCTTGGAGAGAAAAAGAGAGAAAGAAAGCCATTATATGAAAAGCTAGTCGAGTGTCTATTTCCTTGAATCTGAATGAATTCATAGAGAATGGACATTTGGAAAACACAAATTATTGTTTTATGATTTCGGATAGTCTATTATAACTTTAGAACATTGTGTGTCATGAGATTTATTTATGCCTATGGTATCGGAGTTTTACTGATTTCGGAGGAGTACTGACTGCAAACCATTTGCAATTCAAACAAAGTGAAGTTGTAGATGGATTTATTACTTGTTGAATAAATTTGTTTATTTTAGAAATTTAGCATCTCGATTTTTACTCTATTTTTCACATACTTATTTTTACACGTGGTATTAGTGGTACTAGAACTGGTCATGAATCATTTATTTAATAAAAAAAATATATCATTCTCAAAAGATTCAAGAGAGCAAGTATGGATTCATATGATGTAAATCCTTTGGGAAAACCTTTAATATTAAATTAATCCAATTATGGATATTGGAAGGTGCAAATGCAGACTACAATTCGACGGATTGGTGAAGAAGCCTGGAAGGATGTAAAACAAGGGTGGTTTCCACCAATAATAACAAATCCGAATGGGAAGGTTATTGAGAAACATTCTAAAAATTTGACACCTACTAAGAATCGATTTTCAGCGTTTCATACCAAGAATTTGCTATTACTTTTGGATCTATAGATGTACGAGTTCAAACTGATTGAGATTTATGAATCTGCTAAAGATGTGTGGGAAACATTGGAAAAAATCCACGAAGCACTTCAAGCGTAAAGAAAAAAGATTGGATATTTTGGAGCATCAATTTGAGAAAATTACTGCGAAGGAGAACAATAATGTAAACTAATAGTGATTGACTAAATGCTCTTAGAAATTAAACCTATGCCCTTGGTAAAGAATATGATGATGAACAACTTGTGAAAAAACTTTTCATAGTCTACCATTGACGTTTGAAGCTAAAGAGACGGCTATGAAAACTGCATTGGTTATAGATTCCACAAGTTTCAAAGAAATTTTAGGTATATTGAAAACCTACGAAATGTAGTTGGAGCAAAAGCAAGGCATGTCTCGAAAGGAACTAAGCATAGTGAAACAAAAAGAATAAGATGATGTTGTTGGTTTGATTGCAATTTACGAAGAAAATTTGGGCATTATCAGAATCATTTAGAAACTCAACTTAGTCAAAAGACAATGAATAATGAATATAAAATGCCACAAATATACAATGAGAATATCCTACAATTCAAAAGAGATGTATTTTTTGAAGAATTTAGATGATATCCGGTGTTTTGGTTGGAAAGGAAATGGAAATATTGAAAATGAGTATTGAAATTCACAAAAAAAAACAAGAAAAATAATAACCACATTCAGTAAGTCAGAATCTGAATCAAATGTGGGAAGAAAAATTGAATAATTTTGTATGGATACTACTGAATACGATAACAAAGTAGTTAGAGAAGGCCAAGGTACATAAAAAATAAAGCTAAAGTTAAGGATGAAAAACTAAATGTTAAAGAAGAAGATGCATCTAAGATAAAACAACACTTATAGAAGATTTATAAAAACTTGAAGATGATGGAAACAAGAAATTGGATCATATTTTAACAATTGGAAAAACTGAACCAAACCACTTTGGATTTTGATATCTTGACTCTATTAAAGAGAAAAAAAATATGGCTCAATCTAGCCGCATGAAATACATCGGATCGACATCCAAATCTGCAAAGGCACAAGGAGTCTATGGTTTTGTATGAGCTAAAAATCTCACAAACGTACCTCATTACAAAATTAATCATAACATATGAGATATGAGTAAATACTATTATTGTGGAAAACAAGGTCATATCAGTGTTTTTTGTTATCAATTGAGGAAAAAGAATTCTAAGAGGTTAGTATTCTAACTTCTCTCAAATTTGGGTAAGGAAAGATGATATATGTTGCAATGTTATATGTACCGCAACTAATGATAGTTTTGGTGACACATGGTATTTTGATAATGTTTCTCTAGACACATGTCAAATAACAAGGATGGAAGCGTAACATTTGGAAATGATCAAAAAGAAAAAAAATTTACTAGACAAAGAGTAGTGAAACTAGTTGGTCAACCTTCATTAAGAAATTTTTTAGCCAAAAATTACAACTAATAATTGATTATTATCCTACTAAATACCAACTAGCATATATTTTTACAAAAATCATTGAATATGAATATTGTTTGTTGTCTAAGAGAATCGTTGGGTGTTTGTGTTTTCATAGATTGAAATAAGCTCTAGAGTTTAAGTGACAAGTTTGGTGAAACCATATTTAAGTAAACTTCATTAATGTATACTCCATACTGCCCAAGTATCATTATTTTAATGTCATTTGAAGGTAACTATTGTTGCATAAGGTACAACTAAATTGAGTTTAAAGAAAAGCACTATTACGTGATAATCTTTCTCTTTTGCATTATATACAAAAAGGGGGAAGGAAGAAAAAAACATCCAAACACTCCGTTGTAAAGAAAAGGTATTTATACCAGAAAAAAAGGTTTGAATAATATTATTTGAGATTGTTTTGTTGCCCATTTATTCTTTTTGAATGTAAATGGATTTTTCAGAATTTGAGGCTATAACAAGAGAAGGTGGGCACTTGGAGAGTAAGAGAGAGAAAGAAAGGCTCAATATGAAAAAGCTAATCGAGAGATTTTTTTCCCTCAATCTAAGTGAAGTCGGAGAGAATGAACGTTTGGAAAACACAGGTTAGTGTTTAGGACTCTGGGAAATCTTTTATAACACAAGAAAGTTATGTTTCGAGAGATTTATTAACAAGTATGATATCTGAGTTAAGGAGAGTACTATTGATTGTGGACCAGTTGCAACTTAAACAGAGTGAAGATGTAACTTGATTTGTTACTTAGTGAATAAAGTACGTTTATCTGAGAAATTTGTTTATCTTGACTTTTATTGTGTTTTTCATATAATGGTTTTTACACAAATGAACAAGGATGTTATGGACTACATATTCATTTTGTGGACGGATTAGGGACATATTTTAACAGGTTAGGGGATATATAATGGACGACCCTAAACCGTCAATAATTCTTGATAGACCATATATTGTGTGTAAATTTTGGATAGACGATAAGATAGTTTATTTATAAATTCCAGACGGATAACATGTCTGAGCATAAATTATGGACAAAGCGTCTGTCCATAAATTGTCAAACATATTATGGATGAACGACCATCATCTTCTATAATCTGTCAATTTAAAGTCTAAAATTTTACGGAGAGATCATCTATCTAAAAATATGTATGGAATTCGTAAATTTCTAGTAATGGTGGAATTCTGCAACCATTACCCTTTGAATTCGTATTTTGTAAAACCTTAGAACCTATAAAATAGTCCTGGAACCTTACCAATTAAGTATTTATGGACCAACTTAACAAAGCATGTAATTTGTAGCATGCAGATTATCAAATTTTGGTGGTCATTTGGTCGAGCTTGGAATTCCAAAGATTATTGTCACCCATATATGGATAAGAATCCAAAATTTAATTTAATACAGAATTGGCATATATAAAATTACAATGAAATCCAATAATAATATGTACTCGACGCATCCAATATTACTGTATGTGCCTCCATACAATGAACCCTCCTCTAGTTTTGCAATTCGACATAATGTAGACAAAATCGAATTTATATATCCCTTCTTGGTAATATATTGCACAAATAAGGAACATCCATACTAAATAATATAAATAACCAATTCTATTTCCACAAACTAATCAACCCAAAGACAGAAAAGTTGATAACATAAGCCAAAAAAATGGTATTCATACAGAAATCGACAATTCTGATTGCTTTTTATTATCTTATAGTCCTTTCGATCCAATCACACGCTCAAAACGGAGATGTTCCAGGTCTTGATATTCCTCGTGTGACTGTAACAATCATCAACCAGCTTGGCGATGGTTTGACATTATGGTACCATTGTAAGTCGCGGGACGATGATTTCGGTATACAAAGTTTGCCGGCAGGAGGATCGTGGTCATTCAAATTCGCCCCAAACATCTTACAGACGACGCAATTTTATTGTTATTTCTGGTGGAATGGTGACCATGGGCATTGGTTCGATATTTATATCCAGAAAAGGGACGATAATCGTGCGAACAATTATTGTGTTGATTGCCGGTGGAATATAATGAAGGATAAGCCATGCAGGTTGAACCGTGAGACCGACAAATTTGATATTTGTTATGATTGGAACAAATAAAATAAGTTTATCTATGCTTTGAACGTTATATGGATGTTTAGTTTAATTTTATCATATCGTGGAATAAAACACAATATTTAGTTGTTTCATTTTTCACTCTAAATGTTTGAGATTTCTTGTTTTATTTCAGATTATATTTTATTTCTTAATTTTATGTTTGAGATTTATTATATAAAATGTGCTAAATCATAATAATTATCAAAATGAATTAACTCATGTAGTGAGAGGATGATATAAGTATTTCCTTTTATCACTTTATGTTCAAGATTTCTTTTATGTTTGAGTTTTCTTCTATCCACGTGATAAATCACAAGATTAATAATAAATAGATGATACACACACGTTACGCGATTTTTGTGATAATCAAATTTTATTTTTCTTAAATGATGTATATAATTTATTAAGTCAAACATTGTCATGCCATTTGATTTACGTAACAGCTAATACAAACTTATAAATTCTAATTTTTAATGTTAGAGTTTAAACAATATATTATAAAATGTAATGTAAACTAACATTGTGATTTATTCAGAATATGTTTGAAATTTTAAAACGTAATATGTGAGAGGAAATAATTGCATGATTTGGACTAAAGTTTTTTTGCATGATTTTGCATTATTCTTCCAAGATTAAATTTAATTTATAACATGATTAAAAAACTATTATGGAGGTATGAATATAATTTGGGAATCTTTAAAATTTACTTATGTTTTAATTTCTTCATTATCCTTAGATTTTGATTGGTGTAGATGTTTGTGGAGGATGATGGTCAAAATGTTAACAAACATGATTGATACATTTAAAAATGATAATTACACAACAACATGAACTAAAAATACTAATTAATATAAGTGTAATTTGTTTTTAAATACCTTTGATCATCATGGAAATAACGTATGTTAAGATCATGATTGTTTTCTTGATAACTATTTGTGCAATATTTTAACGAAAATGCATAGCAAGTCCATCTCATATCGTTGTTACAACATCTTTTTTTATTTGAAATGGTTTAAGTAAGGTGAGCAAATTAGTTCGGAAGAAATAACATAATAGGTTAATGGAGCAACAATACTAAACACTTACTTATTTAATAACATTGATTTTCTATGTTTTGATTAGAGGTATGTAGCAACAAATATGATCCTTGAATAACGATTAGAAGTCCAACAATATACAACTTAGAGAAATTAATTATATATAAGCTTAGTAGCAAAAAAAATAATATTATTGATTCATTACAAAACTACTTACACGATAAAAGCCCTTTGTTGTCAACCAATTCAACCAATGCTCGATATGAACGTGTCCTAAATTGGTATTTGGGAATCGTATGAATATGGCCGGTACCTGCGTAATGTTTTAAGACTAACTTTAATTTATGACATGATTAAAAAAATTTATTGAGATATGGGCATAATTTGGAAATCTTTAAAATTTACTTATGTTTCAATTTTTTATTGTCTTTAGATTTTTGCTGATGTAGATGTTTGTGGAGCACAACAGTCAAAGTGTTAACAAACGTGATTGATATATTTACAAAGAATAATTACGCAATGACATGAACAAAATATATTAATCAACATAAGTGTTAATTTTTTTAATATCTTTGAACATCATGAGAATAACGTCTATTACGGCCACGATTGTTTTTTTGAAAATTATTTGAGCAATATTTGAACAAAAATACTTAGCAAGTCCATCCCATACTATTGTTACAACATCTTTTCTATTTTTGAAATGGTTCAATCAATATGAGTAAACTATTGCGGAAAAATAACATAATAGGTTAATGGAACAATAATATTAAATATTTAAAAATTTAATAACAACCGAATTTCTATTTTTTGATTAGAAGTAGGTATTAGCAAATTGATCTTTTTTTATGTTATACAGCTTTAAATAATGCTAGAGATATGATGATAATTCATAGATATATCTCATAATACAACTACATTATTGATTATAATATATTTATTCTAGAATTAGATTTTATTAGAATTAGAAATATAAAAAAACTTAAAATACAAATGAGTTCATCATGCCCTTATTTTGTATAACATATTAAAAAATTAGGTTGAAGAAATAATAAATTGTATGGTGTACTGTGAGATTTCTTTTACATATATTTGATAAATAACTAATAATAGTTTTAAAGAGACAACATACAACTCAAAGAAATTTATATAGTGGAAATAAAAGATTCAATATAGACATTAAGCGTATAGTTTTAACATGCAAGTTTTAGGTTGAAATATTATGTCTAAAATATAAATAAATTGTTATGGATAAAATATTAGTGAATAATGTTTGTGAATATAATAGGTAAGAATAGTTGTATCGATCTTTTTAAGATAAACCGTGATAAAAAAAAGTTACATGGTCCACGAAATGCATTGTGATATATGTTATATTCTAAAATTTTATCAGGTAAAACAATTTATGACCAATTTGATTTTTGAAAAAAAAAAGATAAGAGATGCGAAATACGAAAGATACTAAAGATTTAAAAGATCAATATCTAATATATAATTATAGATGTACATTTAATCTTGGATTATATCTTTCTATTTTCAATTGTGAGATTAATCTCGTCAAAAGAAAGCAATCCCATAAATTTCTAAGATATTTTTAGTATATATTTAAATTATAAAATTTAGATTGTTTTTCACTTTAAAATTGAAAAAATGAAAGATATATTCTCAATATCTCGAGCGACATATTTTCTTTAATTTATTTTAAATCTCTTAACTTGAATTGAAATGGTTATAGGAAAAAAATGTAAAATAAAACTACTAAAGTATGGTTTTGTTTCTAACAATTTAGTTCATCAACACCATATAATATTAAAATATGTCAAATATTAAATTAAAGTTTGATAAGTAATAAAATCCAAAAATACATCTATATTGATTATTTTTCAAGTTTTTTTTTTTGTATATGTATAATTAATAATTGATAAAATAAAGTTTTATTATGGTTTTTAATTTTGAGTATGGTAGCTTATTTGATAAAGAAATATATATTTTTAATCTAAATAGAGAAAGAATTATATATTTTTAATCTAAATAGAGAAAGAATTATATATTTTTAATCTAAATCGAACTACACGAATAAAAATTAAAATTTTCTTATATAGTATTTTTAAAATAAATATAATGGATTAGAGACTTAAAAATTTATATTATAAAATAAAAGTATATTGTTTCTATTCTTAAATCATGTTATATTTTATGACATCACAAAAACAAACATAGCATAGGAAGAATAAAGATAAATAAATATGATGGAGGTGATGAGAAAAAAGAAAAAGTTTAGAAAAAGGCACAAGTTATGAACAATACATCACATTCAACGTCATGAAGGATGTTTGGAGTAAAATGACGGTATGACGAACAAAAAGTAGATTCACAACCTAAAACCATGCATCACTTCAATTACAAATTTTACAGACTCACCACCTGTAAAAATTGCTAGCGTATCATGCATAATCATGGACAAATGATGCGACATCAACAACTCCAAGAGCAACTTAGAGAATTACAATTTTGAATTAACAATCATATTTGTAACGGATGAATAGAAACTGAAGCGAAAACATCTTGAGGTACATCAAGAAACACCTTAAGCATATAAAAACACCATGAGGTTCATTTAAGGGAATGTTCCATGAACAATATGAAGTTGCTTTATGGTATCTGCAATTTATTTGATCTCAATCATTTGATGGAAATGCACATCTTCCATTGATATTTTTAATCACTAATTATATGGATACACTAAATGAACATAGCATATAAGGAATTGGTTCAAGCATAGAGGATTTGAGTTACAACAAAATATCGTTGAAATTCTCATCCTATATTACGCTGTTAACAAAACAAACATTGTAATTATGTGTGCTTCTATTTTTTTGTGCTCTTAAGTGTGGAATGTGTAACCTCGAGTAAACATAATTGGCCAATACAATTCATTTCTTCCAGAACCATTAGCCAAATCTCTTAACCATGTAGTACGTCTCTCATTGAAACCTTTGACCTATATTTACGTATTTATACGAAAATAGATGTACTTACACAATCTCTCAACCATGAGGCATAGTGTTGAACTTTCATTTTAGTGAGTTCATCTGCGTTTAGATGAGGATATGTACCAATTACTTCGTCATCAAATATCTTGTAATGAAAAGTACGTTAACATATATATATATATATATATATATGTATATATGTATGTGTGTGTGTGTGTGAATTAAAAGATCGATTGTATGGTTTTGTATCTTTCTAAGGTAACAGCTCTTGAAAGTTTAATAATATATATGTGTAGAAATGATTATATTTCTAAGGTAACAGCTCTTGAAAGTTTAATAATATATATGTGTTAGCCAATATTCTTCGATTTCCCCTTTTGTACGTCCAATTAATGTAAAGTTCTCTAGAATCGCGCCACACAAAGGATTATATTGATATAGATAGTTTGAGTGATCATTTTATGATGTTCTCTGTTTCTTTAGAATATGTGACTCAAAATAAAATATACTGAAATATGTGATTTCTTCCAGTAAGTATTGTTTAATAATAGATCCTTCAACCGCTGCTTTATTTTTTCCTTTTTCTTTAGTTGAAAGAAAATTCTTTCGAAAGAATACATCCATCTATATTGATTTGGTCCTCCGAGTATTTCCTCATCTTGTAAAAGTATTAGTTTATGTTACATGACATATAAGAAGGAAAGCCGAAAAAAATCTTTCCAAAGAGCATGATACTTTTGACATATTGTCTTTCAATAACTCCAAGTCATCTGTTTTTAAATTTTTGAACATATATCTATGAAAATATGCTAATTCTGCATAACACATCGTGAACTTATGCGGTCATAGCTCAACAAATGCAATCGGAATGAGTCACTGCATGAAAACGTGACAATAGTGATTTTTCAACTCGATCATCTTTGAACCCACATTATCCACACACAAAGCAATGTATCCATCAGGAAATTTAATGTCTTCTTTTAACCACCTAGATAATGCTATTTTTGTTGACTTAGAAAATCTGAATATTAGGATAGTTGCCCTTCCATTGCGTAACTCCAACTCATGTCTTGATGTATTATCTCCAAATCTTTCATTGACTATATGTTATCCTTCCTTTTTCCCGTCACATTCTAAACATTGTTGATGATGTTATCGATAAATTTTTTCAATATTCATAACATCCAAATTATGACGCAATAATAATGATTTCTAATATTCTAATTTCCATTTGCCAAGGTAAATGGCATAAGTGGTATAAATTTAAATAATTACGATAACAATTTTATATAATAATAAAATTTTAATAATTAAGTAAAATAAATTATACCAATTCTTCGGACTCCCAATGCTGGACGATTTGATTGAACACCTCGTCCGTTTCCTAGGTCGGTTTGGAATTCTTCTTGTAATAGTTATGCTTGGCGTTGCTCATCATCAAGTGCCCCGAGCTTGCATGTCGCGCATCCAAAGAGTGTAGATGCGCGACGTATCCTTCTTACGCCATCTATATGCGCGCTGCAAAACTAAAATGAAATAAATTAGTTACTAGATAAAAGTATATATCAATTTAAAAGTTAAATTTTATATATAAAATTTTACTTACGATGAATGTACACCACCATCGGCGGCGTATGAATTCTAGTGTCACTTGCCAGGAATAGTACAATCAATCTTATAGCGATCCTTGGATGATGTTGTTGTTCGTATATTTCAAAACACCAGCCACATGAAACCTGCACATGAAAATCAAATTATTAGATAATATTTATAAATAAATACAATATAATTATATAATTAATCTCTTATAATTATCATAACGTCTTGTCAGGGCGTTAGGGATCAATCATCGAGACGATAAGACGCCCTCGAAACTATCGATCAAAGCATATGTCCATTATAATTATATAATTAATCTCTTATAATTATCATAACGTCTTGTCAGGGCGTTAGGGATCAATCATCGAGACGATAAGACGCCCTCGAAACTATCGATCAAAGCATATATGTCCATCATATAATCTTCTTCATCAAATATAGATGGTGCCGATAAAGGTGAAGGAAGCCGATATGGTAGCGGTGGAGGTGGTGGCGGGGCTCCTACCGAACCCGCCAACATCCACCACAGCCGATAAATCGTCTCGCTCTCATTTTGTATTGTTTATAAGTGTTTAAGTGTTTGGGGTTATGTGATTGAGAATATTTTAGTTTTTAAATTGACTTGAAGAATGAACTGTTCAACGGTTAATATTTTGAAATTTCCAACGAGTTGGAAAATACGTCAACTCAACGGACGCAATTAATTGACGCGACTGTTGGGTTTCCAACGGGCATCCATTGACATTTCCGATGGATGCCCATTGGAAATTTCATTCCCGAGGCAACGGACGCCAAATATATTTTTCGTCTCCATTTATAACGGGCATTTGTTGCAATTCCAACGTATGTATGTTGAGAACACTAACCAATGTTGCAATCGTAGCCTAGCCATGATGACACCCGTCAACGGGCATCGGTCGGAAATTGCAATGGATGCCCGTTGGCGACATCTAACGGTCATCCATTGGTGATCTGAATATTTGTAACGGGCATCGGTTGGCCGCCTAAAGAGTCGCAATGGGCATCTTTTGCAAGTGTACAATGGATGCCCGTTGAGATTTTATATTTGTTGAAAATTTTCTAAGTGTTGATCGAATTTAAAGTTTCAATGAATTTACGTTACAATTTGCAATGGATGCCCGTTCACATATGAATATATTTAGTTAAAAAATAAATTAAAAAATTTATACATACATTACAACTACATAATTTATATTTCTTCTTCGGTTGATTCTTTGATTGGAGAGTCTTCCTTCATTTGTTCATTTAATTCATCTTCGTTTTCATCTTCTTCATAATCGTGTATGTATTCTCCATCTATGTCAGTTATTGCGAGAATCTCCTCCCGATTGTGTGTATCAATTAATCGTATGGGTTCCAGATGACCGGTTTGCAACGGATCTTCTTGTTCATCTGTGCTTATAACTCTTCGCGGCTTGATCTTTACAACGGTCCACCACTCATCTCTTCGACATTTCAATGTTTTTGGATATTGCACTTAACATACTTTATCTGCTTGATTTGTTGTGATGAATCAATCATACTTACAGTATTGTGCTGTAGAATTGATATCAATTCCTTTCGATCGATTTTTTAGTGTACCACGTCTTGCGGTTTGATCGAACCACTTATATTTTGAAACCCATTACCTTCAATCGAACGAGACAGAGATATTCCACCAGTAGGATTTCGTTCAAATTGTCGCAGAAATTATCATCATGTATTTCATTATTAATGCAAACGACATAATCATATGTGTTTCTATGTTTTCTGTGTCCGTACATGTGGAATGTGTATCCACGAGTAAACAGAATTGGCCAACACATAATATTTCGTACAGGACCATTAGCCAAGTCTTTTAACCATATAAGATGTCTCTCATCAGAAGATTTGGCCTACATAATAAACAACAAATGAATATAACATAATAACATTTTAATTTTATATTTATAAAACGTATGAATATATGTTTACTTACGTAATCTTTCAACCACGACCCATAGTGTTGAAGTTTCATTTCCGTGAGTTCATCTGTATTTAGATGAGGATATGTACATATAACTTCTTCATGAAATATCATGTAATGAAAGAACGTTAACATATATATATATATATATTTATATATATATATATATATATATATATTTGTGTTTATAAGATCAATTTCATTGTTATGTACCTTTTGAAAGGTAATATCTCTTGACAAAATATATATATATATATATATTTGTGTTTATAAGATCAATTTCATTGTTATGTACCTTTTGAAAGGTAATATCTCTTGACAATTTAGTAATATATATGTGTGGATGTGATTATAATCCTCCGGTGTTAGCCAATATTCTTCGAGTTTACCTCATGTACGTCCAATCGATGTAAATATCTCCGAAGTCAAGCCAAATTGTGGATTATATTGATATAGATAATTTGTGTGATCTTCCACTGAGAGTCTTTGTTTCGTTGGAATATTCGACTGAAAATAAAATGTGCTGAAATATGTGATTTCTTCCAACAAGTATTGTTTAATAATAGATCCTTCAACCGTTGCTTTGTTTTTTTGTTTTTTCTTCAGATGAAAGAAAAACATTTCGAAAGGATACATCCATCTGAATTAAACTGACCCACCGAGTATTGCCTCATGTGGTAAATGTATTGGCAAATGTTCCACTAAATCGAAGAAGGAAGGCGGAAATTTTTTTTCCGAAGAGCATAATACTTCAGAGATATTGTTTTTCATTAATTCCAAATTATCCGTTTTTAAATCCATGGAACATATATCTCTGAAAAATATGCTAATTTCGCATAGCACATCGTGAATGTTTTGTGGTAATAGCTCGGTAAATGTAATTGGAATGAGTTGCTGCATGAAAACGTGACAATCGTGACTTTTCAACCCGATCAGCCTCGAACCAAAAATATCAACACATCGAGCAATGTTTGATGCATATCTATCTGGAAACCTAACGTCTTCTTTTAACCACCTTAATAATGTGGTTTTTACCAGCCCAGAGAATCTAAATACTGGGATAGGTGCCCTTCCATCTCTTCACTCCAACTTAGGTATTTAACATATTGTCTTTAAATCTTTTCTTGATTGTATATTATCCTTAGTTTTCTCTGTCATATTCAAAAAAGTGTTGATGATGTTATAAAAAAGTTCTTTTCGATATGCATAACATCCAAATTATTACGTAATATCAGTGATTTCCAATATGGTAGTTTCCAAAAGATACTACGTTTATACCAGTTATGCTATTCACCTTGGCCTTTTGGTTTTTGATGACCACGATCTCCACCGCATTCTATCGATTCTTGTAAATCTCCGATTGTGTTTAATCGTTCGTAAATGATTCGTGTTCTCGTTTGCAAGCATAGTGCCTCTTCTTGTTATACCACGTTCTTTTGAAAATGTTTTTTTATCTTTTCTGAAAGCATGTCCACGGGGAAGAAATATTCTATGACTAGTCGAAATGAATCTGTGTACTCCATACAATAGGGATATGCCAATATCATGTGAGTACTCCATCCAGATAACATTCCATAAGCAAGAAAATCGCTAATTGTCCACAACAAGACCCCTTTGAAAGTAAAATTTTTCTTGTACTGATGTTATAAGAAAGAATTTCATCATTCCACAAATATCTTAATTCATGAATCAATGGCTGCAAAAAGACATCAAAACTTTTGTTTGGATGTTCTAGTCTTGGAATCAGCAACATCAGAAATATTATTTCTCTTTTCTAACACATATCGGGAGGCTAATTATAAGGAGACAGAATCACCGGCCACATTGAATAGTGACTTCCATATTGTCTATATGGACTAAAACCATCGGTCCACATGCAAAGATAAAAATTTCTCGTCTCATACGCAAACTCTGGAAATATTTCATTGAAATCTTTCCAAGCTTTACCATCTAATGGATGTTGCATTATCCCTTGGTCTGTCGAGTGTTCCGCGTGCCATCTCATTGTCGCAGTTTTTTTTTCAATTCAAATAACCTTCTCAACCTTTTTACTACAGGCATATATAACATTTTTTCTTACGCAACATATTTACGTGAAGATGGTTTTTTGGAGGAAATATTCTTGCACCGCAAAACATGTCTTTATCATTTCAAAAAGTCTTTACCATTTCCCCAAAACAATATGCAATTGTTTCTACAAACATCAATTTTCTCATGTGGCATTCCTAAATCTTTTAAAATATTCTTTGTTTCGTAGTATGTCTGGTGGCATGATTTTGTTCCGGTAAATATTCACACATGGTTTTGCAAAATGAATGCATGCAATTTTCAGCAACATTATAGTCTATTTATATACTCATCAATCTTGATGACAAAGATAAACGAGACTGGCCTTCACAATAATCTTCATATATCGGTTGTTTCGCCGAATCCAATAAGTTGAAAAATCGGCATGCCTCGATGGTCGACATCTCTTTGTGCGGTTATTCATCATGAACAACTCCAAGAAAAGCATCTGACACCATTTCAACATATAGAATGGTCGTTGATACTTCATAAACAACTTTTTCATTTATTTCTATTTCGTGTGGTTCTTGCACAATATCTCTAACACCAATAACCAAATTTCGTAATTATCTACGAAACTCACCTTGTAAAGATATTTCCAAAAAAAATTTTGACTTCGATACTTCATATTTTTGCATCTTTTGCAGGGACATAAAATTGTTCTGCGTTCTTGACACAAAGGTTGAACGGATGCAAAACTCATGAACTGCTCCAATCCGTGAAAGAATTCTTGAGTAATTTCCTCGGTTACAGGATCTTTTCTTCTATACATCCACTCTCTTGATCTATATATATCTCTATTTGAAAAAGATGATATTTTTTAAAAAAATATTTTTTTTGAAAGCTTGGTGGTAGAACCCTTGATTCGATCATTAAATAGTATTTTTTTCAACGGACATCTATTAGGAATTTCAACAGATGCATGTTGAAATTTATAACGGATGCCCGTTAGTAAATCACGTTGAAATATCCCAACGGCAAACTCAAAAGTCACAATTCCAACCAGCATCCGTTACAAATTTCAACGGACATCCGTTGCAATGTGTAACGAGTATCCGTCGGCTAACGTTTAGGGTTCCAACGGCCATTCAACGGATATTTGCAACTGATATAGTCCATTGGAGGTCTATTGCTAATCGCAATGGATTGTAACTAATATTGTCTCGTTGATCGTTTTAGTGTATCCATTATCATCCGTTAGGAATAGTGATCAACGGACGGATCCATTGATCCGTTCGTTGAAAACCACGTGTTTTTTGGTTCTGTAATAAACATAATTCAAATGAAGAGTTTGAAGAGTACAAGGCTGTAAAGAGAGAGTTACTAGTAGAACGTCGAACTTTAAATCTACAAGCTAAAAAGGAAGCCATAATCAAAATAGGAAACATTTTTTACATGCAAGGAAAATATTGTACGATTGCATGAAATTCCTAAGACTATCATGTGTGATAGAAATATTAAGTTTCATAGTTATTTTTGGAAAACCTTGTGGTCTAAGTTACACACCAAAATTTTATTCTCCACGCCTTTTACCTTTCGTCCGATGGACAAATGAAAGTTGTTGACTTTGTCGACCTTATTACTAGTGTTGCTTAAGAATAATCTTAAAACATGGAAAGAGTTTCTACCCTGTGTCGAGTTCGCATACAATAAGACGGTTTAAGTGCTACTCAGTTTTCACCTTTTGAAATAATGTATGTATTTAAACCGCTTATACTGCTAGACATTTCTCATTTATCATCATCGAAGTTTACTAACCTTGATGGCAAGAAAAAGGTCGATTTTGTGAAACAGAAACATGAAAAGGCATGATCAAACATAAAAAGAAGAGAAGCGATATGCCCAGGCATGGGACGAAAGAAGTTTTCTTTCTACGAGGTGATCGTGTATGGATTCATAATATTTTCCTTAGCAGCATAAGTCCAAGCTCATACCATGCGACGATAGACCACTAAAAGTGCTAGAACGCATTAATGACAATGCCTACAAGATTCAGCTACGAAGTGAGTACAATGTTATAGTTAAACTTTCAATGTTGCTAACTTGCCTTGTTTGGATTTAGATGATGATCTTGATTTGAGGTCAAATTATTTTTAAAAAAATAGGGATGATGAAGATGAGACTCCCCCTGAGACACCAACAGCACACGGACCGATAATATGAGCTAAAGCTTAGAGCATGCAGAATGTTTTTGCTGAATTGGCGGCGGAAGAACTTGCTAAGGCACCACAAGGACATCCGGAGACATCAAGGGAAGCTTATGTAACGTGCATAAAAGTGGACGGGATCGAGGGAAGCAAGAAGCTAGGAGAGCTAGAGGCGCTCGACCCGAGCAACGTTCTGTTCGACCCGAGCAAACCCACTAGACAAAGGACAATCGATGTGCTTGGCTCGAGCAAAGATTCATTCGATTCGAACGAATTCTCTAGACCAATGGAACATGAAGAAGGCTTGATTGCTCAACCCGAGCACTGAAAGACTCTAAATCAACAGGTTTAGAGAAACCTGTGACAAAAACCTCTGATCGTACCTTGTTTTCTTCAAATTGATTTTGTTCATTTAATAGCTCTAATTATACCATGTTTTCTTCAAATTGATTTGTTCATTGAATAGCTCTAATTATACCATGTTTTCTTCAAAACGTACCTTTTTTTCAAATCGATTTCATTCGTTCAATTACAGGCTTCATATCTCAAAGAGTTACAAACATAACAAAATTTGAAACATGAATACTAAAATCGTTATGTGATATTTGAAAGGACGAAGGGAGTTTCTGTTGAAAATGAAGGGTATAAATGTTAGGATTATCTCCATAATATCTCCATATATTCACTTGTATCTCCATATATTCACTTGTATATTTTGTTTAGGATACTATGGTTAGTTTCCTTTTCTGCTACGTTAGGGACTCTTGTAGGGTTTCTTTTGTATTATATATATATGCCTTTTTGGTGAACTAATAAGACAGAAGAACATATTTTCTGAAATCCTTTCATGGTACCAGAGCAAGATCCGAGGACGGCGCTGTTTTTTCAATAAACGTACCGGCATAGCACCGTCATCATGACTACCGAGGATCACTCTCTCTGAACTGGAGACCGTGACTGGTGTTCCGTTACTTTCTAGCGCGACTGGCATTGAGCATTCCGCTGCCGCGACTGGCCGCCCCGACATGACTGTTCGAACCGCGACCGATTCTATTGTACACAAACAAGAACAACAACCTGCTATGGGATTCGCGGTACATAGTTCTGCTCCAACTCATGTTGCGGCTGGACGGGAAAGAGATGATTCTCTTCTGTGTAATCATTGTGGCAAGACTGGACATATGATTCATCAATGCTATCAACTCCATGGATACCCCGAGTGTTGGGTGACCGTTCCAAGAATGGTCGTGGTCGAGGATGTAGTGGCGGACATGGTGGACGTGGTGGGGGCCGTGGACGTGGTTCTGAAAATATAGTGCAGGTCGCTTCCTCTCATGTTGTTGTTGCCGCCTCCACATCCACGCATTCTCCTCCCGTTGTTGTACTAGGATTTACCGCAGATCAATATCAGTCCCTGCTCTCCCTGCTTAATCAACAAAAAGAGGGGCCGACAGATTGTATTTTTGGTAAGGCGTCATTTATTGATCTTATTGTTGACTCGGGTGCTTCTCACCACATGACAGGAAATATTACATTGTTGTCTCACCTTCGGCCGATTTTGGCTCATCCTTTTGATCTCCTCGATGGGTCTCACACCGTAGCTACACAAGTGGGAGAGTTGGTTATTACTGAGTCCTTGTAACTAAAGGATGTTTTCTTTATGCCTACTCTTACCTGCAATCTTATCTCTGTGGCGAAATTGATCAAACAGAACTCGTGTTTTGTCACCTTTGATGATGGTCTTTGTGTGATACAGGATCGTTCCACGAGGACCCTGATTGGGGTGTGTGAGAAGTGTGATGGGGTGTTCAAGGTTTTTCAAGCAAAAGAGGTTACTGCATTACGGATTTCGGTCGAGGACATGCATGATCTTTGGCACCGTCATCTTGGACATCTTTCCGACAAGAGTTTATCATCTTTGATTTTTGTTTTGGATTTGGGTAGCTGTAGTTCCTCCATTGATTCTCCATGTGACATTTGCCTTCGAGCGAAACAAACTCGTAGTATTTTTCAGATAATAGTAATAAAGCTTGTGATTCTTTTGCTCTTATCCACTGTGATGTTTGGGAGCCATATCCGATTCCTACCTAAAACGGAGAACGTTTCTTTCTCACAATCATTGATGACTACTCGCGTGCCACATGGGTCTATCTTTTGAGATCTAAAAGTGAAGTTGCTCAGATTTTGCTGAATTTTGGCATTTTGACCGAGAGTCAATTCGAAAAACAGGTCAAAGTCGTTCGTACCGATAATGGCACCGAGTTCATGGTTTTACGCTCTTTCTTTGCATCCTCCGACATTATTCATCAAACATCATGAGTGTACACTCCTCAACAAAATGGGAGAGTTGAACGCAAACACATGCATATACTCAATGTCGCACGATCCTTACACTTTCAAGCACATCTCCCGATTGATTTTTGGAGGGATTGTATCTTAATGGCGGTCTACATCATCAATCCTACTCAGTCGTTCCTTCTTCAAAACAAGACCCCATACGAGCTGTTGTTTGGCAAGCCACCTTCATATGAGCAGTTTAAGGTTTTTGGATGCTTGTGTTTTGTTCACTAGAAAACCCCGCAACGTGATAAGTTTGGAGAGCGGGCTCGCAAGTGTGTTTTCTTTGGCTATCCGGAAGCCAAGAAGGCTTGGCGAGTTTATGACTTGGAGGAAGAGACATATCTATACTCTAGGGATGTGGTTTCTCTGAAAATACATTCCCGTTTGCTACTGCACCGTGGGTCCAGCATGCTCCTCCATCATCCGCTAAACTCCAATTGTCCCTTGCCTTAGCTCAGGTTGGAGACTTTCTGGGCTTCTATTATACATCCACGCCGCTAGACAGGGGGAGTTCCTCCACAGATCATGTAGTCCTTGTTTCTGGTAACAATCCTACAGTCTCTTCTCCGCCAGTTTCTTCTCCGTCGCCCACTGATTCTGGTTGCTTGTCGGCCACAGAATCTGGTACTCTGTACGAAACAGAACCCATTAAGCCAGTCCTTTCGGCCTCTTCATCTCATCCTCCACCTACGTCCACTGATACCAAAGCTTTGGGTCGTGGACATCGTAAGAAAACTGAGTCAGTTCTCTTGAATCCTTATGTTCTCTAAAACGCTCGATCGACACCCCATCCACACACACTCTCTTTGACGGGTCCTCCAGGTACTCATCCGTATCCTATCACTACTTATGACTCCAGTGCTCGTTTTTGTTCGCACCATCGTGCGTTCCTTGCTATCGTGACTGACGTGCAGGAACCTCTGTCATATAATGAGGCTATTAAACATCCGCAATGGCGGATGGGTTTATAAGGTCAAGCATAAGAGTGATGGAAGCTTTGAACGTTATAAGACTCGCCTAGTGGTTCTCGGAAATCATCAAAAGGAGGGAATTGATTACAACGAAACATTTGCTCCGGTGGTTAAGATGACTACAGTACGTACGTTCCTTACTATCGCCGCCATCAAACAATAGGAGGTACATCAAATGGACGTCCACAACGCCTTTCTCCACGGGGACCTAGATGAAGAAGTGTATATGCGTGTTCCTCCAAGTTTTGACGATACCTCTTCCAGTATTGTGTGTCGGCTTCACAAGTCACTTTACGGACTCCGTCAGGCTCCTCATTGCTGGTTCGACAAATTGACATCAGCCCTTCTTCAATTTGTATTTACTCGGTCTTATATTGACTATTCTTTGTTCACTTACGTTCGCGGTGCGACTCGTCTACATGTCATTATTTATGTGGATGACCTTCTATTTGGTGGAAATGATGCCTCATTCATCGCCAAATTCAAAGCCTATTTGAGTACATGTTTTCACATGAAAGATTTGGGGCCACTCAAGTAGTTTCTTGGAATTGAAGTCGCCCACAGCCCGCACGGCATCTTCCTGTCGCAACGCAAATATACGTTGGACATCGTCTCTCAATGTGTTCTTCTAGCAGCTAAACCCGCTTACACGCCTATGGAACATAATCACCGCCTTGCTTACTCGACGGCTACTTTCTTGGTCGATCCTGAGCCATATCGTTGGTTGGTGGGTAGACTTGTTTATCTCTCGCTTACTTGCCCAGATTTGTCTTATGTTGTCCATACACTTGCTCAATACATGCAGTCTCCTACTACTGACCATTGGGACACAGCGTTGAAGGTCGTCCGGTACTTGAAAGGCTGTCCGGGACACGACATTTTTCTCCAAGCCGACAGCTCCTTGTTCCTCCGGGTTTATTGTGACTCCGACTAGGAGACCGAGCCGCAACGCAGACGTTCTTTGACCTGTTATTTGGTTCTTCTTGGCGATTCACCCATTTCATGGAAGTCTAAATGGCAGGCCACTCTCTCTTCATCTTCCGCGGAGGCGGAATACTGTGCCATGGCCTTTACTTATCACGAACTGAAATGGCTCCGAGAAATTCTTCAGAACTTTGGCGTTCACTTACCTCCGGCTCACCTTACATGTGACAGCCAAGCAGCCCTTCACATTTCCGCTAACCCGGGTTTTCATGAACGGACCAAACACATCGACATTGACTGTCACTATGTACGTGATGAGATCAAAGCCGGACGTGTCACTACTTCTCACATTTGAACAACAGAACAATTGGCGGACATGTTCACCAAAGCTCTTGGACGACAAAAATTTGACTATCTTCTTCGCAAGTTGGGCATCGTCAACCTTCACGCTCCAACTTGAGGGGGAGTGTTACGAATATCTCCATAATATCTCCATATATTCACTTGTATCTCCATATATTCACTTGTATATTCTGTTTAGGATACTATGGTTAATTTCCTTTTCTGCTACGTTAAGGACTCTTGTAGGTTTCCTTTATATTATATATATGTCTCTTTGGTGTAATAAGACAGAAGAACATATTTTTCTGAAATCCTTTCAATAAGCATAATATTCGCGTGTGATTCGATGGGAACTGTTAGTTCGCATTATCATATCATCTGCACCGACCACTCGGACCCGGATGATTAAAGGCATTCCTCTCTCCACCTTCAACTTTCATGGTAAGCTTCTTTAATGGATCTTGTAGAACATTTAGAGAATAAACAAATAAAATAACTCTTTCCTTTCTTTTTTTACTCTTTTTTTTCTTTTCCTAACAGAAGGATAAAACAAGTGTTATTCTTGGTTTGCTTGATGCTAGGGATAGAAGACAATGAAACCTCACTCACACGCATCACCCCATTTCCATTTGTCGACAAAGTCTGCCGGTGAAATCTGCGAGCTATGCAATGACATATTGGCTCTTTAACATTCGGACAAACACGTAATGGGAATTGATTCCAGGAAACACATAATAGCATTGGAAAAAAGAAACAAAAAAAAAAGATTAAATGAAAAGCATAACGGGAAATAGAGGCGGAGAATAAGAAACGCCTAGACGCTAAGATGTAGAAAAAAATGTTACTTGAATAACGCAGCTTAAGTAATGAAGTAATAGAAAAAAATAACAAAAATACTTACTTATCTCATTAAATAAAAAAATATGCTCACTTGACTATGACGTGGAAGTGAGATAGTTGCATGAAAATACTTTATCAAATATGAACTGGGCCTAACTAATCTCAAAAGCTAGTTCAAAAGTTTAGGGTTGTCAAACACCATATATACAAGTCCCAAAGTTCATGTCCTAGCCGATGTGGGACAACTTATCATAACACTCCCCCTCACGCCCAGACTCGATCCTGGAGCGTGGACATCGCAAACGGGGGCCCAACATCGGTATATTCAAATCGGAACGAATCGGGCTCTGATACCATGTCAATTGTGATATGGTATCAGAGCCCGGTTCGTCCCGATATACCGATGTCCATGTCAATTGTGATATGGTATCAGAGCCCGGTTCGTCCCGATTTGATTATACCGATGTTGGGCCCCCGATTGCGATGTCCACGTTTCAGGATCGAACCTGGGCGTGAGGGGGAGTGTTATGATAAGTTGTCCCATATCGGCTAGGACATGAACCTTGGCACTTGTATATATGGTGTTGGACAATCCTAAACTCGTGAGCTAGTTTTTGGGATTAGTTAGGCCCATTCCATATTTATCATACTTTGAATCTAAATTTTTATATATAAAATTTCGTATTTTTATAACTAACCATCCGTCTTGTCAAACACCAAACTTCCAAAAATAATTATCAATAAATAACAAAATAAATTTGTAATGATAAAACATAAATTTAAATGCATCTAATGTAAACTATTCATCTTTTGCATATATGTGAATATTCGTTTATACATATGCATAATAAGATTCGATCTTATGATAAATTTACATCGAATATCGTGCATTGTTCTCTTTGTCAAAAGGCGAAGAATATTATTTTGGTCAGTCATAAGAGACAAGAGAGACCCCACAAGATCAGCTTTGCTTTTTCTTACTGTCTTCATTGCTACACATACATATACATATATATATGTATACATACACACACGAAACCAAGATCTTCAACAACATATTCCCAAAATCTTCGTTTTTCTCCTTAAATCGTAACAACACCCTCAAGATTGGCATTCTTGAATGGAGGTATTTATTTATAACACTAATATTAGTTGGCTTTATTTGTATATTATATTGCATGAATCCCATATATATGTATATACCACAAAATTTTCTAATTTCATTTTTAAGACTGTCGAATTGAAGGTAGAGATGGTGGGTATTCATGAGAAGAGATTGAGAAAATGCCTCTCAAAACTCAAAGGTAAACTCTTTTTCCTATCACAATTTGTCTACATTAATATTAGTTGCATGTATACACGTTCATCATTCATAATACATATATAGTTTCTATAATAGTGTTCCTTACATATATTTATTTATTTAGTTATCAGATTAACGGTGAAAAACTAATATATTCCTTTGTACATCAATAAAATTGTTTATGAATCAAATCTAGCGTTTATATAATTCTGATTACATGCGTCTTACGAAATATATGATTGATGAAAGAAAATGGAAAATGTTAATAGTAATATTGATATACCGTTAAACTCCAAAATTGAAGACAAAAAATTTATTTGCAAAATTATTATTTTTTATCGAAACAAATTATTAAAGTTAGATTTAGGAATTTAGGATAACGTGACTTTCGAATCTTATTAAAAATATTAATTCAAACTAAGATGATATACACAAACATTTAAAAAATACAGACATAAGGCTTTAAATTATCATGTACATGTGTAATTCTAAACGATGTAACAATCGAAGATGGATTTGATCTCAATCACATGTGTTACAATGTGTATATGGCCATTCTTGTATTTTTTTGGGGGCAGGAATAGAGAAAGTGGAAGTGGATGTGACCAATCAGAAAGTTGTGGTAACATCGTACACACACAGAAACAAGATATTGAAGGCAATACGAAGAAGTGGTCTAAGGGCCGAGTTTTGGTCTCAACACATTGAGCTTCTCTCTGCTTACGTCACTCCCACGTATCATAGCAGCTTCAGATTTACTCCTTTCAATTTCTTCTAAAAGCTTTGTTGTAAATCTAATATAAATCATTTTTCATTAGCCTATTCTAAGAATAATTTTAATTTGTTGGAATGTACTCTTTCGATGTAAAAAAGATTTACTTGAGATTGAATTATTTTTAATCATATTTCTTCGATTTCGATTGTGACAAGTGCTTTACAATTTTTTTCGTTACTTTATGTAAAATATGAAGAATTTTTTTTCTACATTCATTTTTTATTATGTAAGATCCATTGAAGATTTGGATTTTCGTCTTGATGTTCCTACATCAATGTTCAAGTTAATAATGATATATTTAAATGAATTGTCTGTTACTTTCTCGAGAATAGTATTTTAGTGTGATTTCTCTTTCTAATTTTGTTTCATCTGATTCTCTCATAAACTATAGTTTTTAATCATATAACTTCAAATCTCAATTTGTTTACCAATACCTTTAATTGTGATCTTCCATTTGATCCTCTATTGAAATTTATCTCTAATTTATTTTTTCAAACAATTCAAATTTAATTTGTTAACTAAATGTAAATAACTCCTTAAATCCTATTTAAACCCTAGAACTCAATTTAAAAACTTGAAAATTGTGGTATTCAACCCAAAAGTCGTAAATAAAATCTATATATTAAAATTCTATGATTTTGGTGAGCTCTGACAGCTTCTCGCTTCTCGTGCGTCCACGTAAACCTTCTTTTTTTTAATCACCATTACAACGACGGTTCCTTTCCCAACCTCTTGTATCCTTCGGTTTTTTTCACTCAGGGTTTTAAGAGAGACAATCAAAGCATTATCGATTCGAATCGCCAATTTCCAGCTTCTCGATCTCGCTCCGTCGCCGAACAAGTACGGGAAGGAAGATGGGTCTGGTTCTTACGCGAGTCTCTTACGGGTAGCTCTATTCGGACGGCACACGCCGGAAAAGAGGGATATTGTTGGATTCTCTACGTCTCCAAATATTTTCTGGTATAACACGGAGACACAGCGGACTGTGGTATCGTTCTCGTCTTTTGTTCCGATGAGGTGCCTAGTGTTAGCTATAGCCTGGTCAAGAAACCGAGGAAAGTGTCGCGGTCGCCGTACAAGGTAAATGATTTGTTGTTAGAGTGGTGGAATTTTCTGATCCTTTTATGGTATAGAATTAGGTTCTAGGTTTAAGGTTTGATGGATCTTTACATTGGAATCCTTAAGAAATGCTTACGGAATGGAAAGCGTAGGTCGCAGTTATAGATCCGGAACCCACGATCGGTGCCGGCAGCAAAGCAAGCGTGATCCTGAGTGAAGGAGAGGTAGAGCATGGAAGGGGAGGTGTTGCTGGTAAATTCGGAGTTAGATGCTGCGGCGGAGAGAGAGGTGTGTGAACGTTGAGGTCCCTGTTCAGATCGAGTTGCCTGTCACAATTGCAACTAAGCTCATCGTCCTGGAGAGACATTGAAGAGAAGGAATCAAGAGAGCCGGTGGAGTCGTCGGGATCTTGCGGCGGAAGAAAAGGAGGAGCGGAGTCCGAGGCGTTGGTTGAATTAGGGTTAGACTCAGAATTAGGGTTTGGCCAAGCATGAGAAGAGAAAGCGGAGACGGTTGCCATGGCGGAGAGAAGTAAGGGAAATTTTGGACGATTCTAGAGAAAAAAATGGATTTCGGATAGAAGTGGCGTGGAGAATAAGGAGAGGAATCCACACTTACAGCGTGATGACGTGTTATTCTCCCCCAATTCCTTTTTTATTAATTTCGTTTATCCTTTCACGTACTTAAACTCCGTGTTTTTTTACAAATAAATAAATAAATAATTATGCCAATGTTTCCGCTCATCAATTTACAAAGTCTAAATATAGCAATGACACTATGCGCGAAGGTGAGTAAACTATAAATTTTCAATCTCTGAGCATGCGAGGATAACTTCACTTCGATCATCAATTTCCAAATTTGGTTAATTGAAGATCTTCACTATAAAGAAAAGTGGAAGGTGAGTTAATTATAAATTTGTACTAATTAATTATGTTAATGAGGTGTGCCTTCAGTAGAAGAGGCAACGGTTGATTTGCTCATGATGAATCCTTTGGAATTTCTTTGTCATTACTTAAACAAGAAACATGGTGGAGTTTTGATTTCATTTTTTATAATATTTTACATTGTAAAATAAATATAAATAACAAAAGGAAATGCAGAAAAATGTTGAAATACAAGTTGGAAAAAAATAAAGATTGGAAAGTTAAATTAAAATTATAACCGATAAACACCAAGCATTGTGTATCATTGTATAATAATATATTATATATGTTATAATTTTTCATTTTGTCTCACTCTAACTATGATTCAATTATTTTGTTTATTTGTATCATTTTAAGATATAAAAGAAATATTATAACAATTAGTTATAATTTAGACAACAATATTTTATTAGCTTCATTTTTTTAACTATCATATGTTATTAAAAGATTATTTAAAAATATAATTTCCACTTAATCTTATTAAACTAAATCAATTTCATGTTATCACATTCTAATTTTTTTAATTAGAATTTATTACCTATTATTTGATAAAATGATATATACGCAGTACTAGAAACCAAAATATTTTACTAACTCTAATATATTAACTTATTTGTAATAAATTAATTTTAAATATATATTTACAAATTTTTAACATCCGCGCATTGCGCGGGATCTTTTTCTAGTAATTTAAAATAATTTGAAATAAAAATTAAATACAATCCTAACTAGAGAGCTGGGCAAAATATTCGAAGTATTTGTATTCGAACTGTATTCGATCCGAAAATTAAAATATCCGAAGAAACAAATACAAATATAAGAAATTAGGTATTCGACAAATAAAAATACAAATACAAATACAAATACAAATAATATATTCCATTATTCGTAATTATTCGTATCCATAAGTATTAAATAAATAATTTATTTATATATATAATAAAACTAATTTAAAGGATCCAATTATAAATAAGAAACATTATTAATTTTGTTTTAAGGCCGAATATAATAAATAAAATCATAATTGGAAAAATATTTGTCAGAAGAATGTGAAGAAGATTTTGGGAATTTTGATATTTTGTATTGGTGGAAGACTACGGGTTCTAGGTATAAAACTCTTTCTTTGATGGCAAGAGATCTTTTGGCTATTCCGACCTCTACAGTGGCTTCAGAGTCGGCTTTTAGTACGGAGGATCGTGTGATTAGTTTATATCGTAATACGGTTGAAGCTTTAATTTGAATTGAAGATTGAAATCGTAATCCAGGTGGAGATCATGGACATCACAAACAACAAGGCCAAGGTAAATGACATAAGTGGTATAAATGTAATAAATTATATAAAACTGGTATAATTTATTTTACTTCGTTATTTAAATTTTATTATATAAAATTGTTATCTAATTATATAACTCTATTGTTACAAATGCAGAAAATCAGACGAGAACTGACTCTTGTTGAGCTAGTTGTAGAAACACATACGAAGAAGAAGTCCGTCATCGGGGAAGAGAGCGATGAACCCGAACTCGTCGACCCTCGGGTAGAACGGACTAGAACGGACCACAAGCCTGTGGTTCAACTCTCGACTATCTCAGCCCTCTACAAAAGAACAAGGTTTATTTGGAGGTAAATAATAAGAACATTGTTTATAATTAAATATTTTAATAAAATATTTTTTAACGATGCTAACTTTAACGTGTTTGATTTTTTAGTCAGTTAGACCGTATAAGGGGCGTTTATACGGTCTCGACGCGCTCCAAAAGGATATCCTCGAGGACGCGATGACGGTACACCCGTGGTTCAAGAGAGTTACACTTAAGAACGGTGTATCAAGCTTTTGGAAACCATGTTTCGTACAACACAAGATGCTCTTCAGGCAACGTAATCGCATCTTCAAGAAACTCGTGGAAAGATATATCACATGCAGAACATCACTGAATTCCTAACTGGTCGATCGTATCAACCGCCAACAACAACGGGGGGGAAAAACTCCGCGACAAACTCCGGTAATCAACTCTTTGCAACACCTTCACGAGGTGTTGGTGATCACGGGGATGACGGCAACACAACTAATCTAGATGCTATGTAAAATTAATTACGTTTTTAATTTGTAAAAAAACTTTAATATTAATTAATGTTTTTAAAAAATTTTATTTTTTATTTTTTATTTTTTCATTTTTCATTTTTAATTTTTCATTTTTTCAGTAGATATTTTAATGGATGCCGTTGATATTTTTTAAAAATTTCAATGGGCATCCATTGAAACAAATATTTCCGCCATCGTTGCAACGGATGTCCGTTGCCAGTTCCCACCACACTACCAAAAGGCATCCGTTACAATATTGCAATGTTCATCCCTTGCAATCCTCGTAACGGTCATCCGTTGTTGCTCTTGTAACGGGAATCCATTGTTGCTTCCAACGGACTCATCCGTTTCAATTCCGTTGACAAGGTTTCAACGGATTTTTTCTGTTGCACGCTCGTTACAAATCCCAACGGATGCGGATCTGCAATGAGTGATTCCCAATGGCTCCGGATCCGTTGCAATCCATTGAGAATCGTCTTTTTCAACGGAATATTGGCGGCAAATCATCTGTTTTTTGTAGTGTTCCTTTGGTTTTGCGGCTCTTCATCTTCAAGCGTCATCTCATATCCTCCATCAGCTCGTATGATCATGGCCTTTGTATTAGGACAATCCTAAGCAAAGTGTCCCCAACCTTTACACTTGAAACTATGAGTATTACGGTTTTGTAGAGGTGTCTCGATAGGAGCTACTGGTTTGGGTCGTGAAGCCTCCACTTTCTGCTCGGTCTTATGTCTGTGTTTGGTTTGTCAGATCGATTAACCTCATGCTGATAGTTCAAAGATTTACCATACCTTTCGAATATTTTGCCATTGCTCCTCAGTTGTTTCTCGATCTTTACTACTAGATGCAACGACTATATTTATATAATGGTGAGTTTCTATGGATCCTATATGTCGGGATAGATGCAACTAAAAACCAATACATTGTTACCTCACCCGAATCATGTAGAAGACAATCTTGTTGTAGTAATCTTCTACGCTTTTACTATCTTGCACCGAACGTATAAGATGTTGATTGACCTCTCGATGATCGTGAGATGTACAAATCGACATAGCATGATGGTATGCATCTCGTCCCAAGTGGTGATTACACGCTCTCCAAGACACCTTTGAGAAAACCTGAGCTAATACCACCACATCAGTGCGTAGTCGCTAAACTTGGCTATTGTTAATTTCACCTTCTTACGTCAGTGCATAGTCTTTGAACTTGGATGTTGTTAGTTTCACCTTCTTAAGTTTCAAGTAACGATGGCATTTGAAAATAATATATGTCTTCTGTTTCTATTCGAAATAAGCTTCAGGATCGCTCTTCCCAATGAATGTAGGAATCTCCATCTTGATGCTACTAACGTCATCATCGAATGAATCTCTTGTGCATTATTTGTTCTTAATGTGATGGTCATACTCCTAGTCAAACACCTCGACATACTTTTTCTCATCCATTTCTAGAGGGTATGGATGATGAGGTATGTTTTGGCCACCTACGTTGTTATTCTCGGTGTCATTTCTTCCATCTTACCAAGTCGTTGGTTGACGATAATTTTCTCTTTCCTCATTCAACTAAATTCATCTATCAACAATTGCATTGAGGTGACTCACAAACTAGACATTCGAAAGTTAAAACATAAACGATGCAAAAAATAAGAAGATGAACAAACCCTAAAAATCTTTGTTTCACTCAATTTCTCTCACTCACTTGCATGTCTTCCTCTCGACTTCTCCTATTTGATTTAATTCAGAACTCGAGAACGAATTAAAGTGTGTACCGATGCTCAAACTAAACCATCAAGTTACAAGTGTGTAACATCGACACTGAAATGAAATTTTGGTCGTTTAAGATAGTGTTATTTCTAACTAAGTACTTTTTTTATTTCTATCCTAAGAAGTCTTTATAGTTTTCTTTCTATCTTTTAGTTTCTTCTTCTTTTTTTGTGTTTTTTCCTTTTTTTTTGGTATTTCTCCTTTTCTTCTTTGCTTCTTTTTGTGGATTTTCTTTTTCTTTTCGTAAAACGAGAAACAAACTAGATTAAACTAATACCGAATTAAATAACATATACAAAAAAAATGAAATTAGAAAGATTGAACCCAGTATAAATGCTATGTCGAAACGTGTAATTGATTGGTCGAGCCCCGTTAAGTCTTAAACCCTAATACTTCAAAAAATGAAAGTACGTGCGTTCAAACAACAATTATACTCAATCGAGTTCTCCAACACTCGGTCATTCTCTTAGTGCTCGGGCCGAGCGATCAAGCCTTTTACGGGCTTCATTAGTCTAGACAATTTGTTCGGGTCGAGAGGTCCATTGCTCAAGCCAAGCTCATCATTCGTCCTCTGTCCAACGGTTTCTCTTCATGCCTCTTGGTGTCCTTATAGTGCCTTACCAAGTTCACCTGCCACCAATCGAGTGAACAGATTTTGCATCCATTTAGCTTTAGGGCGGGTGATTGATCTTTGTGTTTTCGGTGTCTTAGACGAACTCTCATCCTCATCAAATACACTGCTTGTATCAAGGTATCATCGAGGCTCATCCCTTGGAGAATGTTTAACAAAACATGCATGGTCATATATTTAAATATCATATTAGGTGTGTTTCGTATTGCAAACACTAGAAGCTTATAAAATCCTTCGTGAATTGCAAAGAAGGCAAACTTCACTGGATCTCCTATTAAGAATTTTCTTTGTGATACTAGAATTAGTTGTTGATGGGTGGGCTGCTAGAATATACAATGAAAATCCATTTTAAGCAAAAACTTAGGGAAACTAATGGATTTAGTGAGGATGGATTTGATTCTACTTGTTTGGGAGTTCTGTGTTTTTTATGAGCTTTCATTGGATTATGTGGTGGTAGTGCACATGCTAGGATCACTTTTAACACGATACTGGAGAAGAAATTATTTCAATTGGTCCTATAAATGTGTTTTTTGTATGGTAACTCCACAATAGGACACAATGATGCTTTATAGGTAATGAACTATTTGGTAATATACCTTTAGTTCCTCATATGTACCTTAGTATTGAAAATTGTAGTTGTATATGATATTAAACACTGAATTTTCTTTGTCTTCATCTAAACATCTAGAATGTTTCTCATGCAAACATGTCTTTCTTTTTTTCCTTTTTGTCCTTCTTCAAATTTCAGTCGCTCTTTCGTTTATAGATTAGTTTTGAAACAAACACATCATTGAAGTTGATTGACTCACAAAGTCTTCGTTGTACTCATCGATAAAGAGTAGCAGCAAGGGAAATCCATTTAGGATGACAAAGAAAAGTCAAAACCGAGTACTGACCTAAGGCTCTGATTGAACTTCGGGTCATCATCAAGAGGATTCAATAGATACACACTAGAGGACGCGTCAGCGAGTACTAGAAAGAAAAAGATCATATGATGGAGATGGAGAAAGAGGATGGAAATGAGTACAAAAACGTCGAAAGCTTCTACGTTAAGGTGAATATAGAGGGAGTTCTTTGAATAAAATTCAATCGGTTTACATTTTGTGAGATTTTGGTTGAAAAGAGGTGTTTGTGGTTTAGTTGCATACTTGACACGAACAAGAGTCAAGAGACTCCTTTTAATTTAGTTCATATGAAAGAACAAGGACGGTCTCTCAAAATATTGCATTAAATTTGTTCGTATATGGAAACTCACCCTCCTAGATTTACATATAATACAATTGTGACATTTCTACAATTGTGACATTTCTACATTAATTTGAATTCATTTTTTATTAATAATAAATATAATCTTCAAAATTATAAATTTAATTAACATACAATATCTCATTTCTTACCACATTATATGAGTATTCATATTGTAAGAAGATTTTTTTAAAAAAAAATTGGAACGTTAAAAATTCTAATATATTACATTTATGATAATTACTAAACGTATCAGTAATTATCCATTATAATATATTAATATATATGGTCAATTTAATGTTGTTACTTTATTTTGCTTAAAAAATTATATATTAAAGTACAACCTAAAAATATTTAGAGTAAAACTTCTATTCCCACCCAAAATTTGGTTACTTTGTTTATTCCCTCCTCATGTATCATATTCATTTTATTTTCTCCTCATGTATCACTCCTAATCCTATTCTCCCCTCAAGTTTTCTAATTCATCTCATTCCCTCACACCGTTTAAAATTCCGTTAAATAACCAGAATTTTGACCAAAATCCTAAAAAACCATTTTGACCCGATTTCGTACCCAATTTTGATCCGACCCGACCAAAATTAAAATTGAATTAAATCCCGTTTACCCAATTATTAACCCGGTCCGATTTAATATAATTTTGACCGGTTTACTGAATTTTGACCTAACCAAATTTATTATAATTTTGACCGGGTTTACTGAAATTTTGACCCGGTTTTTTCCCGGTTTTACTGGAATTTTTATCCGGTTTGCTGAAATTGATCCGGTTTGACCCGATTTTGTTGAAATTGACTCGATTTTCCCGGTTTTGCTGGAATTTTTATCCGGTTTGATGAAATTGATCCGGTTTTGACCCGGTTTTGTTGAAATTGACCCGGTTGTGTCCCGGTTTTGCTGAAATTTTTTAATTTATCCGATTTTAATGTAAATTTCACCCAAAATTATCCATTATAAAAAAACTCATTGTAAAAATGTAAACAAAGGCATACTAATCTATTCAACAAAATATCTTTAAATTAAAGTAAATACTAACGTATTAAACAAGAAAAGAACATAAACAAATATCTTCAAATTGACCCGGTTGAATAGATTAGTATGTCTTTGCAAAATATCTTCAAATTGAGTTTCCCAACATCGTTATGATTCTGCAAAGGCATACTGTCAAGCTTGGTCGTGAAATTAAAATAGCAAAAGAGTATTATATCATGGGTTATTATTAGTATTGTTTTCGTTTAATAAAATATATATTATGAATTCAAAGTTGTTTTTATTATTATTAGTTTTCATCTGACATTTTATCAAAATGATACATATGTGTAAATATTGATTTCTCTAATATAAAAAAAGTTACAAATGAAGCCTAATTGTTGAAGTTATTTTGACAGTGTCGGAAAAGTTATATATTTATATTTTGTTACATAATAATAAATTTTCATTACAAATTTATTTATACAATTAACTTTTTCCTAAAAAAACACCTAAAAATATAATAATAAATTGTAGTAAATTTTTCAATTCGTACAAGTTAAAGAATTGCACTCATCTCAAAAATAGTGTCACATAAAATTTAATTTTGAACCGTGCAAGTTCAAGAATTGCACCAAAATATACTAACATTTCAAAATTAAAATTTTATAATGACACAAAACATAATACTTCATATACGACTACTCGAAAAATGCAGTTATTTATAATTTATGCAAAATTGGTTATATTGTATTATCTAATGTCATTTAATATATAAAATATGAACATATAAATGGTCTTGAAGAATCCTAAATTCTAAATTCAATAGTTAGTTTTTGGATTCAGTCACATATAAACTCAGTTGACATAATATATCAATCTGTTGTTCTCTAATTTGAGTATTATGATGTTGGTTTACCATTTATGATATAAACGTTTTATGAATAAATTTGAACGTGAAATGAAACATTATATTGTAATGATATATATATATATTAAATTTTTTAAACTAAATTTTATATTTAGTTATACAAAGTAAAAAAAATAAAATGAGATATAGGTTTTAAAAGTTTTCGCGTCTAGACATTTTCTAAACGCATGACAAACGATAATGATCATTTAATAGCTAACTAAATTTGAATTATAAATGGAATAGATAAATTGAATATATAAAAAAGAATGATTTATTAAATGTAATGAATCTTATAATAATAATATAATAATATTATTATGATTTATACCTCTTTAAATTTCATATTTTGAAAATTAAAGTTTTTTTGTTGTTTTGTATTTAGAATTTTGAAAGTTATGTTTTATATATATTAATATTTTAGAAAAGCCAAAAAAACGGTTAGGCAATTATTGTGTCGACTAATTGAGCATTTGACTAATCGAATACTTTCGTAGGACTAAAACACTTCAAAAATATCCTTCCCAAAAAAGAAAAAATTTTTAACTTCAAAAGTACCCGTATAAATATTGATATTCCCAAAATATCCCTGCGACTTTACGATCCACTTCGACCCAGCGACCCAGTATGACCCTGTGACCCTTGTCCCTCTGCGACCCTTGGATCCCTGCGACCCTTGTCCCTCTTCGATCCTTGTTCCTCTGCGACCCTTGGACCCATGCGACCCTTGTCCCTCTGCGACCCTTATCCCTCTGCGACCCTTGTCCCTCTGCGACCCTTGTTCCTTTGCGACCCTTGTCCCTCTGCGACCCTTGTTCCTCTGCGACCCTTGTCCCTCTGCGACTCTTGTTCCTCTGCGACCCTTGTCCTTTGCGACCCTTGGACCCCTGCGATACTAATTTATTATTTACAAATTATTTACATATAATATGGATAAAATTTCGAAAATACAGCTCAAATCAAAATATGTTGGACCCGTACGACCCTTCCGACCATTGCGACCCTTCCGACCATTGCGATCCTTCCGACCATTTCGACCCTTTCGACTAGTCTTTTCAATGTCGGACTACTGCTTTTTCCAGGTTCTAGCTATGCTTTTTATTTTACCAATGCCACATTGAAATTATTGTCTTTCTGGATTGTAGGAGTCCATTTATTTTTCGTTAAAAATAGAGGAGGAAAAACCGTAGAGCTACAACAAACACCAAATCATCTCTTGTTTCGAGTCTTTCATTCTCTCAAAAGGGCGATTTCTAACGTCTAACCCTAAATTCTCTGAAAAATCCTTGTTACCTTGTGACCGTTAAGGTCACATGGTCGACCCAGGGCATCGTGCTGTCTATTTGTTACTCAATGTCTTGGTAATCGTCGGACTCAGTCTGTATGCAGATACACACAAGTACTTACAACTTGGATGGAGGACTTTGTGATGTATCTGCACTACATAAGGTCTTGGTAATCGGCGAACTCAGACATCCGCGTTACCTAAGGTCACGGTTGGAGATCATTTGCTACCGTGGAACTCACCATACATGACTCAAAGCCCGAAATGTCAATGGAGCATTTCTTGCGGGGAAGGAGTCATTAATCTTCAGCAAATTTGACCTTTTTTGACTCATGCGACCAAACATTACCCATGGACGACTCATGCGACCAAATATGACCCTTGGACGACTCATGCGACCCTATAAGACCCTTGTACGACTCATGCGACCCTATATGACCACATATGACCCATGGACGACTCATGCGACCACACCTTACCCATGGACGACTCATGCGACCAAACATTACCCATGGACATCTCATGCGACCACATAAGACCCTTGTACGACTCATGCGACCCTATATGACCACATATGACCCATGGATGACTCATGCGACCACATATGACCCATGGACGACTCATGCTAGCAAATATTACCCATGGACGACTCATGCGACCAAATATGACCCTTTGACGACTCATGCGACCCTATAAGACCCTTGGACGACTCATGTGACTCTATAAGACCCTTGTACGACTCATGCGACCCTATATGACCACATATGACCCATGGACGACTCATGCGACCACATATGACCCATGGACGACTCATGCGACCACATATGACCCATGGACGACTCATGCGACCACATATGACCCATGGACGACTCATGCGACCAAATATGACCCTTGGACGACTCATGCGACCCTATTAGACCCTTGTACGATAATAGTACCCTATAAGACCCTTGTACGATAACAATAATACATTCTATTGAATAATAATAAAAAAACCAACCAAAAACAAAAATGAATTTTGTTGTTCAAATGAAGTTCAACCAAATACAAAAACCAACCAAATACAACAGAATTCAATCTATGAAGATTATAGGGGCAAGCAGTAGACAAAGTCTATCATCGAGAACGGCGTCCAGTTCGACTTTGAGGGTACAACCGACGTTAAAGCCATTATCTTGACAAAACTTTGTCCAACCCCTGGTGATGCTAGCGCCATTGCGTTTCACGGGCCTTAGATTTGTCTCCCAAAGGTCTGTGTAATTGGTCATCAGATCAACCTTACATCGTCTACTGCAAAGACCATTCGACCTCGCAAACTCTATCGGAAGTGTCTGCGAATAACCGAATAAATTTACAACAACCCCAAACTAATGCATATACGACCAGATTTGATGAATCGAATAAATCGGTTTGAGTTCACTTACCACTGCATCTACGACCAGATTTAAACGCGTGACTGGTACCGTGAAAATCCTCTCTTCAGAAGAAGATGACCCTGACATCGAATCGCCGTCACCAGTCGTTTGCATTTTCGGCAATATGATGATGATGATGAGAGTTAGAGAGAGAGTGAATGTCGTTATTAGAAAAAAGGAAACGACTGGAATACAAA
>CM071860.1:52405927-52456534 GCA_036759665.1 Gynandropsis gynandra | reverse complement strand
AGTTTTCTGCTGAAGGCTTTTGAGCCATAACTTGCGCCAACAACATCAAAGTTGCGAACTTCTTCCGGTCGTCGGAATTCTTCGCCTTCACAAGCTTTTCATTGACTTGTTCGGGGGTCACCTTTCCACGGCCGAAATTCTTCAGTCTGAATGTGACACCCATCATGGAATGTCGTTTATGACGAACCACAACTCTGTATTGTCTTGTATAATCACGGAGTGATTTAGTAGTACAGACATTTGAACCTTCGTCAATGTGGAGTCACATTGTAAGTGAAATAAATGCCTAAATTGTGACTCGTTCTCGAAGTAATGCAACTCCTGATCATTTAAGATTCCTCTCAGCATCCTTATTGTCTCGTGAGGATAACACTTCGTGGTGATCTTTGGAATTCTGTCCATGTGCTTGAATTCATACACAAATCTCGGCTTTGGCGCCACCTGCAAAATGACCAATTACGAATACATTATACTTCTACCGACCTAAGCGACCCATGCGACTCAACCGACCCATGCGACGCAACCGACCCGTGCGACCCTCAACCGACACGTGCGACCCATGTGACTCAAACGACCCTCAAACACTCCGCGACACTCAACCGACCCACGCTCTTCAAACGACCATTGCGACCTAACCGACTCACTGACACTGACACTCACCCGTTTCAAATCAATAAACTGAGTCCAAGATGGTCATGAAACTACTGCGACCCTTGCTACTCAACCGACTCATGGAGTCGAAGATGTTCATGCAACTCCTGCGACCCTTGCGACCTAACCGACTCACTGACACTGACCTTTGTGACTCGAAAGCTTGCAAAACCCTAGAAATCGAACTACTTACACTTATTGACGCCATTGAAGATTGACTCGTGCTCTCTTCGCCAGTGATGCTGCTGATTCTAGCCATTTTCCTTCTCGCAATTTCAAATCGTTCCCTCTCAAGTTCGAAATCACTTATTTCTTTATTGCTATCAACTTTTAAACAGGTTTCACGGCGAAAAACTGTTCGACTTTCTCGTTTTCGGCAGTTTTTCACGTCGAAAAACTGCCGAACTTCCATTTTTCCACGTTCGAACATTAAGGACAAATTTGTCTTTTTTCAGTTTTTATTTTTCGGATTTAATAATTATTTTAAGGAAAGATATTTTTGAAATGGTTTAACCCTATAAAAATATTTCTGATATTCCGCCAATCGAACCTTACGTATATATCAACCGCCCGGTTATTACTTCTATAGAATTTGATAGATGTGGAATAAATTCAAATTCTAAGACAAGGAATACTCTAAAAGGCTTTATCTGTTAGCTCGACAATCAAGGATCAAACTCCAAAGTACATAACTAAAAACCTAATGATTGAACTTTGACTGGTCAAACTTTAGGTCCAGCTTATATATGTTATAACATCGAGACAAAAAAAAGTTCATGTAGTTGCTTGTCCGTCGTTAATACCATAATTTTTAAGATCTTCTTTATTAAGTAAAAAAAGGTAAAATCATAAAACATAAATACAATAAAGTAAAAGAATTTTGGAAACTTGTGTATGTGGACCAAAGAGATGCCAAATATATTTCTAAATTTGTAGGGGATCGCAAAGGAATCCGAAATTTCTCCATTGGTAATTTATATACATTACTCTGTCTACAAAATAAATCATATAAATATTATATCATAAATTTAAAGACTTCGTTCATAGTTATAATAATTTATTTCATAATTGTATATAGACATTTCATTTATCTCATAGTAGAAAATACTTATCGATTACTTGACTATAAAAACTCAGACATATCATAACCATCACTAATTCTTAACATTCTATTTAGAACTTCATACAGCAAACAAAATTATATAATGGATGATAAAAATGTCAATACAATGGATAAGACTAAAGGGAAAACACATAAATATTTTTAAAGTACACCTTATTTTTTCAAAAACTTTATATATTTTGAATTCTATATATTATATTTTGATAAAAATAAAAAATAAGTTGATACTCAAAAAACATATAATTTAGTTTTTTACATGGAAATTCAATCTCTTTAATTGATCTATTTTCTATTGAAGATAACAAATGCTATAATACTTGCTAACCGTTGAACCTACCTCTTGATGTGATATTTCAAGTTCATTTAATATGATTTACATTCATTTTACAACATTAAGCTTTTTAGACCTCTCAAGATGTAGAAATGAACCCTTATGTGAAATGGTCCATGTATTCGGTGAAAGACACAAAGAAAATATTGAAGAAGACCCGAATGAATATGCAAAATTGTTTTTGAAATGTTAAAATGTGTCTATGTCTACACGTTTGATGAATTTATAGAGAGAAAATAATCTTTCTTAGAATTGCATGGATTTTATATCTCAATTAGTGAAAGATTATTTGCTTTAAGATAACAATGTAGTAGAATCATATTACGAGACAAAAGAGATGATGAGAACATTGGGTTTATTTCCACATCAAACGAATGATATTTGTCAAGATAATTGTATGGTTTCTCGGAAAGAGACAACGGTTGAGTAACTGTCGATTTTTTGGAAAAGACCGGTTTTATTTGATAATGAATGGAAGTTCGCAAGCGACATGAGATGGCACGCTGAGCATTCAACTCTTGAAAGAGAAATGTGTCATCCCTCAGATTGTGAGGCGTGGAAACACTTAAACAAGGTATATTCTGATTTTGCAGTTAAGAGTCGAAATGTTTATTTAGGCTTTTGCACTGATGGTTTTAATCCATTTAAGATGTCTGGGAGGAATTATTCATTTTGGTCAGTTATTATGACACTATACAATTTACCACCTGACATTTGCATGAAAATGGAGTTTTTGTTCTTAAAAATATTGATTTCTGGGTCTAATCATCTGAATAGAAGTTTGAATATATTTTTTCAACCATTGATTGATGAATTAAGAGAATTTTGGAAAGGAGTTCAAGCGTGCGACGTCTCGAGGCGACAAAATTTTATATTACGAGGTGCTCTGATATGGATAACAAGTGATTTTCCAGCCTATGGTATGTTATCTGGATGGTTAACGCATAGTCGATTAGCTCTATATTGTATGGGAGAAACAGATGCATTCAGTTGAAATATGGATGAAAGACGAGTTGGTTTGATTGCCAACATTGTTTTCTTACGCTGATGATACATTACGACACAACAAGAAAAATTTTAAAAAGAATACAGTTGTGCAAAAATCTTCTCCTCCAGTTTTGACCGGTAAGACATTTTGTATGAACGACTTCTTGCTTTGGATGTTCCTAGGAGTATAGATTGCAGAGGGAACAATCATCCGAGAATTGGTGGTTATGAAATTAGTCATAATGCACATGGAGAAGAATTTTTTTGATAATATCATCAACATGGTACTAAAAGTCACAAGAAAATTGAAAGGTAAACATTAAAATCATGCAAGGATCTTGAAGAGTATTGCTCACGGAAAGAGTTACATATAATTGATTACGGTAAAGCTCAAATTCTGATATTCAGATTGTCGAATGAGGAGAAACATAAATTGTTGAAATGGTTGAAGGATAATATGAAATTTCTTGATGGTTATGCATCTAACATCGGAAGGTGCATCGACATTCATGGATGAATGTTATCATGAAAAGTCACTATTATCATGTATTCATGCAAAGACTACTTCCCATATATTTTTCAAAATTGTTGGATAAACATGCACACGACGCAATTGGAGGTATGATTGATTTTTTGAAACTTAACAATTAATAATTTAAATATATAAATTGGTAAATATACTAATACTTTCATGTTTCAGGTATTGGCATTTTTTTTTTGAGATTTATGTGTGAGAAATTTAAGTAGAGATGTGGTTCATAGACTGGACAACAATATAGTTACTATACTATGTAACATTGAGAAAATCTTTCCACCATCATTCTTCGATGTTATGGAGCATTTGATAGTTCATCTACTGCATGAGCTGCATTAGGAGATCAAGTTCAGTTTCGTTGGATGTGAATGATCCTAGACAACGCCGAGGACATAACCCGAGCCGTGGCCAATGAAGAGGACGCGACGTGTATTGCTAAGGAGGATGCCACCTGCATGACTGAGGAGGACGTGACCTGCATTGTTCAGGAGGAGGTGACCCACGCTGCAAGGGACGCGACCCACGCCGCCGAAAAAGCAACCCGAGCTGAATCGAAGGGACGGCAGGTGGATGCGATCCGAAATAAGGACGTTGGCCCCGTGACCCGTGCTAGGGCTAGAGAGGAGGAAACCTTGACCCTACCAGCAGGTCCCATGACCCGAGCTAAAGCTAAGAAGCTCAAGGAGACGATCATCGTTATTCTCATGGCCGTTCAAGTTCAATACGAGTACTCGAGTCCTCAAGAGAGTTCCAACATTTGTATCATACTTCAAGCCGAAACATAACTCGCAACGATCAACAATTAGGGTAAGTGTTTTGTGTGTACTCTTTTCTCTCTGTTGGTTTTGTCCCACGAGGTTTTCCAACGGCGGGTTTTTAACAAGGTCGCGACTCACTTCCGCATCCTAATTGTTCATCCGAGACTTCATACGATTTATCGTATCGAAGTAACCTATTTTACGATTATGTTTTTATTTTTGAATTTTGGATATTTTTGGGCCATTTAATTCGAGCCTTGCATGGCTACTAAGCATTTATTATTCATTAAAGCCTTGCATGGCTATCTTATCGTTTTGCAGGATTATGGAGATGTCTTTCCCGAAGAAAACCCCACGGGATTGCCCCCGATACGCGGTATTGAACATCAAATTGACTTCATTCCCGGAGCCGCGTTACCAAATCGGCCAGCTTATCGAACCAATCCATTGGAGACCAAGGTGCTGCAAAGGCAAGTGGATGAACTCATGGACAAGGGACACATCCAAGAAAGCATGAGCCCATGCGTCGTGCCCGTTCTACTCTTGCCAAAGAAAGATTGCAGTTGGTGCATGTGTGTTGATTGTCGCGTAATCAACAACATCACGGTGAAGTATCGATATTATATTCCTATGCTAGATGATATGCTTGATGAATTGCACGGAAGTAGTATATTTTCTAAAATTGACCTTTAAAGTGGTTATCATCAAATTAGGATGAATGAAGATGATGAATGGAAAACGACATTTAAAACTAAACATGGATTGTAAGAGTGGTTCGTAATGACTTTTGGATTGTCAAATGCACCTAGTAATTTCATGCGGCTGATGTACCATGTTCTTTGAGAGTATATAGGTAGATTTGTAGTGGTCTACTTTGATGATATATTGATTTACAGTAAAAACTTAAAAGACATGTTGGTCACCTAGAATTAGTCCTAAAGGTACTTAGGAAGGAAGGACTCTATGCAAACTTTAAGAAGTGTACCTTTTTTACGGATAACTTCGTGTTTCTAGGTTTTGTTGTAAGTGCAGATGGCGTGAAGGTGGATGAAGAAAAGGTTAAATCCATTCGGGAATGGCCGAGCCCCAAGATCGTCAGGAAAGTCCGAAGCTTCCATGGACTCGCGGGGTTCTATCATCGCTTTGTAAAAGGCTTTAGCACCTTGGCCGCCCCTCTCACCGAAGTTATCAAGAAAAATGTTGGATTTAAGTGGGGAGAAGCGCAAGAGGCAGCATTTCAAACGTTGAAGAGAAGCTTACTCATGCCATTTTCTAATTTTTCTAGATTTTCTTAAAACTTTTGAAATCGAATGTGACGCATCGGGTGTAGGAATTGGAGCAGTTTTAATGCAGGAACGGAAGCCAATTGCATGTTTCAGCGAGAAACTCGACGGTGCAACCCTCAACTATGCCACCTACGACAAAGAGTTATACGCGCTTGTGAGAGCGTTACAAACTTGGCAACATTACATTTGGCCGAAAGAGTTTGTGATACACACCGACCATGAATCGCTCAAATATTTAAAGGGTCAGAACAAACTCAGCAAGCGACATGCGAGGTGGGTTGAATTCATGGAAACATTTCCTTACATTATCCAGAATAACCAAGGTAAGGAAATGTCATGGCGGATGCACTATCCCGAAGGTACGCTTTGTTAACCACTTTAGATGCGAAGCTACTAGGTTTTGAGCAACTCAAAGAATTATATCCATCTGATTTTGAATCCGGAGAAGTATACAAAACAAGTGAAAAGTTTGTTGTAGGACGTTATTATAGGCAAGATGACTTCCTATTTTATGATATCCAATTATGTGTGCCTAACTGTTCAATGCGAGAATTGTTTGTTAGAGAAGCTCACGGAGGTGGACTTATGGGCCATTTTGGAGTTGCAAAAACTCGTAAGATATTACAGGACCACTTCTACTGGTTGCACATGAAGAGGGACCTTGAGCGAATTGTGAGCGATGCATCGCGTGCAAACAGGCTAAGTCTAAGGTTCAACCTCACTATTTGTATACCCCTCTTCCTATCCCAACTCACCCTTGGACTGATATATCTATGGATTTCGTGATTGGGTTGCCTAGGACTAAGAATGGTAAAGATTTAATTTTTGTGGTGGTAGACAGGTTCTCTAAAATGGCACATTTTATAACATACCACAAAACTAATGATGCATTGCATATAGCGGATATTTTCTTTAAGGAAGTAGTCTGATTGCATGGCATGCCTAGTACGATAGTTTCCGATAGGGATACTAAGTTTCTTAGTTATTTCTGGAAAACTATGTGGTCCAAGTTAAGAACTAAGTTTTTGTACTCCACAACTTGTCATCCATAAACTGATGGTCAAATTGAGGCAGTTAATCGAACCCTAGGAACTCTGTCGCATGAATTTTTAAAAAGAATTTAAGAACTTGAGAAGAATGTTTACCACATGCTGAATTTGCATATAATCATGTTGTACATTCTGCTTCTAAATTTTCACCTTTTGAAATTGTTTACGGGTTCAACCCCGCCTCACCTTTCGATCTAATGCCATTACCTTCAAGTGATCGAGTTATTTTGACGGAGAAAGGAAAGCAAAGATGGTCCAACAGATCCATGAGAAAGCTAGGAAGAACATAGAGGAGAAAAGAAAACTCTATGTGAAACAGACAAATAAGGGACGAAAACAAATGACTTTCGAGCTCGGCGACCAATTTTGGGTTCATCTACGAAAGGAACGATTCCCAAACGAGAGGAAATCAAAGTTAATGCCTCGGATCGATGGTCCCTTCACGGTGAAAAAAAGAATCAGCAACAACACCTACCAACTCGACTTGCAAGGTAAGTATAATGTGAGTTCCATTTTTAATGTTACTGACTTGTTTCCTTTTGTCGCAGACCAAGCGGATTTAACGAAAAATCCTTTTCAAGTGGGAGGGCATGATATGATCCTAGACAACGTCGAGGACACAACCTGAGTCGTGGCCAATGAAGAGGACGCGACCTGTATTGCTGAGGAGGACGTGACCTGCATGGCTGAGGACGACGCGACCTGCATGGCTGAGGAGGACGCGACCCGCGCCGCAGAAGAAGCGATCCGAGCTGAACCGAAGGGATGGCAGGTGGTTGCGACCCGAAAGAAGGACGTTGGCCCCATGACCCGTGCTAGGGCTAGAGAGGAGGAAGCCTTGACCCTACCAGCAGGTCCCGTGACCCGAGCTAAAGCTAAGAAGCTCAAGGACGTGATTATCGGGATTCTCACGGTCGTTCAAGTTCAAGATAAGTACTCGAGTCCTCAAGAGAGTTCCAACATCCCTATCATACTTCAAGCCGAAACACAACTCGCAACGATCAACAATTAGGGTAAGTGTTTCGCGTGCACTTTTTTCCTTCCATTGGTTTTGTCCCAAGGGGTTTTCCAACGGTGGGGTTTTAACGAGGTCGCGACTCACTTCTGCATCCTAATTGTTGATCTGAAACTTCATACGATTTATCGTATCGAAGTAACCTATGTTACGATTATGTTTTTGTTTTTGAATTTTGGATATTTCTAGGCCATTTAATTCGAGCCTTGCATGGCTACTAAGCATTTATTATTAATTCAAGCCTTACATTGCTATCTTTGACTACTTATGGCCGGCCATGTTAATGGTGAAGAACAAGTTTGAACTTTGAATTTTAATCTTGAATTTCTCTTTGAAGAATTATTCTTGTGGTGTGTAATATCCAGCAAACCGTTGGTGTGTAATATCTAATGATTTGTTCGTTCTTCGTAGGTGTGTAATATCCTCGAAGATGAGCCGATGAATCGAGCGCTTTTTAGCAACTCTCGTGTGACCATTGTCGAGGAGTCTTGTGACTCAGCTGCAGCAAGGACTATCCTTCAAACCTTCGTCTAGATTGTCGTTCTAACGAGGATCACGTTAGGATGTATCAATTAGGGACAATACGTGAATGAGGAAATATCATTCTTCATTTCTTACTACTTCGAGCCACATTTTCAAACAGGAAGTATGAATATAGATAGATATTTTGATCGTGGTGTGGCATTTCATATCCACTACCCGATGTGCCACATATATTTTGTGGAATTGGTCGAACTGCTGGTAAGACAAAAGATATATGGCTATTATAACGAGATCTCCACATCGCACATACGTATGTTTTACTGAACTATGAATATCGAAGGCCTTTTAAAAGGTCACATACTACAGCTATATAATGGGAGTCAATTGCTTATTCACATATTCTATTTGTAATATTTACGAAATTTCGTAACATTTTACAGTATATTTGATGATATATTGAAGAATAAATATGTGAACATTGATGAATATCAACTCTAAGAACTTAAAGAAAGAGATTTTTTCACATGGATCAAACAATTTGTAAGTAAATGATATTTTAACTATGTAAAAATACTTTATATAATATTTCGCTTAGCTGGCAATTTTTCCATTCGTAATGACATTGAGATGGGCAATCACCCATTGTGGCTACGAGATCTTGTTAAAGGACCGATTGTGAATGTTACAAGTTGGCCAATGTATTTTAAACGTGGTTCCAACTTTCACACTTACGAACACAGAAAATGGAAGCTAACTATTAACTATGGTGTACGTGTGAAAGGTGAAAGCTATTGTGAATCGACTAACGAACCAAATTTTTATGGGATCTTGAAGGAAATTTTGCAATTGGAATATCCAGGTTTTATTATTATTCTGAAACGTTTTATCCATATCTCGTAACATAGTAATATTATATTGACGTATATTTGACATTTTTGTAGGCTACTTCGGCATAAGAGTGATATTATTTTGATGTGATTGGTTTGATCCAATAATCGATCACGGAATAAGAACAAACAAGTTAGGCCTTTTAAAAGTCAACTCAACACGAAGATATGCAAAATATGAGCCTTTTATTCTTACGTCACAAGTCACTACTAGAAAATTCAAGATTAGGGACGGAATTTGGGGACCGACATTTTCGTCCCTAATCCGTCCCCAAATTTGGGTACAGAAGAGTCGTGCCTAATCCGTCCCTAAATGCGGACCAATTAGAGACATAATAGTACGTCGTCCCTAAATTGGAGACGGGTAGGTCATCCTTCTCCAAATTTGGAGACGCGCAGGTCATCCGTCTCCAAATTTGGAGACGGATTTGGGACCGTAAATAAATTTAGGACTTTAAAAACCGTTTTAGGGACGGTTTCGGGACGAATTTTCGGAAAAGTAATCTCTTAGTCCCTAATCCGTCCCTAATTCGTGTATAAACTAATCTATTTAACCCCTCAACCATTGATTCGTTTTTCATAAGCAACTCTCATATATTTTCACCGCATATCTTTTATAGTGTTTGCGATATAATGGCATCTTCATCAAGATCGAACATTTTCGATTCTAGACAATGGATGTACAGAAGAATTGATCCAGAATCGAAAGAGTTTATAGAAGGCGTCACACAGTTTATGACAATGGCGATGAATCAACAAGTTTACAAAGAAACGGGTACGTTGGTTTGTCCATGCGTCAAATGCAAGAATGAGAAATTTGTTAATGAGTGTTTGGAAGCATCTTTATTTAAGAGGATTTACCCCGAATTATTTCATGCGGTATCACAGTTATCTCTGTCTGCATGTTTGATGAATTTGAAGACTGAAAATAATTTGTCTGAGAATTGCATGGATTCGATATTGCAATTGGTAAGAGATTATTTGCCAGAAGATAATAATGTAGTAGACTCCTATTATTAGACAAAGAAGATGATGCGATCTTTGGGTTTATTGCCATATCAAAAGATCGATGTTTGTCAAGACAATTGCATGATTTTTTGGAGAGAGACATCGGAGATGAGTAATTGTCTATTTTGTGGAAAAGATCGGTTTTATTTAACAAAGAATGGAAAATTGGTTCCATATCGTCATGTGGTATTTACCAATTACGGATAGATTAAAAAGATTGTATCAATCTGTGGAGACCGCAAGCGACATGAGATGGCATGCTGAGCATTCAAGTCGTGAAGGAGAGATTTGTCATCCTTCAGATGGTGAGACGTGGAAACACTTTAACAAGGTATATCCTGATTTTGCGGCTAAGAGTCGAAATTTTTATTTAGGCCTTTGTACCGATGGTTTTAATCCATTTGGGATGTCTGGAAAGAATTATTCATTGTGGCCAGTTATAGTGACACCTTACAACTTACCGCCGGATATGTGCATGAAACGGGAATTTTTGTTCTTAACAATAATGATTCCCGGGCCTAATCATCCCAAAAGAAGTTTGGATATATTTCTTCAACCACTTATTGAAGAATTAAAAGAATTATGGAATGGAGTTCAAGCGTACGATGTCTCGAGGAGACAAAATTTTATGTTACGAGGTGCTCTCATGTGGACAATAAGTGATTTTCCAGCTTATAGTATGTTATCTGGATGGACAACGCATGGTCGATTGGCTTGTCCATAATGCATGGAGGAAACAAATGCTTTTCAGTTGAAACATGGAAGAAAGACAAGTTGGTTTGATTGTCATCGTCGTTTTCTTCCTATTGATGATGCATTACGGCGCAACAAGAGAAATTTCAAAAGGAATGTAGTTGTGCGGAAATCTCCTCCTCCAGTTTTGACCGGCGAAGAGATTTTGTATGAACGACTTCTTGCTTTGGGTATTCCGAGGAGTATAGATTGCGGAGGGAACAATCATCCGAGAATTGGTGGTTATGGAATTACTCATAACTGGTACAAGAAGAGCATATTATTGCAATATTTGCATTTGGCTTGATTAGCATTTATATCGATGAAATGTGTTTTTTCGATAACATCATCAATACAGTACTGAATGTCACAGGGAAGACAAAAGACAATATTAAATAACGCAAGGATCTAGAAGAATATTGCTCACAAAGGGAGTTACATATAAGTGACGACGGTAAAGCGCCAGTCTCGATATTCAGATTGTCAAATGATACGAAATATAAATTGGTTATATGGTTGAAAGAAGATGTGAAATTTCCCGATGGCTATGCGTCTAACATTGGAAGGTACGTTGACATTCAAGGAGGAAAGTTATTAGGGATGAAAAGTCACGATTGTCATGTATTCATGCAAAGACTACTTAAGATATGTTTTTCTGAATTGATGGACAAACATGCACACGAAGCAATTGGAGGTATGTGGTTGTTTTTATATTAATATGTAGTGTGAATATTTGTTAAATACACGAATAATATTTTAATGTTACAGGTGTTGGCCTATTCTTTCGAGATTTATGTTCGAGAAATCTGAGTATGGATGTAGTTCGTCGACTGCAAAATAACATAGTTAGTCGACTGCAAAATAACATAGTTATTGTACTATGTAACTTGGAGAAGGTTTTTCCACCATCATTCTTCGATGTTATGGAGCACTTGACAGTTCATTTACCACACGAAGCCGCATTAGGAGGTCCAGTTTAATTTCGTTGGATGTATCCGTTCGAGCGATTTATGTTTCATCTGAAGAAAAAAAAACCAAACAAAAAGCTCGACCGGAGGGTTCAATTGTGGAACAATACGTCAATGAGTAAATATCGTTCTTCATTTCATACTACTTCGAGCCACATGTTCAAACGCGGACTAGAAATCCAGACAGATGTTTTGATGGTGGTGTGACGTATTCATATCCAGTACCGGATGTTCTGGACATATTTTGCGGAATTGGTCGATCTGCTGGTAAGGCGAAAGATATATGGTTATCACAACGAGATCTCTATATCGCACATACATATGTTTTATTGAACTGCGAATGTCTACAGGCTTTTGAAAGGTAAAATCTCATAATTAACTATGGTTATCACAATGACAATTTTGTTTATTTTTGTAATATTTATAGAATTTTCTTTTTATAGGACATTTGATGATATATTGAAGAATACATATACGAACATTGATGATTCTCAACTCCAAGAACTTAAAGAAAAAGATTTCTCCACATGGATCAGACAATATGTAAGTAATGAAATTTTACATAAATAACTTTTATAACATTCCGACGCCGTGTCTAAATTTGTACATGTACTGCACGTTGAGATGGGCAATCCCCCGTTGTGGCTACGAGATCTTGTCAAAGGACCAATTATGGAAGTTATGAGTTGGTCTATGTATTTTAAACGTGGTTATAATTTTCACACTTACGATCATGGAAAATTGAAGTCGAGGATGAATTATGGTGTATGTGTGAACGGTGAAAGCTATTGTGCATCGGTCGATGAACCAGATTTTTATGGGATTTTAAAGGAAATTTTGCAATTGGAATATCCAGGTATAGAAAACAAGTTTAAAACAATGTTATCCTTACCACATATGACATTTTGGATATTGACTCAGATTTTGATATTTTTTGTAGGTTATGTCGGTTTAAAAGTGATGTTATTTCGATGTGATTGGTTCGATCCAATAATCGATCGCGGAACAAGAGTAAACAAACTAGGCGTTGTAGAAGTTAACTCCACACGAAGATATGCAAAATACGAGCCTTTTATTCTTGCGTCACAAGCTGATCAAGTTTGTTACGTTTCCTATCCGCACATTAGAAGATCTTCAGGTTGGCGTGTCGCAATGAAGATACTTCCGAGGGGAAAATTTATCGACAACACAGAACAACAACAATTGCCAACAAATGATCGAGATTATTGCTGTTGACGATGTACGTGTTGAAGAACTTACGCACGGTGAAATGGAGGAAATCGAAATAAATGAAGATGATCTTCATGAAGATATAGAAGAAAAAGAAGATGTGGAATTTGAATCAGATACAGAAGATTCGACGGAACAATTGTGTGACTCTGATGATGAATCATGTTAAAACGTTTACGGATTATTTTTTGTATACTTTTTAAGAAATTGTTTCTATTTCTTAATGATTATATGTTTACAAATTGTTTCTCAATGATTATACGTTTTTTGATGATTATCGTCTCGATCTATCGTCCCGATCCCGTTCTATCTTCTCAGGCCCGATCCCCGGTCAATCGTCCCAATCCCGATCCCGGTCAATCGTCCCGATCAATCACCTATCCCGGAATCGGGGACAGAAGGTTGAACCGTCCCCAATTAGGGACTGATGAGCCGTTCCCAATTGGGGACGGGCTTCAGCCGTCTCCAATTGGATATGGATTTTATCCCCCCGTCTCCAATTGGAGACGGATTTTATCCACTCGTCTCCAATTGGAGACGGATGTTATCCCTCCGTCTCCAATTGGAGACGGAATTTATCCACCCGTCTCCAATTGGAGACGGATTTTGTCCCCCCGCCCCAAATTATTATAAATTCTCGAATCCATTCTCAGACTCTTCACGCTCGAATCCGTCCCCTTCCTCCTCCGTCGCCGCCGTGTTCCCTTCCTCCTCCGTCGCCGCCGTGTTCACTTCTCTCGCCGTCGCCGCCGCGTTCGCCGCGCCCATCCATCGCCGCCGCGTTCGCCGCGTTCCCCTCTCGTCCCCACTCGTACCGTGAATTCCCAATCAGGGTAAGATTTTGAATTTATTTATCTTTTTGTTGTCGGATTTGTTTGCTGCTTCAATTGTCTGATGATTCTGCAATTGTTTCATTCAAATGGGTCTCTTCCAGAATCGAATTCCGAATCTTGGGTTTGTGTTTCTGTTTGTGGCGAAGAATCTAATCCTATTGTTCTTTGGTTTCTGTTTATGGATCTTCACCTCCATCATTCTTTCAACGACCGATAGCCATTGGAGTAGATGTTAGAATAAAAAAGTTTATTTCTTTTTTATGAAAATTAGAGTAGATGTTAGGATTCATCGTGGGTTTGATCCATTTATTCTAAAAATTTCCATAACTTTGAAACATGATCAATAGTTTGAAGATCAAACCCTAATCAAGTTTTTTAATCATACTTTTATCCTTAATCCTGTAGTTTCAGCTCTTAATGACATGTACAAGAGCTTAAATTCTCCATCAAAACACAAAGAAGAACAAAAAATGCGGAAATGGGTTAAATAAATTTAGCTGTTTATTTATGTGTTGATGTTAGAAGTTGCGAAATTTAGATGTCATTGTGATTTGTAGGTTTGGCTTTAATCAACTTAATCGTCACATAACAGCTACGATAACAGCTGATTATGATCGGCTGTGTTACAATTGGACACATACCGATCCAGATATTAAGCAACGATGGCAGAAATCATTTGTGGTATGTTTTAAACAGTTTTTAATTTTATCAAGTAATTTAAATTCAATTTAATTATAATAAGCTTATTAATATTGCAGCAAAAATTTTATTGGAATCCCACCCTTATCGGACTAGTAAAGTCCGAATTTGAAAGAAATGCGGCTTTGCGTCTCAAGTCTATCGTAGGTAAATGTCACGCAAACCGATATATAAAAGGAAGACCCAACTGGATGGCGGCAGATATTTGGGATCAGATGTGCACATATTGGGATTCCCCAAAATTTAAGGCAAAGAGCGAGCAAGCAAGTAAATCCCGACATTCTGATAGAGCAGGATACGGGATAAGCGTACACACGGCAGGATCTCGTTCTTTTGCGGAAGTATACAAAGATCTGATAAGCTTTATTCAATTTTTATGCATTTTTATAGAATTAACATTTCATTAAACTATGTATTTTTTATTTTTTTTAAGACGAAAGAGAAGGGATCCGAACCATCGTATCTAGAATTGTTGGAACGTACGCACGTTAAGAAGTCAGATGGTTCGTGGGTGGTTATTTTTTTTCAGGCGAAAGAGAAGGGATCAGAACTATCGTATCTAGAATTGTTGGAACGTATGCACGTTAAGAAGTCAGATGGTTCGTGGGTGGATCCTAAGGCAAAAAGCGTTTACGATGAAATTGAAAACATGGCAGCGGAGCGAGTATCGCAAATTCCCCCGGGAGAAGACGGCTCACAAACTACTCTTAGGCAGGAAGAGTACAACGAGTTGTATATCGAGGTAATAATGACATTCTACTATGATCTAACTTCACTATTTATAAATGTTATTAATTCTCGATATTTGTTTTACAGCAAGTTACGCCATACAAAGGTCGTATTTTTGGACTTAGAGCAATGGCCTCAAAACATTCAACTTCATCCAAAGGTAAAGAAAAAGTATCGGATTACGAGCTCCGACATCAAATATCCGAAAGGTTCCAAGAATCCGAGAAACGGGTTGAACAAGTACTAAAAGAGGCTGAACTATCAAGAAAGCATGCTGAACCATCAGATAGGCGTATGGATAAGCTTCTGCGCATGATGAATGCGCAAATCCCTAACATCGATTGGGATGCAGTTCAGAGCAGTGATTTCGACCACGACTAATCGGAACGGCTTAGGATTAAAAATGTTGGTTATATGTATGGTTTGTAATTTTTTATGTACTAATATTTATCTTTTAATGTAATCAAACTTTTTTAAATTTATTTTTTTCTTTTTAAAAAAATTAGGGACGGCAAATATTGCCTATCCCTAATTTTTAATATTTACGAAATTTCGTAACATTTTACAGTATATTTGATGATATATTGAAGAATAACTATGTGAACATTGATGAATATCAACTCTAAGAATTTAAAGAAAGAGATTTCTCCACATGGATCAAACAATATGTAAGTAAATGATATTTTAACTATGTAAAAATACTTTATATAATATTTCGCTTTGCTGGCAATTCTTCCATTCATAATGCATATTGAGATGGGCAATCACCCATTGTGGCTACGAGATCTTGTTAAAGGACTGATTGTGAATGTTACAAGTTGGCTAATGTATTTTAAACGTGGTTACAACTTTCACACTTACGAACACGGAAAATGGAAGCTAACTATTAACTATGGTGTACGTGTGAAAGGTGAAAGCTATTGTGAATCGACTAACGAACCAAATTTTTATGGGATCTTGAAGGAAATTTTGCAATTGGAATATCAAGGTTTTATTACTACTCTGAAACATTTTATCCATATCTCGTAACACAGTAATATTATATTGACGTATATTTGACATTTTTGTAGGCTACTTCGGCATAAGAGTGATATTATTTTGATGTAATTGGTTTGATCCAATAATCGATCACGGAATAAGAACAAACAAGTTAGGCCTTTTAAAAGTCAACTCAACACGAAGATATGCAAAATATAAGCCTTTTATTCTTACGTCACAAGTCGATCAAGTTTGATATGTTTCATATCCATAGACTAGACAATCTTTTTTGTTGGCGTGTCGCAATGAAGATACTTTCAAGGGGTAAATATATCGACAACACAGAATAGCAAGAATTTTCAGTGCAACAACAAACCACCGAGATTGTTGACATTGATGAAGTTACTATAGAAGAACTTGCGCATGGTGAAATCTAAGAAATTGAACCTAATGAAGATGATCTTTCTGAAGGGATAAAAGAAAATGAAGAAGAATAATTTGAATCAAATCCAGTTATGCCATTCACCCTGGCCTCGAGGTTTTCAATGACCACACGCTCCTCCACATTCGATCTATTATTTTAAATCTATCATCATGTTTAGTCGTTCGTATATATAGTATTTGTGTACCTTTTTGTATGCATGGTGCCTCTTCTTTCTATAAAGCATTCTTCCAAAATGTTTCTAATCATTATGAATATATGTCCACGAGGAAAACAAATCTTCTATGAAAATCAAACCAACATGGTTTCTTCTCGTGCATGAGACAAAAGGAATCAGTATCCTTGATACAATATGGACATGCTAGTCTCTTATATATGCCTCATCCAGATAAAATTTCATATGCTGGAAAGTCGCTAATTATACACAACAATGCTTCTTTCAATGTGAAGTTATACCTCGAACTTATGTCATATTAAATAATTATGTCGTTCTATAAATCTCTCAAGTCATTAATCAACGGCTGCAAAAAACATTGAAATTTTTCTTTGGATATTCTTGTCATGGAATAAAAACATCATAAACATAACTTCTATTTTTAAATACATCTCGGAAGATAAATTATACGAAGACAAAACCACGAGCCGTATAGAATATTGACATTCGGATTGTCCATATAGACTAAAATCATGAGTGCACATATAATGATAAACATTCCTCATTTCATAAGCAAACTCAGAGAATATTTTGTTAACATCTTTCCAAACCTTAACCGTTTGATGAATGTTGCATTACTCCTTCACTTTTCGAGTGTTCTACGTACCATCTTATTGAGGTAGTAGGTTTTCTTTATTCGTATAAACTTCTCAAAATGTTAGCCATAGGCATATAGTTCATCTTGTATGATACATATTTTTTTGAAGATGGTTTTTTTCGAACAAAATCTTCTTGCACCGCAAAATTTAAATTCCAAAAGGTCTTTCTCTCCTCCCCAAAATAACATGCAAATATTTCTTAAAACATCAATATTCTCATATATCATGCCCAAATCTTTTAAAACATTATTTGATTCATAATATATTCATAATATATCTCTGAATCTTTATTATTTGCTGGTAAAAATTCAAGCATGGTTTGGCAAAATGAACCCAAGCAATTTCTAGCCACATTATAATCCATTTTTTACACTCATCAATTTTGATGATAAGGATAAACGAGCATCCGCTGAAATACTGCAAAAGGCATTCGTTGATAGATCTGAAGGATTTTCAGGTATACACCAACGGATACCTAATGCATATCAACATTTGATATCTGTTAATATTACGTTGGTAATACCAAAGGTTTACCAACGGATGCCATGATTAATATCAATGGATGTCACTTGTTAACAATATGTTGATAATACCAACAGATTTTAACGGATGTCCGCCCGTTGATATTCCGTAAGTATCCATTGGAATCCATTAGTATCGATTTCAATGGATGGATCCGTTGATTTGTCCATTGATATCGACGTATTTTTGTAGTGACTGTGCAAGCACCTGTGATATCGATCGGGATCCACTAGGATTTTTTTAGTGTTGTGTCGGGAGACTAGGGGTCGTGTGGACTTCATGAGTACTCATTTTATATAATGATTGTTTGACGTGTGGCCACCCTAGAGAGGTTGATGGTGGACATTTTAAATCCTGAGGAAGAATTTTGGATTGTGTATGTTACACTTTCTAAGATAGTACATCTCATTTCATATCTCAAACAAATGATGCATCTCATATAGCCATATTATTCTTTAAAAATGTATTTTTTTACACAGAATGCCTAGCGGTATCTTGTCAAATAGAGGTAATAAGTTCCTTAAGTTTTTTTTGAAGACGTTGTGCTCGAAGTTAGGGATTAAATTGATATTTTCTATAAATGTTACCCTAAAAAAGTTGGTTGATAACGTCTACTTTGTTATAGTATTTTAGTCCATTTTCATAGATAGTTTAGTCATTCATTTAGACTTCACCGAGAATTAAGCACCATTTAGTCCTTTTCTAGCGTTTTCACATGTTTTACAGTAAATGAAGATACCGGGATACAAACACGAGTAAATGAAGCAAAACTAAGTAAAACAACTCTCCTATCAGCTATACACGGTTAGTATCCAAACAATCATAAACGAGAGAAGAAAAATAGAAGCTACACGGCTGGAGCAAAATGGAAACAATGGCCGCTTACAAAAATGGAAATTGTTGGCCTTTCGAACAAATGGAAAGATGTTGGCTGCCTACCCAAAATGGAAGCAGGGCTAGAGATGAGAAATGGAAATAAGTAGCCGCAACCTACATAAAATTGAAATCAGCCGCTAGCCTTCAAAAATGGAAACTCATGGCCAATGCTAAATGGAAGTGGACGGCTGGAATAAAAATGGAAATTTATGGTTGGTGGAACAACAATTGGAAGAGCACGGTTGAAACATGAAAATGAAACATGCACAACAAGGAAGCTGCTGGCCGCCTACACAAAATGGAAAAAAGGGTGGAAGAAGAATGGAAATGCATGATTGCCTACAAAGAATGGAAACTCCAATCGTTGTCTTACAAGAATAGAAACAAGACCGCTAGAGCTGAAGGAATTGGAAGTGTACGACCAAAGAGGAAAAAAGGAGAAAAAGAAAAGAAGAGAAAAGGAAAGAAGCACGAAGGAGTCAAGAGGACAAGGCAGAATTCGGACAGAATACACAACACCACACATTACACAAGAAGAGAGAAGAGAGAGAGAGAGCAGCACGTCGGAAGGTTGGAGATGAGGCGACCAACTCGGAATGCGGAGGAGCTGTTGAAGACTACGGTATTAGGATAGGGAGGAATCTCATTCTTTATATATGTTGAAAATAGTTTTATTTCGTATTTTTTCTAAATCCATGTCCGAGTAGTTTAGTAGCTACGGGTTAGAGTTTTACCGATATGTAATGAAGTCCTATGCTTAATGCTTGGTTATGATATTTGATATTTTATGGATTGATTGGCTGTTCTTAATGCTTTTGGTCTTGTTGGCCGCTTGAATGATTAATTATAAAAGTCTCATTGAATTGGAAGATAAATTAGATTTTGGAACATAGCCATGATTTGGGGTCTTAATCGATTTAGAACCTTGATTGGTCGGTCGATTGAAATCAGGAATAAGGATGGCGAGTTTAGGTATCGGGAGAGTCATTCCCTAGGAAAGGGCTTGAATTCCCCGAATACGTGATGATATATGTAACCATGATCTTTGTTAGCGCTTCATTCCATTATCGTGCATCTCTCGAAACCTGTAATCTTTAGTTTATTGAATTTAAAACCGTTTAGATTTATTAGTCTTTACTTCGAATTCAACCATTAATTTTTTAACCGTCATATTAACTAGTTTACTAGCTTTATAGTTGTATCGATTCCCTAGTAATCGATCCTGGTACTACACGATCTGTATCCCGAGGAAGGATTTTGGATTATGTATGTTATACTTTATAAGATAGTACATCCCATTTCATATCTCAAACAAATGATGCATCTCATTTAGCCATATTATTCTTTAGAAATTTAGTTTTTTTACACAGAATGCAGCGCTATCGTGTCAATTTTTTATATTCCAAGCTATTTTTCTCGAAAATTTTCGAGTTTTAGAAAAAAAGTCTCTGCGGGGTGTATTTATTAGAATATGTATTATCCATATTGGAGATGTTCCAATTTAGAAGTTCATCGACCTAAGAAGGAGATAAAGGTCTATCTATTTGAATTCGTTATTCATCTCTGTGAGAATTTAGAAAGCATAGGCTTTGATAGAATAAGGAATCAAGAATGAAACGATTTTCAATACCGATTCCTAAGTAAAAAAACTTATCCTACTTTTCCTTTACATGCAAACATACAATCAATTAGAGATGTTCCAATTGAACACTTCTATTTTATTATAATTCTCATAGTTCACGCTTCTGTTCTAGTTTACTAGACATCAAAGCATATAACATCTTCCAAAAGGAAAAATTATTTTTTAGAGTTAAGTTCAGGATCCAAAAGAGAGTTCATGGGAATTACACATACATTATCTACGAGGGGATCCATTAGTTACAGTTATGTATGAACGTTGTCCATGGATTCCGTTGTCAAGAAGTCACTCTCATTATTACTTCTTGCATTGACTAAAACAAACCTAAACCATGAGAAAAATGTCTATTGCATGTTGATTTTTCTTACAATTGTATTATTCATAGTGTTATGCAATTTTCATCATTCGAGATTATTTATAGGTATAATCCGATGCAATATTTTTATTTAACTCCCCTACTACCACTATCTCAACAAACTAACCTTTATCAGAAGCACCCAACTAAATTTATGAACCGGATTCATGAAATGTGAAGAAGGACATCAAGCGACAGACAAAACAATATAAAAAGCAGGCCAACAAAAGGCAAATACATTTTTGAATAAAAGGAAATCTAAACAAATGCCACGAGGAGATGGTTTATTTCGTGTATTATAATGCATAATTAATAATGCATATAAGATCAAGTTACCAAACGAGTGCAATGTTTGTTACATTTTCAATGTTGTTGATTCGGATCGATTTGATGCTGACGAAGAGCATCTCATCATTGAGCAATTCAAATTCTATTGATGAATGAGAAAATAATGAAGATACGATATATCTCACCATTAAGCAATGCTAAGGCTTGCAAGGACCGATCACGCGGGCTAAAACAAAAAAAATAAGAATTTATTCATTCAAATGATCCAAGAAGAGTCTTAGCTAAATCGTCAGCCATGCTTCGAACGAACTACAATCAAGTGTCCGTGAAATTTCTACAAGTAGAAGATGAAGACCACTCAACCGAGCATGTAAACGCTCGACCCGAGCATATCAGAATGGGTGTTGTGATCTGTAGAATTTGCAGAACAAAGATAAATTAGCGGAAGCAAGATAGAAAGACTAAGAGTGAGCGAAAGATCAAGAGAATAAGAATAACTATTCTCTTATGTATTTCATTAGAGCTAAAAGTACCTATTTATACAAGTAAAAAGGGTGAAAAACAAGGGAAATACAAGTACACATGCAAGGCACAGGTTTAGATGTAACTTGCATGAGTTGGAGAAGTCAACAACGCATAGGAGACCGCAGAGGTCATAAATAGGCTTGACCAGGTTATAGGACGTGGGATGTGGGACGCGGGACACGGCTCAAGATGCGGAGAAGGGAGCGAGGTTCGACTCGAGATGCAGAGAAGGGAGTGGGATGCGGCTTGGGATGCGGAGAAGGGAGCGGGACGCGGCTCAAGATGCGGAGAAGAGCGGAACGCGGAGAAGAGCGAGACACAGCCTTTCTTCTTAACATTCCCCTCAAGCTTAGGCGTTCAAAAGCAACATAAGTGAAGCCTCATTAAAACTTTTTCGGGGAAACCCCAATTAGGATAAAAAAACCCGACAAAGGAAAATGAGTACAACAACTTATGAGCTCGAGGGATAATCGAATAAGCTTGAATGCGATGCCTTGGGACTGAAGATATCAATGAGGCCGATTCGGTAATTGAGATCTTTGTAGATTTTTTCACTTGTGGCTTTGGTGAAGATATCAGCCAACTGATCTGCTCTTCTTATGTATATGAATTCAACTACGCCATCTTCGAGCTTCTCTAAAAAAATGACAGTCAACTTTAATATGTTTTGTTCGTTCGTTGAACACCGAGTTGGATGCAATGTGAATTTTCGCCTGATTATGGCAATGAAGCACCATGGCGTGTAAAGGTTTGAGGCCAAGATCTTTGAGGAAAGCACGGATCCAAATTAGCTCACATGTTGTATTTTCCATAGCTCGGTACTTGGCCTCAATGCTGGAATGAGAGACCACCGATTGCTTTTTGCTTCTCCAAGTGACAATTTCTCTTCGACAAAGGTACAGAACTCCGTCGTTGATTTCCGGTCTTTGCGGTCACCAGTCCAATCTGCATCACAATACCCGATTAGACTAGTGTCTTTTTTTTACTCATTAGTATACCTTTTCTTGGATCGTTTTTTATGTATCAGAGGATTCGGTCCACCATTTTCCAATGATGTTCCTTTGGAGCATGCATATGCTGGCTAACCTGATTCACAGCATAATACAAGTTAGGTCTTGTTATCATGAGGTATATTATCTTACCGACAAAGCGCTTGTATTGTTCTATATCATGAAATGGTTCCCCTTCACGTAAGTCTTTGTATTTTTCTTTGATGGGGGTCTTGGCCGGCTTAGATCCGAGTTTACCTGTTTCATTCAAAAGGTTTAAAGCATATTTTCGTTGAGAAAGAAATAAAGTGTCATAGATCTAGTTACCTCAATTCAAAGAAAGTATATAATTTCACCTAGATCCTTTATATCAAATGTTTCTTTTAGAAAACGTTTAACACTTTCTATTCCTTTATTATCATCACCTGTTATGATGATATCATCAACATAAACTAAGAGAACAATGATACCAGAATTGTTTCGAATGATGATCATGGAATGATTAACCTCACTCCTCTTAAAACCATACTTTTGAACATCATCATAGAGCCTAGTGTACCAAGCTCGTGGGGACTGTTAAGTCCATAGAGAGCTCCCTTTAGCTTGCATACAATTCCTTTTTTGGTTTGAAGGCTCGGGGAGGTTTCATATAATTCTCTTCCTTTATTCCCCCAAAAGGAAAGCGTTTTTAACATCCACCTGCCACAAACTCCAATTAAGGTTAATGGCAATAGAAAATATAATGTGAATAGAATGAAGTTTAGCAACAGGAGCAAAAGTCTCAGTGTAATCTTCCCCATACTTCTGATTATACCTTTGTGCTACAAGGCATGCCTTGTAAAGTTCTATCTCACCATTACTTTTATATTTGATTTTGTATATCCAATGGGCTTCTTTTCTTTAGGATGAGAAACAAGGTCCCATGTTTTATTATTTTCTAAGGCTGCTAGCTCCTCAGCCATGGCTTCCTCCCATTTTGACTTTCCTTTGGCTTCTCTATAGGTTTGTGGCTCGATACCCTGACAATTTTACTAAGAAAAGCTTTATGATCAGTAGAGATAAATTCCAAAGAGACAAAATTTTGAATAGGATGTTCGGTTGCCAATCCATTGAATAGGGCGTTTGGTTGCCATGCCATTGAATAGGATTATGAATCCATTCCGAGATTGGACGCCTTATTCTAGTTCTTCTCCGAGGCACTATCTCATTTAGAATCATTCCTTCAACTTCATCGGTGTTATGATCATCATTTTGGTTATGATCATGGCTTTGATCTTCATTCTTATGATTTGAGGCCCTAATTTCCTCCTCATGATTTTGCTCAGAATATGTGATCTCATCATGGCTTTCTTATTCTTCATTTTCTGATTTTTCTTGATCTTTTTTGTCTTCATGACGTTCAGGTACACTTGGTCGAGGACATGTTTTATTGTTAGTTTTCGAAATTGAATTTACTAAGTTTCTAAGGGACAACCCTATATCATTTGGTTCTGAGATTCCTTTAATCTCTTTCCAGCTGATTTTATCATGAAAGCTCCTGTCTTCGAGAAACATAACATCTCGAGACACTATAATATGTTGAAATTTTAAATTGAAACACTTGTAGTGACGCGACCCCATTGGAATGACACTCTAGACGTAGGTCAGATGGATAGGCCTTGCTGCAGTCGAGTCACACGACTCTTCGCACAAGGTGGGTGGAGCGAATGGTCACACGAGAGTTGCGGAAAAGCTCTCGATTAACCGGCTCGTCTTCAAAGGATATTACACACCTAAGAAGAATGAACGTACATTGGATATTACTCACCAATGGGTTTTGTTGGATATGACACACCAATAAGATGATTTCTTAAAGAAAATCAAAGATTCAAATCAAAAATCAAAAGTTGTCCTACACCAAGCTCATGGACGGCAATATGTAATCAAAGTAGCCATGCAAGGCCTTAAATGCGACAAAAATGCTAGGTAGCCATGCAATGCTATACATAAATGACCTAGAAAATAGCCAAACTCATAAATAAGACAAAGTTGTAAAATGTGCCTTTGTTATGCGGACTTATCTTGAAGCCTTGGATCAATAATTAGGTCGCGAAAATGATTCATGGCCTCATTAAAAACTCGTCGTTGGAAAACCCCGTGGGACAAAACCAACGAATGGAAAAGAGTAGACACGAAACACTTACTCTAATTATCGATTGTTGCGAGTTGTGTTTCAGCTTGTAGTATGATGTGGTTGTTTGAACTTCTTTATAGACTCGAGCACTTGTCTTGAATTTGAACAACCGTGAGAAATCCCAGCGATAGCCTCTGTAAGCTTCCTATCTTTTGCTCGGGTCATGGGACCTTCTCGGAGCACTTGTCTTGAACTTGAACGACCGTGAGAAATCCCAATGATAGCCTCCCTGAGCTTCCTAACTTTAGCTCGGGTCACGGGACCAACGTCCTTCTTTCGGGTCGTGTCCGTCTTCCTTCCCTTCAGTTCAGCTCTGGTCGCGTCGTCTGCGCCACGGGTCGTGTATTTGACAATGCAGGCCGCGTCCTCCTCAGCATGGGTCGCATCCTCCTAAGCACAGGTCGCGTCCTCCTCAGCACGGGTCGTGTCCTGTTCAGCACGGTTCGCGTCCTCCTCAGCATGGGTCGCGTCTTCCTTGTCATGGGTCACGTCCTCTTTATTTACTGAGTATCTAATGAACATGGCTTTAGTGCTCCTTGGTTCCAACTTGTTTCCCTTTGAGTCAGGAACAAGAACGAAACACACACAACCGAAATTTCTAAAATAATCAATATCAGGTTTTTTAGAGTTTAATACCTCATAAGGTGATTTGTCCTCCAGAACCTTTATAGGAATTCTATTAATGACGTGACATGCGGTCATGACTGCATCGGATCAAACCTTTTAGGAATATCTCGATCGAACATGATAGTTCTAGAGACTTCCATTAGGTGCTTGTTCTTCCTCTCAACTACTCTATTTTGTTGCGGAGTATAGGGACACAAGGTTTGGTGTGTAATGACTTGTTCTTCAAGGTACCTACGAAACTGAAGACTAGTATACTCTCCACCATTTTCAGTCCTTAGACATTTTATTTTAGCATCATATTGAGTTAAAACATGCGTATGAAACTTTACAAACACATCATAAACACAACTCTTAAACGAGACAGTATAAAGCCAAGTAAACTTTGATTTTTCATCGATGAAGGTTACAAAATACTTTTTATCACGAGAAACACGTGGAGCTGTCCAAACATCAGAATGGATTAGTTCAAAATAGTTTTTGTAAACCGAAACAAAGTTTGAAAAAACTTGTTCTACGTGATTTTCTAAGATGCAAGTTTCACATGCTTCATGTTTATCTTTAAGATCAAGAAAAATGATACTTAGAACTTTGCTATGAGGGTGTCCAAGTCTCGCATGCCATATAGAAATTTTATCAATATTTGATTTTGATAGAAACACAGACTCAGGACCACAATACATAGACTCAAGAACATAAAGACCATTGAGGAGCTTTCATTTACCAATTACTTGTTTTCTTTTAATATCTTGCATCCAGTATGAGTTATAATCGAACAAACATAGCAACTAAGGTCTTTTGCAAGGTTTTGGACATAAATAAGATTATTATAAAACTTTAGAAAAAAGAGAGCCCTTGTATCATGACCGAGAAGCTTAAGCTTCCTTGTTCCTTTAATTGGAACACTCTCCCCATTTTCAATAGAAATAGAGCCACTATGAGGTTTTATATCTTTAAGCAAGTCATGATTTTTTATCATATGATTTGTAGCTCCAGAATCTCTTATAATATGGTTTCGAAAAACAAAGAGAGCAGAAGTAACATTACCTCCCACTTCATCTACTTTGTTTGTTTGATTTTCTGACTTAATAATTTGGAGAAACTTCTCGAGGTCTGGCTTAGTGACAAACTTGGACTCAGAGGCCATATTAGCCTTACCTTGGCCGTCACGACTCTGTTCTTCAAATGGGGGTGAAGGATCCAACAACGGTCATTTGTATGACCTTTCTTTTTGCAATGCTCACAAGAGAACAACTTTTTGAAAGGCTTGATAGAAGTGGCTTGCCCAGAGGTGCTTTTAGAGATATTAGCATCCTCGGTCATTCCTTTGAAGAGACGGCTTCCCCCTTCCTCCCTTTTAATCATCTTACAAACTTCGTTAAACGAGGAAAACTCGTTTTGGCAAAGTATGTGATGAATAAGGTCATTGTATTTGTCATCGAGGGAGAATAAAAAACAAAACATCTGATCCTGGTTCACTCTTAGAGCAAAGGATCCACAATATGAGGCCTTAGAGAATCGAGTTTAGACCATAATTCCTTAAAACCATCCAAAGCCTAGCTAAAAGGCTTTCCCTATTGCCTTAGATTATTAAGGTCTTTCTTTACTTCATACACACGGCTAAGGTTGGATTCATTGCAAAAATCTTGTTTCAGCTCGTCCCAAAGCTCCTTAGGAGACTCTATAGGCCCATATGTACTAAGTATATGAGATTCGAGAAAATTTTGTAAAACAAAGAAGGCAATGAGTTTATTTTGTTCCCATTTTTTTGATCCGACACTTGAGTCTACCAATTTCACATATGATCCTGTCACAAAACCCCAAAGACCTCACATGCCAAGATTGGCCTTAGCAATCTTCGTCCAAATGGAATAATTGTTTCCATTTAACGAGATTGAGATGCTTTTGGTCGAGTCCATGAAAAGAGATCCACGCAAATAAAGGGAAACAAAAAATAAAGCGAGATTAAAAAATTGATAGAAAACAACTTTTGAAAGAGAAGAGATTTCAAAAAAAACAAAATCGATCAAAACATTTTCAGAGATTCGATCAACGCTTTGATACCATGTAGAATTTACATAACAAATATGAATCAGCGGAAGCAAGATAGAAAGACTAAGAGCGAGCAAAAGATCGAGAGAATTAAAGAGAATAAGAATAACTATTCTCTTATGTATTTCATTAGAACTAAAAGTATCTATTTATACAACTAGAAATGATGAAAAACAAGGAAAATACAAGTACACATGCAAGGCACAAGTTTAGATGTAACTTGCATGAGTTGGAGCCATCAACAAGGCATAGGAGACCGAGGAGGTCATAAATAGGCTTGACTATGTCGTAGGATGCGGGATGCGGGACCGGGGACGTGGCTCGGGATGCGGAGAAGGGAGCGGGATGCAGCTTAGGATGCAGAGAAGAGTGAGACGCGGCTCGGGGCGTGGAGAAGAGCGGGACGCAGTGTGAGATGCAGAGAAGAGCGGGACGCAGCCCGGGACACGGAGAAGAGCGAGACGCGGCCTTTCTTCTTAACACGATCAACCTTAGCATATGAATTATAAGAAAATCGACCAATGAATGGTACGCTTGAGTCGTGCATCCCCGCTGCAACGATCGGTCGAACAAGTGTTATGATTGAATTGAGCATTCATATTGTGTATAGACACTCGGACGAGCATTCATTATGTTCCATCTAAGAATCTCTTATGTGTCCAATAAATTGCTATGATCGTCCCATTATTAGGAATTTAAAATTTTCAAACAAAATTTTTGGAGGGACTAATCCGTTTGGAATTTTACGGATTGATCGCGGACGGAATACTAACACCAAGATAATTTCGTTCGTAATCCATCCACAAATTTCCAAATGGAGAAACGTTCCACAAGTCATCCGTATTTGCGGACGGATTAGAGACAGATTGAGGGTCGTCGCGGATTAGAGACCAAAACAGACACCGTCCACAAATTTGCATGGGCTTATGTGGAAACTAAGTAATTTTCCAGTAATTTTTCAGCTTATGGTATGTTATCTGGATGGACACAACATGGTCGATTAGTTTATCCATATTTTATGGGGGAAACAGATGCATTAAGTTGAAATATGAATGAAAGATGAGTTGGTTTGATTGTCATCGTCGTTTTCTTCCCGTTGATTTACATTATGGTGCAACAAGAGAAATTTTAAAGGAATATAGTTGTGCAAAAATCTCCTCCTCCAGTTTTGACCGCGAATAGATTTTTTATAAACGAATTCTTGCTTTGGGTATTCCTAGGAGTATAGATTCCAGAGAGAATAATTGTCTGAGAATTGATGGTTATGTAATTACTCATAATTGGTAAAAGAAGAGCATATTTTGGGATCTTCCGTATTAGAAAAATCTTGACAAAAGCTAGATGTCATGCATATAGAGAATAAAAAAATTGATAGTATCATCAGCACGGTACTGAATGTTGCAGAAAAAATGAAAGATAACATTAAATCACGCAATGATCTAGAAGAATATTGCTCACAGAAGGAGTTACATATAATTGATAACGGTAAATCTCTCGTTCCGATATTCAGATTATCGAATGATGAGAAATATAAATTGTTGAAATGGTTGAAGGAAGACTGAAATTTCCTGTGCAGTTTAAGTGTTTATTGAAATGTCTGAAAGTGGTAGAAAACTTTTAAACGAATTAACATTAATTGAAAATTTGATTATTTAAAATTTTATGGATTAAGTGTAGTTGAAAGTTTGATTAGTTAAGGGTAATAGCACATATATTAATTTATATGTGCTAATGAGATTGTTAAATTATATTGAAATTTTTGTTAATATAATTCTTTTTTAAAAGACGTTGTGAATTAAAAAATTTAAATTAACAAGGATTATAATATTTTAATTTAAAATTTTGGTATGTCTCATCGTGTTGGAAGAGGCGATAACACGAGAAATCATTCTAATTCGGAGGAAACTTCTGATGGTCCATCTCCTCCACAACAAACACGGCAATCTAATTCGGTATTTTTGGATTTTATGAATCTGGATTTCTTCCCAAACATTGGATTGGCGCAGTACATGTTGTATCTTTATTAACAATAAATGTCACTACTGGTGGAGCTAATGATGCATCACGAGCCTCAGATGCATAACGAATCAACGATGGAAGAAATTTTATCAATGGATGAGGAAAGGCGTAAACTTCCTCGTTTAGACCGGAGTCGTGAAAACGACACATAGTGGTACATATCACTAAATTCAAATGTAAATTTTTAAATAGTTAGTTAATTAAGTGTTAATTTATATTAATTTTTATTTATCGCTTTGGTTACGATCAACTTTCTTGTCATATAACAAAGACGATGAAAGTTGTTTATGATCGTCCATGTTATAATTGGACGCGGACCGACCCTCATATTAAGGAACGTTGGTGGATATATTTTGTGGTACATTTTTAATAATATTTATTTTTATCAAAATTTCAAATAATAGTTTAAATAAACTAATCATTTGATGATTTCAGCAAAAATTTTGATAGGAATCCCGAGATTACCGGACTAGTAAAGTATGAATTTGAACATGTTGTGGGAGTTCGTCTCAAAGCTCTTGTAAACGGTTGCAAAAAAATCGAGAGAAAAAAGGAAAACCCGTTTGGATGGCAGACAATGTCTTAGAGCAAATGTCACCTTATTGGGATGATCTCAGTTTTAAGCAAAGAAACAAGCGAGCAAGTCAAGATCACCTTTATGATAAAGAAAGATATGGGATGAGCGCATATACCGCTGGTTCTCGTTCCTTTGCAGAAGTTTACGAAGATTTGATAAAATTTATAATTTTGTTTAGGAATTTATACATTTGACATATGATTAATACTAAAAATATATATTTGAAATTTATTTTCGACGAAAGAGAACGGATCAAAACCGTCATACATAGAATTGTTGGAACGTATGCACATTAAAAAAAGTCTGACGGTTCGTGGGTAGATGCCAGAGCAAAATGTGTTCATGGCGATGTTCAGAACATGGCATCGGAACGAGTGTCCCAAATTCTGCCAAGAGAAGACGGAACGCAACCTTCTCTTAGTAAGGAAGAATACAATGAGTTGTATTTCAAGGTAAATTTATAACATTTTAATATAATTTGATTACTTGTAATGATAATTAAATTTTGATATTTGTTTCACAGCAAGTTATACCGTATAAAGACCGCATTTTTTATCTTGGAGGAATGACATCACAACATTCTGGTTCTTCCAAAGATAAGACAAAGCGACAGACCACAAGATGCAAAATACCGTATCTCAATTGCTTGAATCACAACAAGAATTCGAAAGACATATTCAACGATAAGAAAGACGTCAACGGTTGACGAGTATGTTGTAGGCAAAAATACGTTCCATCAATTGTGATGCGTGCGAGAACGATGATTCCGATTGCGACAATTCGAAAATACAATAAAAAAATTTGTAATATACGTTAATTATGTATAAACATTAATAAATTATTATTATCGATCAAAATACAATATATCAACACTAAGCGTTATCACCGTGTTTGAAGTTGTCAAATCAAATTATAACGTTGTTTGAAGCGTTAATTAATTGAAAAATATTCCATTTTGTTTTATCGAGTAAATAAAAGGCTTTTAAACTGTTTATCCATTGTGCCAATGATAGAAAGTTGATCCATGCTAATATAAATTTTTTTTTTATGTGAGACCAATCTCACATTCTAAGCTACGAGTCTAGAAGCCATATATTCTTAAGAAAGCAAAGATCTCAGAGAAAGCATGTATACCAAGAATTACAAAGAAACAAAAATTCATATAGCAAAACCGAGTTAAAGGAATGCATAGGAGGAAACAAATAAAAGCCGGGGGATTAGTGTTTCCTCTAAACTGATCTGAACTCAAACAACAGTTCACAACATCAGTGATCTCAATCAATCTGTCTCGATGAAGATGGTCTGTTCAAAGTAGAACATGCCTGTACCTCATGATCTTGCCTTTCATTCATGCCCTCGAGCTCGTTCTCTTCTAAAGATCTTCCCATCGTTTCTCGTGTGAAGAAGTAGGTCACCGCCATCCCGAGGATGCAAACGCCACCGAGAATCAGAAACGCTATTCTCATGCGATCCACGTCTGGAAAATATACGGCGTCTTGGTTCCCGTCACCGGGACCACCGTCATTTTCTCTATGTACCTGTTCCAAAATATTATTATTCAAAGTTTTATCAATGTTCAAAAATCATACAATCGATATCAATGAACTTCTTACTCTTTGTACTTAGAACCTGCAACCGCTGCTTCAGGAACATATAATTATGATTAGAAACCGTAACCTTTGCAATGTTAACAAGAACAAAAACCAGTAGGTTACAGTTATTATCTGTTTTTGAATATTACCCTCTTCGTCGCCCACAGGAAACAGACGATGCCCACGATGGCGCCGAGTTTCCCTGCGGCGCCGGAGATACCGTGGCAGGTGGCCCTGAACCTCGCTGGAAAAAGCTCAGCGGGGATGATGAACGTAGTCGTATTGGGGCCGAAATTTGAGAAGAAGAAGATAAGTCCATAAAGAACCATAAATCCTTTGTTGTTGGTGTCCCTATGCTTGGCCCAGTACCAACTGTACGGAATTCCGGCGGCCAAGAAGACAACGGCCATGAAGAAGAAACCCATAAGCTGAATCTTGACCCGACCGATTCTGTCGATGAAGTAAACGGTGAACCAGTAACCTGGGATCGTGGAGCAAACCGCAACGATGGCGGAGAGCTTGGCAACATTGAAAGCAACGTCGTACACATTGGCGTGTGGGGTTTCGGAAATGTTGAAGATCTTAGAGAGGAGGAAGTTGCTCGTGTAGAAGACGACATCCACTAGGAACCAGTTTGCGGAGACGGCGAATAGGTCACGACCGTGAAGACGGAGGAAACGGCGGGAGAAGAGCTTGTAATGAGACGACGAAGGAGGACACGACGAACCTTCCGACGGATCCTCCGCGATCTGTGATACTGAGACTGCCATCACTTTCTGCATGTCTTTTGTCGCCTGGACCACGTTGTTCTCCACTATTGCTGTGTATCTGCATGCAGAACAAATTTTATAATCTTGACGTAAAAATAATGTTGATGTTTTGGATATTGATTCACTCGCTCTTACACACACGAATCTCAAATCGTTATAGGTTCAATATGATAGATTTTATTTAATAAGTATGGTATTCGAATCACTACAAATTTTTACTTTGATCCAAAATGATAACGATTTGCGAGCTATCTGATAATTGTTATACTAAAACATGTCAAGATTCACTGATTGCGTCGTTGGTAATGTGACGTTTTATTTGATTTTTCTTATATGTGATAATAACCGAGTTCGATTGGGACAAACTCGCAAGACTTTTCAATTACACGAATATTATAATACCAATTATAATATATTGTTATATATAGAGAGAGAGACTCAAAATAACTTTATTAGTGCAGCTATTTTAAAGGCAAGAGTTTCGACCTGTGTTGAAAAAAGTTAATAAATACGAACATATACATATATATATTATTTGTATAGAATCTCAAATCATTATAGGTTTAATATATACTCTATTATTTATATAGATAATTCCCAATTTTTCTTCTATAAAATTTAACAATTAAACAAACATTTATTAACAGATTTTCTTATAGACCTAAACCTAGTGGAGGTCATTAACAAAAAGACAAATAAAATTCATATCAATTAGCTGGAGCTGACACCTGGAGAAAATAATAATATATGTGAACATGCTATATATTTTATAATATATATATTTGTATATTGTATGAAATTTTTGAAGAATTTCATCATCTATGATTATCATGGAATATGAACTTTGTTTTTGAATAATTTAAAACGAGAAGTCACCAAATAAAGGTATATACCATTGTGTCTGGTATATATCCCTGTCGTAAGTCAACTTGCCAATGTTCCCAGAAGAACAAACCATGAAGTTCTACTATACCTTAATATATATATATATATATGTATATATATTGTATATAATATAAAAATAATAACCATCTATTATTAGTTACCATCTATAAAAATGATAAAATTTTTATTTAAGTTTCAGGAATCTTATTATAATTTATCACCTATTCAAGCAAATGGTTGCAAAGAACACTTAGATGTGCTCATATATCATATGAGCTCAGCATTTAGAAGCATCTCTATTGGACACAATATAATTTTGATTAAAATCAAGATTATAGGAATAATATTCTTTCTTCCTTTTAATTTATTATTTTTGTTGTCTGTTTATTTCATTATTAACTTATGTAACTAACTTAGAAATTAAATATAAAAAATCGATCCTATGGGTTTGGTAAATACGGATTTTACACATATAACTCCAAAAGAACCAATTTATATAATGTGAATCCTTGATGTTTAAAATTAAATTATATTCAAGTCATAATTTTTAACCAACTCCAACCCAAAAAACTCGAATTTTAAAAATCCATTTGATTATAAATTTCCCGATTTCTTCGGAGAAATAACAAATACATTTGACACAAAAAACAGTAAACTTTAAATACATACATACATATGCTCTCAAGTGCATGGTATGAATCCATTTTTTTACCATATAACTAAGACTTCGAACAATTATGCCATAAATTTTGTTGTGTATTTTATTTAATTTTCACTTTGCGAACCATGAAAATCAAAAAGAATACCATCAATAGGTGACTTTTTTCTTCTGTTAGTTTAGGGTTTATATAATAGAGGTTTAATTAATTTATTCATTTAAATGATAATTTTTCTTATAGTTGAAAGTATTTTTACTACTGGTTTCAGGAAAAAAATAAAACAGTTTACCATAAAAAATAAAAGAAAGAAAACAAGTGTAATAACAGAACCTGGCGGTTTCCGGCATGAGCATCCTCCAATAGAAAGTGACCGCGGCGGGGATGGCGCCGAGCATAAGGATCAGCCGCCACGCCACGTCAGCCTCCCACGGCGGAATCCGATCCTCCACCGCCCTTTCGCCTCCGGCGAACATGAAGACCTCACAGACCAGCATCGTTACCGCCGAGCTCACAAGTATCCCCAGCCCCTGCATCGAGAACACGGCTGCTATGAACGAACCACGTGTCCTCCGGTTCGCGAACTCCGACATGATCGTCGCCGACAAAGGGTAGTCCCCTCCGATACCGAGGCCAAGGACAAACCGGAAGAAGCCGAGGCTCACCATGACGCACGAGCGTCGCGTGGTGCACACGGAAAAGCCACAGCCGATGGAGCTGACGATCATGATGATGAGTGAGAGGCCATAGACTCTGCGTCGGCCGATTCGGTCCCCAAGATATCCGAAAAAGACCTGTCCTATAGCTGTTCCGAGAAGGGCAATGGCATAAGAAGTGGACAGAACCGCCGTGTTGATGGGTTTGCCGCCATAGTAGATGTGTCTGATCATTTTTAAGATCGGAGCTATGCAAAAGAGGTCGTACGCGTCCGTGAAGAGCCCCATACCTGCGATTATTATCGCTTTGAAATGGTACCATTGGATCTTTGCGTGATCGAGAGCCGACAAAACACGAAGCGGCATCGTTCAGATTTCGAATTCAAGACCCTAAAAACAGAGCTGCCCTCTTTTCCTTCAGACTTCTGAATTCATATGCATATATAACAGAAGAGGGTTCTTGATAAGGACCTGTTTTAGTTTCTATGAATTTTTCATTTGATGGGCGATTTTAAAATTTTATAAAGGAATCAAGTTTTGAATTGCAATTTTAATGTTTCATGATTAGAAATTGGGGAGATTACACAAACATGTAAAGACTTGGTCAGTTGACTTCGGCAGAATAATATAATGTTCATATTTATAAACGATTGTGAAAAAGGCTAAACAACACAAATAAAAAATAAATAAATAATGTAACACTCATGTTTTTTTAAATATTGTCTTTTATTGATCAATCTGTTTACCGGTACATTTGTTGTTTATTACATTGTAACAAAATAATACAAGAAAAATCACGATTTTGAGATGGATTCTAGACGGATTATAAAAGAGGACCTCTCTATCAGCAATTCATCTCCAATTTACGGACCATATAGCCATCAGAAAACCATCAGTAATTCTAGACGGTTTTGTAATTTCTAGACGAATTTTATGTCTGTTTGGAAATTACTGACGAGCGTGCACTTTCATCTGAAAAATCCAGACGAATCTAGCTTTAGTTTGTAACTTTTTTTAACGCGTCAGGAAATTCTGGACGAAAAAACGTTTGTTCGTAAATTTTTAACGTATCTAGACGAGACTTTTATGGTCTGAAAAATGTCTTGCATTGTAGAGATAGTTCATCCGAAAAATGTTAACGACTTATTGACGCGCAGATTTTAGTCCCAAGTCCATCGCCTTCTATCTATAATATGTCCGAAAACCATTGGAAAAATTGTCGAAAATTACTTGTATAAGGCACACTACATTCCCAATACAAAATTGGCGTACATTCTACTTAATATAATCTTCTTATTTCATATTATAATGACATCATTGTCGAGATCGAATATTTCGTATCAAGACAATGGATATAGCCGTTGAATCCTAACATTGATTGCCCCTCATCTCACGATCGTAAGGTTTGCAATCGGTTTTTTTTTCAACCATAAGTACTGCTCTAGTTTTATTCCATTCAATTTCCTACTAAAGTACGCAAGGATTTATTTTCATGCATAAGCACTGCTCCAATGTCTTTATCTTATGCATCACATCTAATCTTAAAAATTTTAAAATCACGAGAATTAACTAGCTTCCCTTTCAATGTTTGAAAATTATATTACTAAGTGATGCAAGCCTAGGCATGTAGTTAAATCAAGTTTTAATTTCTAGACCACTCTACCGTAAATATACGGATCGTGTAATGTCAAGGTCGAACTCAAGGAACTAGTGCGAACATCAAAACTAAGACTCAAGAGAAGAAGATAGATCAAGATATGGTTTTCAAGCTAGAAAATTAAATCAAAACTTAAAGAGAACAAAAAATGAATACAATGCAAGGAATGGAAGATTACCAAACTAGAAAACTAAGATACAAAAGAATAACGAAATTAAATTCGATAAGATAAAACACCACGGGTTTCAGAAATGTTGGAACTTGTAATGGACATTTCTATGAATTATGAAATCGGATTATATCACTAAGTGGGGAATTCAAGCTCAAATATCGGAAATGACTCTCTTGATGCCTAAATCCACAACCTTAGAAATCAACGTACTCCTAAATGCATGAAGAACACTAGATGCATGAGGAACACTAAAAATCTCTCGATGAAGCAAATCAATAACCTAGATGCATGAGGAACACTATCACGACTCCTAAATAGATTAACCGACCGATTAGATTCTCATTAATCTAATTCATTCTAGGTTAAATCCAAGAACTTAATCTAACTTCTTAGCCAAGAAAAGCCTCTAAACTCATTCAATCAAGGGATTAAAAATGATAAAGCATTAAGAACAATCCATTAAACCATTGAGAGAACAATCCAAAATCAAACATTAAGACCCAAACAAATCCATTACAAAGGCCTCCCTAATCCATAGAAAAGAGGTTTGCTCACAAATCATAGATAGCAACACAAAACCATAGATGAATGTCATACAAATCATGGAGAATAGCAAAGATATAAAGTTTCAATCTTCCATATACTCAATACCAGCCTTGAATCGAGTTCTTCAGCTCCCTAAATTGCCTCCCCTAGTTCATCTCTCTCCAAAAGGTGTACCCCCAAGCTGGATATCCGGGATCAAGATTCTCCTTTCGGTTCCTCCTAAATCCCTAAAACATGCATCTATTTGGCCTTTGCAAATACACGACATTCAAATACTCAGACAAAGAATAGAAAAAAAACCAAAATATGGAATTGCATTCATAAATCAATCAAAAGAGGTTTCGGGATTGCATAGGGCTAATCCCTTCTCCTAGAACAAGGCCACTACTCAGACATGAATTTGAAACAAGGCATCATGAAAGAAATAGATAATCTAGAGAGCATAGTACTCAAACAAAACAAGGTCTGGATCGATTTTCCAATGCTCTCTGAATGTTTCCTTGCTTCCCTCCTCCTCCTAAGATCTCCCCTCTGTCTTTTTTGTCCTCCTAGGGTTATTTGCCGTCCAACTTAATTGGGCCATTATTTTCCAATCTTTTCCTCTGTTTGAAAACTTTTAGGAATTCTATTACGCAAAAGACATGTGCGGGCTCGGTAGCCACCCCGCGGAGGCTCCTCATATGCCCATCAACCTGAGCGAGCTAGGTGACAGCCTGAGGCGTGCTAAATTTTATGATCGTGCAGCCCGCACGGGCTAAAGGGAACACCCTGCACGGGCTCCTCATGGTTGCTAATCTGTGCGGGCTGAGAGACCACCCCAGTCATGCAGGTTCAACAAGATAATGTAACCCGTGTGGGCTAAGGAGACCACCCCAAGAGGGCTCATAAATTTTCATGGGGCACGGCCGTGGTTTTCTCCTTTGGCCAGTAAGTTAACACTACATCTTGCTCATTTCTTGTCTGTTTCTCATCAGGTTTGCTCCATTGTGATCCTCGACACTCGTACTTTGTCTCGCATATGTTCTTTAGCTCGAAAAATTAACCAAATATGTCTCAAAACTTGCAGGAACATGTGAACACGAAAACAAGTAAAACAGATACAAAATCATACGTAAACATCGCAATTATTACCACGAACATCTCTAAAATCATGCGAAAAACGTGTACGAAAACGAGATGGTTAAAATCCCCCAGACTTGAATGTTTGATTGTCCCTAAGCAAACGTAAGCGTGGAAAAAATGGGAGATACAAAAACGAGATGATTACTTCGTGTAGAATGAAAAAATGGTAGAATGGGCAAGAAACTAGCCTAACAGCCTCGTCTAAACCTCACACAAGCAACTAGGATTCCCAAAGAACTACGACATTTTCGCTTTTGAACCAACTAATAAGGTTTAATACTTAGAAAAACCTAAGCTCAAATATGCAAGATATCACAGAAAAGGCCAGTTCTTAAGCATCCTAGGTTCAGGGTTCATCTCAAAACGTGGTACCGGACAAGTGCCTAGGATGACTCTTACTCAATAAAACAAAATCAAACTAAAATTAAACGATAAAAGAAACTACAAATCAAAGAGAAAAATAAAAAGAAAAGGAAACAAAATCACCTGAAAACGTGAGCTGCTCCCCTAGAATTGAATCGAACGACATCCTCGACGTGAAACTCTGATGGAGGGTAAGAGAAGTGTGATCACGTGTTTTTTTTTTTTTTGAAAAACCATAATCTAAGTCCTAAACCAAATAGCTACAAAAATGAAAAAAGAAAATGTTGGGTTGCCTCCCAGAATGCGCTTATTTGACGTCCTTAAGCTTGATGTCCCCATGCCTCATGCATTCGCGATGGGTGGAACAAAAAGGGATATGTAGTTTCCGCTTTCGATCGGTTGAGCGGCTTGGTGCCTTCTCCACTCCGAAAGTACTCATATCGAAGAGAATAAGGAAGAGGTTTGAGCTCGAGTTTAGGTGCCCTTTCCACTCCGAAATCAGCATGTGTTTTGCGCGGAATCTCCTCGTGTGGGGCATCTTGTAGTGCCTCAATGGCTCTCATGAATTATGTGTAGAGCTCGACTTCTTCATCTGTGAATCCTCTATTCCTGCAAACCTCCGTCAAGCATCTCTCAAGAGGATCAGAGATACTTATCTGATGAACCGAGTCATTTTCCAATTCTTCCAACAATTCAACTCTAAAACAAGACTCATCGAAGGAGGGTCTCTTCATAGAGTTGGACAAGTTGAACTCTATCTTCTCGTTTCTGACAAGTAGAGAGCTTCCCTTGTTGTATGTCGATCATGACACCTGCAATGGCTAAGAAAGGCTTATCCAAAATAATAGACACCCTAGCATCTTCTTCTATGTCTAGTACAATGAAATCTGTGGGTATACAAATACTACCTACTTTGGTGGAGATGTTTTCAACAATACCCACCGGATACCTTACCGAACAATCTGCAAGTTGTAGAGATATGCTGGTAGGCTTAAGCTCTTCGCAGTTCATCCGTTTGTAGACCGAATATGGCATTAGGCTTACGCTTGCTCCTAAATCACACAGTGCCTTGTCAATGTCGATGTTCTCTATGGTGCATAGAATGGAGAAGCTTCTGGGGTTCTTCAACTTCAGGGGCAGCTTATTTTCGAGAATGACGTTGTATTCCTCAGTGAGTGCTACTTTTTTACTCTTTTCAATGTGCCTCTTGTTAAAGAGAATCTCCTTGAGGAATTTCGCGTACTTACACTACTAGAATATTCAAGATTAGGGACGGAATTTAAGGACTGATATTTCCATCCCTAAATTTAGGGACGGATTATACACGGATTAAGGACGGAAAAAGAAATTCGTCCCGAATCCGTCCCCAATTTTGGGTGCCAAAGAGTCGTCCCTAAATTGGAGACGGAAATTTCTGTCGTCCCTAAATTGGGGACGGAATTTATCGCCGTCCCTAAATTGGGGACATAATTTATTGGCGTCCCTAAATTGGGGACGAAATTTATTATCGTCCCTAAATTTAGGGACGGCCAGATCATCCGTCCCTAATTTAGGGACGGCCAGATCATCCGTCCCCAATTTAGGGACGACAACAAATTCTGTCCCCAATTTAGGGACGGCAGAAATTTACGTCCCTAAATTGGGGACGGAATTTGTTGTCGTCCTTAAATTGGGGACGGAATTTATTGTCGTCCCTAAAATGGGGACGACAGAAATTTCCATTTTTCTCTCGTCTATGCTTTTGATTGTTCTACTCCCATCTATTCTCTCGTCTATGCTTTTGATTGTTCTACTCCCATCTATTCTCTCTCTCTCTCTCGCGTTCATCGCCGTTGTCGATCCAGTTGCTTCATTTTCCGGTGAGTTCTTCTCTCTAGACTCGTCTCTCTCTTCTTTCAATTAGCTGGATGCATTCTTTCTCGTTTGGTTTGTATACATCTCTTTTGGATCTGGGGAGTATCGGATTTTAGGGTTTGAGTATGATTATACATTTATTGAATCCGCTTATATGTGATTTCTAATGATTTCTCAACTTAATTTTGCTCTGATTATCAACGATTCGATTGGTATAAGCATTCATCTCAATGTTGGAGGAGGAATTATCCAGCAGCTTCCAAGGATGGAAATCTAATCGAAATTTTTTTATTTTATTTTTTTTATTTAAAAAAAATTAGGGACGGCCGCAGCGGTCCGTCTCCAAATTTTAGGGACTGAATTTTCCATCCCTAATTGGGGACGGATTGGGGACTGAATTTTCCGTCCCTAATTGGGGGCGGATTGGGGACGGATAGCATTTGGAGACGCGCGGTTGGGGACTACCATTGGTCGTCCCTAATCCATCTTTAAACAGGTTTAGGGACGGATTAGGGACGGATTTTTCAGTCCCTAATTTGTGATTTTCTTGTAGTGTTTTAGGCAATTGTTGGAGGGTTCCATGAATAGGATGTTGATGTGAAGCTTCTTGAGGATCTTTACAAACCTTCCAAATTTGTTTTCATTTTTTGCTGCTCAATAACCGTTGAGGAAATGGTATAGGAGGTTTGTATGTCGGTGAAACAAAATACGGCTTTTCTAGATCTAGTTCAGCCCTTTCAACTATTGTGATGCCTTTGCCTTTATCCACAAATTTTCCAGAAGCTTTCTCTTACTCTTTGGGGGCGGGTTCTCAATCACATTCCCACTGCGCAAGGTAATAGCATTCACGTGCTCTCTCGGGTTGAGATCAGGCTTCTCAGGGAGTTTCAGGGATTCCCAGAGGATGAGGCAGCCTGTTGTGCTATGAAATTCTCTAACATCTTCACATGCGCGCTCACGGATTCCATCTGAGTTTTGAGCTCATTAATCGCTGCCCCCATTTCTGCATTCAACTTGGCTTGAGTCGATTGTTGCTACTTTTGCTCCTTGATGAACTCAAGAATTATCGCCTCAAGGCTTAATGAAGGAGGTTGAAGATCTTGAGGAGCTTGCTGGAATTTTTTAAGACCTGTTGGTACAGCTACATACCTTGCGGCTTCTGCTGAAAACCCGAAAACTTAACTGGTTGAGTTATCTGGTAAGAAAAGTTCGAGTGATTCTTCTAGTTTGGGTTGTATGTGTTCCCGAATTGCATATTTCTCGGCTGCTGGACATAGATCATATGCGCCATATCCTCTTGCGCTGTGCATTGATATGCTATACGCTTCGTATATCCACAATTTATACGGTACATGGAATTTGTGTTCCCTATTGCTCTACCCTAGTTCATCTCGTAACGACTCCTTGTCTTGTTTGGCATAACCCTTGGTGTGGACCAAATAGTGTTCATGGAAAGGTTATTGATAACGTCTATTTTGTTATTATCTTTTCTTCTATTTTTATAGTTAGTTTCATCATTCATTCGGATTTTACCAAGCATTAATCATTTAGCCATCTTCTAGCATTTTCTCGTGTTTTGCAGTGAATGGAGATACCGGGACATAAACATGAGCGAATGCCGCGAAATATGACCGTTCCACATCAAAGGAGAAGCAACCCCCGCGGGGTGGATACCTCAGCCCGTGCGGGCTCCATGTTTAGCACTTTCAGCACGCCTAGGATTCATGCTCAACCCGAGTGGATAACCATTCTCCACTCACCCCGTGCGGGGTGTCCACTTTAGCCCGCGCGGGCTCATTGCTCTAGCCCGAGTCAGGCTCTTCTCCCGCGCGGACTCCCCTCTCCAATCCAGCCCGCACGGGGCACTCACCAGCTCGTGCGGGTCGTGTTCGTCACTTTCATAAACTAGAAAAAGAAAATCAACAAAACAAGAAAAGAAAAGTGCTAGCTGCTTAACCCAAAAGGAAATATGGTTAGAGATGAGGAATGAGAGCTACATGGCTAGACAAATTGATGAGTTAGTATCATACTTTTGATTGGAGTTTCCTTTCATGTTAAATTGTTTCACAATCTTGATTACCAAATTTAAATAATCTTGCATTTCAATGTAGTGCTAGTTTCCAAATGGTCTTGAATGTCTTGGTGTAGGTCACCTAAGAAGTGATCCATGCTAACTTTTTTATCTTCTTTGATTTTAGAATGAATCAATCAAAAGTAAACCTCTTTGTGGTATTCTTCCACGCTCTAACTACTTTGGATTAAATGTATGAGACATTAATTTCACCTATAGATGATAACAAGTAGATATAAATTGTTTCCTTTGTGAAACCTCCATCTTGGATCAACCTTCGAATTAGGACTGTCCACCATCATCTTTGAGAGGTGGCCACACATATCATTGTTCAAACAAAATTTATGGAATCTAATAAATACTATTATTTTAAATAATAAAAATGGAGTGAACGATACAGCCAAACACAAATATAAGAACCATAGTCTCAATAATTAGAAGATAAATACGAAATACATGATAAATCTTATCAAGATCTACTATGCGCATCTCCCATCGGTCTTTTGCGATCCATGCTGCTACACAACATTGTTGTTCCACATCCTTGACATAACATGTCCATCCACGATAGTCCACAAGTAGAGTGAGTATAAAAGATGCACTTAGTGAGACTAATATGTGTATGCACTTTGCCTAATCCCGTCTAAGCGCTCGGCGGTCAGCGGCCAACTACATAACGATTAATGAACCTGAATTTTTTTTAAAAAAAATCATTTTATTCAAAACGATGTAATTTTTACATTTAAAGAAAATATAAAACTAAAATCTATTGGAATAAATAGATTTTTTATTATCATACCCCAAACCTTAAAAAGTTATAAAAAAATTGGTACGCTATTGGTTAGTGACTCTACGTATGTTCAATCATGATTTCATAAAAAAATGAATTACGGTGACAATACCAAAGATGCTTTATTATTTCTTACAAGTCCTATATTTGAGGGCTTAATGTTTATAATGATGGTGTTGAATTGAAACGAGATCTTTGTGATTCAGCGATATGAATTGTAAATGAGACGAAGAGATCGAACTTCTAAATAAAGTGTGAGACCTCTATCTTTAGATATTAATTTTATGATTATGGGTTATAAATTTTTAAAACTTTATATTATGTGGATTGGTTTTGTTTTTATTTTATATTTTTGTTATAAAAAATTCTAGACTATATTTTATCTATTTTAAATTTTTAGAAAAAAATAAAAATAAAAATATCTAGGTATCAACTAGTCACTATCTAGACGTTGGTCAATTATCCGACACTGACGTCTTTTCCTCCGGGGAAGAAAGTGATTGGATGTAAATGGATTTTCAAGATCAAGTATCATTTTGACGATTCCATAGAGAGACACAAAGCAATACTGGTGATTTTGAGAAGTAATCTAGTGGAAGGTCTTGATTACAAAGAGATGTTTGCTCCCATTACGAAGATGACGAGAGTGCGGGTATTCTTGGAAATCTCAGCGGCCCTCAACTAGGAAGTGCATCAAATTGATGTTCATAATGCTTTCTTACATGGTGACTTGCATGAGGTGGTTTTCATGAAGCTTCCTCCTGGTTTCACGTTCTGAACAAGTGTGTCGGCTTCGCAAGTCATTGTATGGCCTCAAGACAACGCCTCGTTATTGGTTCACAAAGCGTACCACATCTTTGCTTTCATTCCGGTTTGTACAATCCTATGTAGACTACTCTCTTTTTCAAAGCAGGATCGTGTTTGTCTTGCTATTTTTGGTGTATGTTGATGATTTGATCGTTGCGGATAATTTGGTGGTACATATATAGCGGTTCAAGGAGTATCTCAGTTCGTGTTTCATGATGAAAGATTTTGGTGTCTTGAAATACTTCTTGGATATTGAGGTTTCTTGGGGGCCGATAGGAATTTATTTGTCTCAATGCAATTATGCTTTGGATATAGTCTCCAAAGTAGGTTTTCTTGCGGCCAAGCCGGCTGCATTCCAATGGAATAGCACCATCGACTTGTAGTCTCCACGGCTCCCCTTTGCTCTAATCTGCAACAGTACCGACGTTTAGTTGGTCGACTAATGTATCTTGGGATTACTCGTCCAGATTTTTCATACAACATCCATATGTTGTGTCAGTTCATAAACTGACCAACAGCTAAACATTAGGAATCTGCTCTTCGAGTGGTACGGTATTTGAAATCTAATCTTGGCAAAGTGATACTTTTGCATGTCGATTCTAATCTTTGTCTCTCAGCATGGTGTGACTCCGATTGGGCTGGTTGTCCTTGCTCACGTCGCTCGTCCACCGGATGGTTCATTTAACTCGGTGGGTCTCTTGTATCTTGGAAAACCAAAAAGCGCAATGTTGTCTCCTGCTTGTCCGCGGAAGCTTGATATCGATCCTTGGCAATAACCTCTCGTGAACTTCTTTGGTTGCGACAATTGTTAGATAGTCTTGGTGTTGCTCACTATCAAGTTGTTGATCTTTATTGCGATAGTCAAGCTACCATACATATTAGTGCCAACCCAGTCTTTCATGAGAGAACAAAGCACATCGAAGTCGATTGTCACTTTGTTCGTGTTGAGATTCTTCACGACCGTATGATCACTCATCATGTCTCCACTCACACACAACTCGCGGATATCTTCACCAAGGCTCTCGGAAAACATGAATTTGATGTTTTTCTCGTCAAGTTGGTATCTAAGATTTGCATGCTCCAACTTGAAGGATAATACGGAATCAAGGGTACTTTTGTAATTGGGTTAGGGTTAACGTTAACCTAATATTTATGTATATGTAGGGTGTAAAAATCTCTTAAGAGACACCACCCTATAATATTTCTTTTGAATCTCTGTTGGTGTCAGAGTTTACACATTGTTTTCCATCAAAATAGTGTTGGGAAACATTTCTAACAAAAATATTCATTAATATTAACTTTTAAATATTCGTTTGTTTTTAAGTGTGAATCAGAAAAGATTAGTTATAAGCACAACTTGAATCAATAATTCATATAAGTATAGCGATGCAGATAGAGCGATATTTTTTTTAAGATTAATTCATTTTAATTTCGTATGTTTTTAAGTGTGAATCAGAAAAGATCAGTTATACGTCAATTTTATTGACAAATTGAAAGTTGATAAAAATAACTTGAATCGATAATTCATACAAGTTCTGCTCATTAAGTTAAGTAAAATTAACTTAAAACAAAGAGAAGTCGGTGCGGCAATGAAGGCATGTTGATTCCACAGAGTCCCTCTGATTTTCCGGTATTCCTCTTCATCCTGATGTAACCCTTCTCTCCCCATCTTGGTCCCCATGAGTTCTTCACGATGATGTAATCCATTCCCTTGCTTGATCCGTACCCAACCGCGGCCACTCCATGGTCCAACTCTGTCCCGCACCTCCCATCAAACACACCCTTCAAGAACCAATCCACGGATCAAATCAAGTGTTAAAATGTGCTTGATGATAAATATTGATTAGATGGTAAAGTCAGTGTACTTACACCACTGTAGAATTGGAAGTCTCTACCGGAGGCCTCGATGGCAACGCTGAGTGGCTGGTGAGCGAGTGCCTTCAAGAGGCTCTTCTCGTCGTTTCTTGGTACATCTTGGTACCCAGTGATGGTCACAACCTCGGCTTCATCCTGTAAAATGTCACCAAACGGATGAGGATTCCATCAATTCTGCACATTTAATTTATATGGATGCTATTACCCGCACCTTTTGCATTTCACAAGTTCCTTCTTCCATGGCGTAAGGATAGTCCTCTTCCTTGTGAAGACCACCGTTCTTGATGATGTAGTCGAATGCATAGTCCATCAGACCGCCATTGCAACCGTTGTTATACGTTGTGTCACAATCAATGAGTTCTTGTTCAGACAGTGATGACAGATTCCCAGTGGCAATCTGATTAATTCCCTCGACTGCAGCGACCGTCGAGAATGCCCAACAGCTTCCTGCAAACAAACCGAAACGAAATTGCGGTGAAAATCAAAACCTTTAACGCAATATAATCAAACAAGGCTTCAGTTTTCCCTTTCAGTACCACAAGAACCCTGGTTCTTGACTTCGGTAACAGCTCCTTTCTTTCTCCAGTCAACAGACTTAGGCAGAGCCTCGACGTCCTTGTAAACGAACTCTTCGTACGACCGATCTTCTTGGATTACATCAGTCTTCAGCCCTAAATACATCTTCTTGAACTCGTGGTGGGTCAAATCTGCAAACTCATTGAGCCCCAGCCAGTAGTTGCTCACTCTCTTGTTAGTCTCATCGATATGCTTCAAGTTTTCCTTAAAAACTTCAAACCTACGCAACTTCTCTTCAACAGTCTCATAAACTTTCTCGAACTTGGAAAGCCATTTCTCAAACAGTTCGATGAGTCTGTCGTGAGATTCGAGGTCCTCTGGTGCGTATCCAACGATGGAGTAATCGCGGGAAGCAGCGGAAGTGAGCGAGAGAGAGAGAGCCGTTGAGGCAAGAAGAAAGAAGAGAACTTTGGAGTGCAAAGGGAGAGCCATTCCTGTACAAGTTTTGAAGTGTTATGTTGTGATGGTGATTTCAGAAGAACAAAGGGTTCATTTATATAGAATTAGGGTTTTGATCAAATGCTAATCTTGTTGCTTTCAAGTTAAGTTGTCGGAAATCTTAATGTTGTCGAAGACTGTGTCTTTAAGCTTGGTTCTGTTTTTTTTTTTTTTTCCTCTCTTTCATGGGGTCACGTCGAATCCAAGTAATTGTTGTAGACTTCAATTAAGAGCGATTCTGAGAGAGAAGAGGAAAAAGGCCCAATTATAAGCCCATGTCAGGCCCATCGGCCCCAGATGACAGAAGGTTCAATTTCAACATTTCTACAATTCAATATCAAGAAAATTGTTTTCTAACTAAAAGAATAGTAAAAGAAAAATTTTGATTTGAACGTTCTTACGATTCATTTTCTTATGTATTCTGTTAATGCAGTAAAAATTGGATCGAGTTTTATTTATATTGTTTCAGGTGGTTGAGAACATTGAGGGAGTTTGAATTTAAATTGAAGAAGGCTGGAACGAGTCAACTAGAAGATCAAGGAGAAGAATAAGGAACGATTTGAATCGACCGGATTCAATGCTGAAGATTTTCAGCACAACGGCGCAGCTGAAGACCAGGAGGTGGTTGCTGAGCCGTGAGAATGACAGATAAATTGATCCGAGTGCGTGCACGAAACAGAGAACAGGAAAGTTCAGAGTTTTAGGTGCACTTAAATAGATACTGGGTTGAAAAGGAAACAGTGGTGAGTTGTATTTACACATTTAACTCAGGGGGAGTTAAATGGGTGGAAATCTTTAGTACATTGTAGAAAACAACAAGTGTACTTAAAGATTGACAAGTAAATAAACATATACTGTTTGATATTTTCTTGTCCGATTATTTGCTTATTAGTCATCTTCTACAAGATTTCATATTCTAAAAAATATTTGAAGATAAAATTTATCATTTTATATTATCTAACTTAGAATTCAATTAAAAAAATATTCTAGTAAAGATTTTTATGGAGACATTCATGGGATTCACATATTTGTGTACCCAATTACGGGATTTGATGTATCTTTCTATTTATGGTTGTTTCCTATTTCTCGTCATTAGGTTAAACTGATGAATTTGTATATATTTGCTTGTAATTCCTTTTGATGAATGAGAGAAAATTAGCCGTCAAACCTCTTAATACAACATGGTATCAGAGCCCTAACCATAGCCTTCGACCTCTTCTTCTTCTTCCCGAAATACCTGAAACCCGAAACAGAACCTCTGAAACCTCATCTCCTTCTTCCCATCTCTCTGCGAAAATCCTTCAATCCAGAATTTTTTTTCGAACCTTCAATCCTCTTCGATCCCCCTGAAACCTTCGATCCCCTTCAGCAGTGAAACCTTCGAAACCTTCAGCAGCATTGATTCCGCCGAAACTCCCATCTTCGATTCTCTTCGATACTCTTCAATCCTCTTCGAAACCACCATTGATTCCACCGAAAACCACTGAACCCAAAACCCCCTGAAACCACCATTGATTCCGACGACGAAAACCACCATTGATTCCGACGAAAACCACTGAACCCGAAACCCCCTGAAACCACCATTGATTCCGACGAAAACCCCGAAACCCACATCTTCGAACCCAGGTTCAATTCTCTCTGTCATCTCCTACAGACCTTCATCTTCTTCGACCTTCATCTTCTCCGACAGACCTTCTTCGACCTTCCTCACCCAGAAAACCCAGACGCCGAAAACCCAGAAAACCTAGACAAATTCCCGAGGAACCCAACTTCCCGACGAACCACCGATACCCTGAAACCCACCGATACAGACACCGATACATTCATCCTTTGAACCACCGATATACTGAAACTCATCGATTCCCTCTGAAACTCATCGACTCTTTCGATCCCTGAAACCCACTGAACCACCGATTTTGAACCCGAGCCCTATTTTTCTTCAACCCTCCCTGTTTCTCCATGGCGCCTCAGACCTCGAACCCGGACTCTCCTGCCGATACCGTTGTTCCTCCCCGACGGACAATTTCCCCTTATGACCTTACACCCAGCGACAATCCCGGCCTCGTATTGTCACAACCCTTGTTTCGAGGTGACAACTATGATGAGTGGGAGATAAATATTCGCCATGCCCTGAAGTCCCGCAAGAAGTTTGGCTTTGCGGATGGAAAAATTGCTCGACCCGAATCGGATTCCCCAGATTTTGAGGATTGGGAAACAAACAATTCTCTGGTTGTCTCCTGGATTAAGAACACCATTGAACCACGACTTCGTTCGGATATTGCTCATCGCGAAGATGCATCGGACTTGTGGGAGCATCTTCGGAACCGGTTTGCGGTGAAAAACGGCCCGCGCATCCAACGGCTTCGCTCGGAACTAGCTCATTGTACTCAACACGGAATGAGTATCGATGCTTATTACGGGAAACTGAGTCGCATTTGGCGTGATCTTCTCAATTCACGTCCGTTGCGGGTCTGCAAATGCGGTAAGTGCACATGCGATTTGAAGTCTCAGATGGAGAAAGATCGTAATGAGGATCGGGTTCATGATTTTTTGATGGGTCTTGATGAGTCGGTGTTTGGAGTGGTTCGTTCGAACCTCTTGTCTCGTGATCCGCTTCCGGATCTAGACACCGTTTACAATTTGGTCTTGCAGGACGAGAGTTCTCACTCGATGAATAAGGGACATGACGGACGTGGATCTGCTATGGCATTTGCGGTGAAACAGGGGATGAACTCTCGCCCGCATTCTGAAGACAAGACGAAACTGATGTGTGCCCATTGTGGTCGCTCGGGTCATGTTGCTGCTGGTTGTTTTCAGCTCCTGGGGTACCCGGAGTGGTGGGGAGATCGTCCTCGTACTCGTTCAAGCCGCGGACAAGGGATACTTGGCTCGACCCCTGTCTCAGGCTCTGCTTCGGGTCGTGGTCGTGGTCGTGGAGGCTCTTCCGTGGCCCGGGTCAATGTTGCTCAGGCTATTCCGGCTTCATCATCCTCTTCTATGCCTCAGACACTTACTGATGCTGATCGCCAAGCCTTCAACGGGATTAATACTGACCAGTGGAAGCAATTGGTGACGATACTCAATTCGACTAAGATAGGCGCAACTGAAAATGCGTCTGGTAAGCCGTTTGATTTTTTATGGGTGTTGGATTCTGGTTGTTCTCATCACATGACAGGAGATTTTGCGTGTCTACGAGATGTATCTCCTATTGCTCCATGTTCGATTATCTTACCCGATGGCGGTGAGAGTGTGGCGGTCCAACAAGGGAACGTTTGGCTTGGGTCCAATATGTTGTTACCCGATGTGTTTTTCGTACAAGGACTAAGTCATAATCTCATATCGATTTCTCAGCTCCTTGAGCAACGAGAATGCACGGTTCAGTTTACTAATTCCTTGTGCGTCATTCAGGACCGGCATACGAAGACGGTGATTGGAGCGGGTGAGCAACGAGATGGGTTATACTATTACCGTGGAGTGGAAAATGTTGCAGCTGTTCGGTCTCGGGATCTGCTCTCGGCGGAAACTTGGCATAGACGCCTGGGACATCCCTCTTCGCAGATTTTGGATTCTATTTCAGCTTTATTATTTCGTAAAAGTGGTG
>CM071860.1:52391375-52405428 GCA_036759665.1 Gynandropsis gynandra | reverse complement strand
ATATATCCATAAAAAACCTTTCTTTTTATCCATTTATTCTCACTTAAATCCCATTTAATTTTGATAAAAATTTTACCTACAAAAAATCATACCAAAATTTCATACTTTGTTTTGATAAAAAAATTATATATATAAAAGTTCTTGCAAAAGGAGGCTTGTGGTGAAGCCACCTAAGCAAGTCATTTTTTAAACTATTTTTTTATTAAATATAATTATATTGTTCATTAATGTAATTAAATGACTTAAAATTTTTAAATATATCTTTTAATATCTTATTGATATCCATAAAATATTTACATAAATATAAAAAATCTATATATATTATACAAATATAAATATTTAAAAAGTTTTTAAATTTATTATATTTAATCCCATTTAATTTTGATAAAAGTTTAACCTGCAAAAAATCATACCAAAATTTCATAATTTGTTTTCACTGTAACATGAAATTTAATTAAATTCATCACATTTACTTTTCAAATTGGTAAAAAAAGGTTGTCTTTGAATTAAATCTTAACAAATTTATGAATTTGGAGTGGGATATTTTTTTTTTGAAATAATTAAAAATAATAATTTACGTTGCATTACTTAGGAATATGAAATGAAGAATAGGATATGCAATTTTATCTTACAATATATATATATATATATACATATATATAAAAGATGAAGAAAATTCTCTAACTAAATCCATGAAATAACGTTAAAAATTAGGATTTAAAGGGAAAAAGAAGACGAGAGAGAAAGCAAACAAGAGGTAATCCAAATATAAGTGCGGTGCAATGGTGAATGAGGAATTTTGAGTAGGATATTTTTTGCAATTATTAAAAATAATAATTTAAGTTGAGTAATTTAGGAATATGAAATGAATAATACGATATGAGATTTTATCTTACAGTATATATATATATAAAAGATGAAATAATTCTCTAACTAAATCCATGAAATAACATTAAAGTTTAGGATTTAAAGGGAAAAATAAGACGAGAGAAAAAACAAACAAGAGATAATCCAAATATAAGTGGGGAGCAATGGTGAATGAGGAATTTTGAGATCGATGATTTTCTAGGTTATGTTTGTTTGTTTTGGAGTTTACCATGTTGGTCTGCTCTGCAAAATCATGAAGAACTTCTTAACTTTCATGAGAAGATTTTAGGTTTTTCAATTCAATCTTGGGGTTGTTGAATGGTTCATTTACGAAGTAACATCGTTCTTTCCCTTTCTAATAAACTCATGTCTTGAAATAAACAAAGCAAATCTTGTGCGAACTTGCTTAGACCACTGCAGCTATCGCCAAGTTTAAATATTGGATTCAACTATATACTTTATATACTAATATTTAAAATTTATATACAACGAACATTACAACATAACCTTGAATTACAACAACTATTAAAGCTATAACATATCATTTATTGTTTCTTCATGTTTATAAAGCGTTATATAAAAAAAGTATCATCCCGCGCATCGCGCGAATACTTTTTCTAGTTTATATAATAATATTTCAATAAATTGTGTTCTTAATGTAGTAGAGAGTGTTAGTTACATTTTTAAGTGATTTCTTGTCATTTTGTTTTGTTTATTATCTCGTAATTCTATGCTATAATATCTAAGCAATAATAATTTTAGGTTCGATTACAAATATACATGACACAAAATATTAAAAGTTGTGCACATTTCACAAAAACACACGATGGGTGAACCTTCAATACCTTAAATACTTTGAAACGGAAGTACACATCCCTTTGAACGCATAAGTAAAAACATCATAACATTGATATTATTGAGTGTTTTCTTTCCATTTGTTCTAAATATCTCTAACAAGCTAAAATCTTTAGTATACAATTCATTTATTATTATTGCATGCCCTCGTGTTGCTATTGATACAAGTGGGGGTTGCATTTGATTGATCTATTGTTTAACTTAGCTCTGAATCATGCTCAAGCATTAAATGAACTATAGTTGCATCATCAAAGTTTATGTTCAAGAAAGCCAGAAAAAATACAAGTGTGCTCAAAAGTGTTGATATTGATAATTACATCGATGACCTTGTCTACAAGCAATGTGTAACGCATCACCGGATAGATTTTCAGCATAAATTATTCTTTAGTCGTATATGTTAATAACTCCTTGACAACATCTATATGCCCTTTTTGTTGCCGTGAAAAGCGAAATTTCTCCATGCTCATTCACCTTATTTATTATTATCCTTATTTGTGCTACCTTACTTTCTAACACAATATATTATGGAGACATTCATGGGATTCACATATTTGTGTACCCAATTACGGGATTTGATGTATCTTTCTATTTATGGTTGTTTCCTATTTCTCGTCATTAGGTTAAACTGATGAATTTGTATATATTTGCTTGTAATTCCTTTTGATGAATGAGAGAAAATTAGCCGTCAAACCTCTTAATACAACAAAGATAAGAATTCGAAGTAAGATAAAATATACATTTTGTATAGTCCAACCACCATCGAACTAATTTTAATATGTTTATATTGATAACAATACATTTATCTTCCTAATAGGGAAATTATGAGAGATATTTTTCTATTCAAAATTAAAATAACTCTCTTTACGAAAGAAAAAAAAAGTTTTAAATAAGTCTGGAACCTTTAGCTACAAAATAAGAATGGCGTTACATAACATGAATGACGAGTATGACTTTGGGAAGAAGAAAACAAAAGAAAATTCAGAGATAGAGTCCTGAGCTATACGTATAAAATATAAAATATAATAAAATAAAAACAAATAGAAGAATATTAAACATAAAACAACAAAGACATGTGTTTGGTCTGCTGGCTGCGAGCCACTCTCCTCCTCTTGTCCCTTAATTGTTTTTTCACTTACTCTAGGCTGTTCATCTCCATACGTGTACTATACCTATATATATATATATATATATTTATTTACGGTAGAATTTTTAAATCTTATGGTTCAATATATTTTTACACTTATCTTTTGTCATTCGATCTAACCCGGCCGAAAGTACGACTTTGAGTTTATATTCGACTCTTTTTTTGTCATAAGATTATTTTTAATGTTAATAATGATGTTTTTTGTTTCTAATAAAAAAATATTATGATTATTTTATATTTTTATTACAACTACCAAAAATGTGTAATCGTTACCTTCAAATACACACCGATTACTCGACAAATGGACGAATTTGAACAAAATTAATATAGAATGTAGTACAATTACGGTTCAGACTATGACCTTTAAAATGAAATTATACTATATTTTTATTGTTAATAGTTAGTATAGACACTAATTTCTATATTATGCGTAATTATATTTTTTTCTCGTTGCAAGTTGTAATAAATGAGAGAAATTCGGGGTTTTCCTTTGTTTCACTATTGGGATATTCATATAATCGAAAAAAAGCAACTATAATAAGATATAGATAGAGTGGAAGAAATAGTTGGTCCCCCACTTCTTTCTCATATTTATGATGCTTCATCTGTCCCAAATTCTCCAATCCTTTCGAATTTATTGCCACACTGTACGGACGTGTCGTTTTCAAGATATTTTATCCAATAAATCGAAATTTATGAAATTCTTTTTTCTAAGATTTTTAGGCTAAATGTAGTAAGATAAATAAACAAATCTATCATTATATTTGGTTTTATTTTTGTATTTTCTAAAATTGTATCATTTTGTTTTATTGGGCTGAATTGGAGGGAGGATTATGTGAAAATTTTCTCTTTATTTGTGATAATTCGAATATGATTAAAAATATACATGTGATAGAAAAAAATGGGCAATTGTTGCCAAAATACTAGCAAATAACAAATTATAGAAAGAATGTGAGGACAAATCTCTATCAAAAATATGACGCAATGAGGTAATAGACGGCATTCGAATATGCATATGAAGTCATGAACAACAATAATAATAACAACAATAATGAGCTTATAATTCATTTTTATTTATATTTAAAATTTTTATTTTTTTTATATACCAAACTAGAAAAAAAAAACCAATGAAATCAATCTCATCCCATAAAGTTTGATAAACAAAAATTAACAAAAAATACGATGAAAAAGGGACCATTTTTTTGAAAAAAAAAAAGTTGTTTGGGGCTTTCAGTCGACCATAGATATCCTAACGCAAGATGGATCTGTGTTTCTAATGGCAGCAACAACACTCTCCACCTAACAGATTCGAACTCAGATCACTTGTGTAAACACACAAACACTCAATTTGACTTTCATATTGGGTAACAATGTCCAATTTCGACTTTTATATATTAATTCGTTTATTTTTTCACATAACCGAATTGAATAAAATGTCGAATTATAAATGAAACATACATATCCCATTGACGAAACTGACTGATATAGATATTATTATTGATAGTGTCCCTCTGTTCTTTTTTTCTCTAACAAATATCGGTAAGATTAACATATAGATGAGGAAATTACTAGGTTAAAAAATCCAAATTAAAAATTGAGAGAGATAAAGAGTTAAAATAGAAGTGAAAGGGATATAAGAGAGAGAGAGAGACAGAGTTTGCTTGTGAAGAGAAATTATTGAGAGGTCGTTCTCTAAGAGATCAGGTCGGTGCTGCCCCGATGTCCTTCACCTTCCTCGTCATTTATTATTTCTTTTTTTTTCATCTAAAAACTCCTTAACTTATTGTTGATAAAATATATAGAGTGTAAAATTGAAAGAAAAATATTATATTTATATTACATTATAGACGTGGTTTTTAGTGTTGTTGAGAGAAACGAGATCGGTTTGGAGAGCTACGGAAACCTACTTCAAAGTTAAGCCCAAATGATCCAATTTACTAATTGGTTTTCGCATTTTTAATTGATACACATTAAATTAAAAAAAATATATTAATTGTAAAGAAGGTGCAAACTGGAAACATTTCTGTATATATAATAGTATTAGAAACTATTAGGAGAATATTTGATAATATTTTCTTAGATATCAATCTTTTTATTTTTGTTAATTTTTTTTATTTATAGGATTTTAATTTTTTTATGTTTGTTAAGTTTTTTTATTTATAAGATTTTAATTTCTTATATATTTTGATATATGTGTTTGGTTTAATCAAATAAAATATTAAAAAAATATATAGGAGGCTAAAATCCTATAAATAAAACTTAACAAACATAGAGAAATTAAAATTCTATAAATAAAGAACATTAACAAATATAAAAAGATTGATATCTAGGAAAATATTTGATAATATTCAAATATTCTCCTAATAAAAACTGTGTTAATGCATAAGACATTTTAGTTACGAGTGTTCTATAAACATTTAAGTTCTAGTGAGTTGTTTGCTTTGTTTTAACATCTAAACCATTTCATTTATTTTGAAGTACGATTTTGCATTTATGAGTGTCTATGTTCTATCGTTTTAATTTTGTCAAATAGGAAATCAATTTCATCTATACAATTTTGGACAAATAATCGTGCCAATGTTCAAAACAAAAATTGCCATATCTGCATCAATTAGAATATAAATTATAAATTTTTATATATAGTATTGGACAATATTAAATTTTTAAATAAAATTTGAAATTAATAAGATTCAAATGATATTTAAGACATTGAACATATGTTATATATATATATATATATATATCCAATGGATTTAAATTTGTCTTTCTTCCACAGAAATAATATATCATTAAATCGTTTTGATAAAATATGAGTATCTTATATGATAAATTATACATATGCTGGATTTAATCCCGATACAAGAATAAAAGAAACTAACAAACTAAAATATCTAAAGTGGCAGGTATCTAATAATATATAATAACGAGAAAGATAAATGGTATCATAGATCATGAAAAAATAAACAAATTTCACATATTTTTTTTCGACTAAATGTCGAAACTCACCAAAACCACTTAAATAGTCGGAATTTACTATCTTGAATTGGGGATGAGAACACATATGAACATCACCATATTTTTACCGTTCAAATGTCATCTTGATTTAACAATTTGTGATACCGAATTCTTTCTCTAAAATATCTCTTCAACTATAACCAAACATCTCGTATTTTATGTCACTTGCATCTATATTTAAGAATGTCTTACATATGTTGAAATAAAGAGTTAGCATTTGTTCATAGAAAATCTTTTAAGTTTAATTTCCATATATTTCAGCTGCATATAAATTTTAAACCACCACTAAAAATCCTCAAATGAAAGAGGATAAAAGTTTGAATGGTCAAAAGCTTAAGGAGATAATATCATGTATTATAAGATTGCAATCAGTCTTTTCAAAAGCTTTTTTGTATACCGATCTGGAAAAAATGATTTGCAAACTATCAAACCGGAGGATTGGAAATATATACATTAACATTTTTATCAATACAAAAGTATGTTTTGTAGTAATTAATACCTTATTAATGTTCATGGGTTAGTCACAAGTCTATCCAATACACTTCGACTCATTTATAATTGGATTTAGCTGATTGCATCAAATGTTCATGCGGATTAGTTTGTTGTTATGCTATATATTTGTTATACATAGTATATAAATATATATATATATATATATGTATACCCAAACTCATATAAATTTACAAATGTACACATATATACATATAAATAAATTTTTACGTTGTATGTGTAAATGTATATACATATATACTCATATATGCACACAAACACGCTCATATACACTTACAAACATAAATATGAATGAACACTTATATATATATATACATGCATATAAACAAATATACACAAACATAGATATGGATAAATTAGTTTATATATGCTATGCATACATGTGTATAGATTTCTGTATAGTGTGTACGCATAATGTATTTATATGCCTAAGCGCGTATACATATATGTGTAAACATACTTGTCAAAATTCATATAAACATGTGTATATGTATAGATGTATTTGTATAATAAATATACAACTATAAAATAGGATGTTAAATAGATTATTTTTGGGCAAAATCACTCAAACTACTAAAAACTTCAACTTATATGGACCAGAATGGGTTGAGTCCATAATTAAGTATGATAAAGTCTTAAATTTAGTTTTACTTAACAATTTGTAAGGTGTATATTTATAAATAAAATTTAAAATAATCATTTTAGTTTAGTTATTATTTTAAATGATATAATGGTTTATATAAAATAAAATATAATTTAATTTCTACATTTATATATATATATATAAGATTTTATGATTTTTTATGCATGTAATTATTTATCTTGGATAGAATTTAATATTCATAAACAAGGAAGAGTGAGAGAATGATCGTCAGAGCTAGGGGCTAGACACCCTGCGGAAAATAATTTTGATTAATTATTCAATATCTGAATAATTATTGTTAGAAAATTATAGGCTTATGTAAGCATGAGTGCAAGGACAGCAAGTGGCAAGTTATTGGATGAGTCTCTATTTTCAATCAGTGTGCATATTATATTTGTAAACATTGAGTTAAGGGTGTAATTTATGCCCAGTATAAAGAAAATACATAATATATATACATATATATATTAACTACAGACGCTCTTGAAATTGAAATCCCTAAAAACTATATCAATTCCACCAAATTTAATTTCTCAAACTCGTGAACCAGATGAGCAACATGAACTTATAAAAATAATTAAACTCGTTAAAATTAGAAGTAACGATTTACTTATTTTCTTATTTACATTTTTCAAATTGAGTTAGATCCTCTGATTCCACTTCCTGACCACGGATGAAAAAGTATTTATAGTTGTGAGTTTTGATTACATATAGAAAAAAACAAATAAAAATTTTTTTAGTCATTTTATCAGTTAAATTCAGTGGAAAACAAATAGAATGTTTGCCAAAGTTTTAAACATCAGGATTAAAATTTTTTAGAGAGATTTGTGTCACTTAAAAATCATAATATATAGGTTCTTTATGTGATATAAAAAAGTTCAGTTTGCCACAAATTTTTAAAAAAATCAAAAAAATTATTTCGTAACTAAGATTTATAATTATTCAATTTATTTAATAAGGAAATATTTTTTTATATTTTATTTAAACTGTAAACACAATCTAAAAATATTATATTATAAAGAATGGAATATAAACAATTAAAAATTAGAAATATAGCTTATATTACTTATTTATACAACCTCTTTTACTATCTAATAAATTCAAAGTTTAGTATTTGTATTATAATCGAATGTTGACTCAATATATATGTAGTTTCTAATATTTTCAAATAAACAGATGAACAATTCTAAGTCTTTTAAATCTACAAATTCAAATATTGGAAAAAATATACATAAGATTATAAAGTTTATCCACATGGTCTCCTATATTATGTCAATACAATGGAATATATATATATATTGTTTTATTTTCCCAAGTTTTTCTATACACCATAATAATTTAATGAAAATACTTGAATCTAATTTTTTTTAAATAGAGTGATAAAAATATGAAGTAATTATGTGTATTTATAATTACCTAAAACAAAAAGAAAAAAAGAAAATAATTTAGGTATAGAGAAAAAGAGTAGGGAGGGGGTACAAAAGGTAGGCTTATGCAAACCTAAAAAGACACAGTTGATGAATGAAAAAGAAAGACTTGGGGGATTTACCATAAGATCTTGTGGGCAGTTAATTTTATCGATATTGACACTGTTCGACGATTCATTTCCCCTTATTTTATACTATTATTTTATTCTATTGTTTTATTTTGTAATTGTAAGATCCATTATTACATACTCCACACGTGCGACCGCCGACATCTGCATTTATTTACTACTCTAATATATATATTTGCATATACTATTCTCTTTTGTTAAATATATAATACTGTCTTTTAATTAGCTTTTTTAAATATATTAATAATCGCTATAGAATATATAAACATCCGAACGATAAGCTAAAGAATATACCAATGACGCGGATATAAACTCCCAGACAATTTATATAGACGACGAATACCAAACCTTGGAAAAAATACTATACAATAATTGATAACGAGAGCGAGAATAAAGAAAATTTAGAACATGTTTATACGAAGGATATAAGTATCTTATTGTATTAAGGGTATATTTGTAATTTCTCTCTTATAATTAGGGTTATATCATTTAAACATTTGTACATATAGCCGTTTTGGTGGTGATAAAGCGGAGATACTCTTCGATCGATTGTGACCCTTTGGCACAACGCTTCATCTGATCTCGTAGTTGTTTGACATGACCACGAGAAGCTTTGCCGTAAATGTTGGCTAGGGTTCGCCAAGCATCGCGAACGGAAGAGGCTCGAGCGATAACAGGTTGGAGCGGGAGGGAGAGTGCGCCGAGCATGGAGCTAAAGAGCAGTCGGTCTTGGTGTTTCCACGGGCTGAATGCGGGATTGGGTTGCTGAATTCCACCAATGTGAATTGTTGCTGATGGTACAATGGAGTCTTCGGTGATGAAGCACTCGAGATTGTAGCATTCGAGGAGAGAACGAACTTGAACACTCCAAGTGAGGTAGTTCGTCGGAGTGAGTTTGGTAATGCTTGACATGTTGCAGGCGAATAGGAGTTTCTGTGGCTGTTGCGGATCGAACATGCTCACAGACTCGTTGCGATTGGAGGGCTCCGGAATGTGCGACATGGGTGATGCGGACGGATGAGGCGATGCGGCGCGAGCGATTTGGATCGCTAGGGCAAGAGAGATTCGTGCTGGTGGGGCAGCGGAGGAGCAGCTGGGCCGAGGGGTGAGACGTCGGGGCAGCGACGGAGGGAGGGCGGCCGGACCGGTGATAGTGCGGCGGCTAGGTTTGGCCGAGAAAGAGACCGTAAGCAATTAGGGTTCGTCGTGAGACGGTTTTTGCTCTGATACCATATGAATATTTTGAATTTGCAATACAATTTCAGATTAGCCAAAACGGCTATATGTACAAGTGTTTAAAGGATATAACCCTAATTACAAGAGAGAAATTATAGATATGCCTTTAGTACAATAATATACTTATATCCTTCATAGTTTATTCTTTTGAACGTATTTTACTAAATAATTTCTCGCGATTTTGTTTGATTTTTTATTTACATAATTTCAGCTATATTTTCAATCTTACGAGGCATTATTTGTAAAACAATTTATTAAATTTTATATGGAGAGTTTCTTATTTTTTTTATTTTGGTAGATCTAACTAAAAAGTTCTCGGAACGAATCTTAGTATGCATCAATTTATCAACACTAGATAAAAAATATTATGGCGTCGTCGCTGTAACTGAAGTTCACTCGTCGAGTCATAGGATGATTTGGAGCAATTGTTAGCTGAAGACTAAATTCCAAATTATGGTATCTAGTTATTAGTGGTTTCAATCCTTTTTCATTGTTTACTAGCAATAGAATACCTCTTTAGCCTCGTACCAAGTAATAACAAAGTCTAGTTCTTACATCAGAACTATCTATCATTTCTAATTAGTTTATTTATGTGCTCATTATTGATATTTTCATTGTAGGATCAACCAAAACACCCAAAAAAATTAAAAGAATCGAACAACAACAGAACAATAAAGAATTTGAACAAAAACCAAAGAAATAATAAAAGAAAAAGAGTGTTGTAGGACTAGGCTTAGGAACTAGAACCTAGTTGTTGCGTCATAACCTTGTACAAGAATTTAGTTTGATTCATAAAAAACTAACTCGTGAATTAGATTCTTTGAGTTCTCAACTAGATCAAACAAGAGAGCTAGAGAAATGACATGAATGCGACTAAATTTGAATGATACACACTTTCTTGAGTGATTGTGAGATTCATTAATCTCTCTTTCATCTTTTTCGGTTTTATTTTGTAGTATCTTCCTCTGTTATACTCTAGAAATCATCGCGATGAACCATCGCAAGGTGAACGAACGGCTCCGTTGGAAATTCAAATGCAACTCATGATGGTGGAGTTCCATAGGATCTTAGGGGACGAACTCACTATTGCCAACAAACGACTTGTCCAATAGGTTAGACATAACTCGTGGAACTTGTCAAGAACAACCGAGGAGAGCACTAAAACCATAACTAGTGGATATGGACGTAGAAGAGTTTTCATAATTAATAGACAACAAGGAAATTTAGACACGAAACATGTCTATCGAGTCAAGAATCGAGAATATGATGATATCAACAATATCAAACTAGAGATCTCAACTTTCATAGAGTAATACATGGAGTAGGAGATGAAGATTGAGATGGTTTTAAACTGCCATCAGTATTCAGACTTGAACAATGTAAGGATGGCTTCGGCAAGGTTCACTGAGGACGCGCCCTTTTATGGTGAGATCAACTTACTATGTCATGTCGAAGGAATGGAGAGTGGGATATATAGACATGGGATGATATGCTTGCAGGGATTAGATGAATATTCGTACATGTTTATTATAATCGATAGGTGAATCAATATCTACAATGATTCACTACAAAAAACACGGTATTTCCAACGGACGGGGCAACGGATCCGTCCGTTGGAAATGAGAACCAACGGATTGCAACGGATGTGGGGATATTGCAACGGGCCGATATCCGTTACAAATCCGTTAAAATTTGCAACGGATTTGTAACGGATATCCTCCATTAGAAATTCCGTTGGAAGTCCGTCGCAAATTTTAACGGATGGGAACGGAAACCATCCGTTGACAGTTTCCGTTGGAACATCCGTTAGAAAGCATGGCAACGGTCGTCCGTTGCAATTTATAAAGGATGTTCGTTAGAAATCGCAACGGATAACCGTTGATTTTGTGAATTTCGAGGGCACCGGTTTAAATAATTTCAAGTGAACCTGCAACGGCTATCCGTTGCAATTTGCAACGGATGTCCGTTAGAACATAAACTATTTAGATATTACCAAAGAGTGCATCAAACCATCAATAACAAAAACATTTTCGAAAAAATGTCGTCGTCTTCAAATCGAAATATATATAGATCAAGGGAGTGGATGTATAGAAGAAAAGATCCTGTAACCGAAGAGATTACGCAAGAATTCTTACACGGATTAGAGCAATTCATGAGTTTTGCATCGATGCAGCCTTTGTGTCAAGAACATGGGACAATGTTATGTCCATGCAAAAGATGCAAAAACATAAAGTATCGAAGTCAAGAAATTGTTTGCAAACATCTGTATAAGGTGAGTTTCGTTGAAAATTACGAAATTTGGTTTTTTCGCGGCAAAGATTGCGTGTTAGAGATAGTGTGCAAGATGTACAAGTAGAACGAAATGAAGAAGTTATTTATGAAGCAGCAACGACCAATCCATATGTGGAAATGGTGTCAGATGCTTTTCCTGGAGTTGTTAATGAACAAACGCATGAAGAGATGCCGAACATCGATGCACGTCGATTCTTCAACCTATTGGATTCGGCGAAACAACCTAGATATGAAGGTTGTCGTGAAGGTCAATCTCGTTTATCTTTATCTTCAAGATTGATGAGTATTAAAACAGACTACAATGTGGCTGAAAATTGCATGGATTCATTTTGTAAAACAATGCGGGAATATTTACCGGAAAATAACCAAGCTACGAAACGAAGAATGTGTTAAAAGACTTGGGAATGCAACATGAGAAAATTGATTTTTGTAGAAACAGTTGCATGTTGTTTTGGGGAAATGATAAAGACTTGTTGGAATGCACGTTTTGCGGTGCAAGCAGATTTCGGCCTAAAAAACCATCTTTACGGAAATATGTACCATACAAGAAAATGTTTTATATGTCTATAGCAAACAAGTTGAGAAGGTTATATGAATCAAAAAAACCGCTGCAGCAATGAGATGACACGCAGAACACTCCACGGCCGAAGGTGTAATGCAACATCCATTGGATGGTCAGGCTTAGAAAGATTTCAATGAAATATTCCCAAGTTCGCGTGTGAAACGAAAAATGTTTATCTTTGCCTGTGCATGTTCATGAGTTTTGCATCGATGCAGCCTTTGTGTCAAGAACGTGGGACAATGTTATGTCCATGCAAAAGATGCAAAAACATGAAGTATCGAAATGTTTATCTTTGCCTGTGCACGGATGGTTTTAGTCCCTATGGACAATCGGGAAGTCAATATTCGCTCTGGCCGGTGATTTTGTCTCCGTATAATTTACCTCCCGAGATGTGTTTGAAAAGAGAGGTAATGTTTCAGACGTTGCCTTTTGCAGCCCTTAATTCATGAATTACGACAGTTATGGAACGAAGGAATCCTTGCTTATGATGTAAGCACTAAGCAAAATTTCAGATTGAACGTGGTCTTGTTGTGGACAATTAGCGATTTTCCTGCGTATGGAATGTTATCAGGATGGAGCACGCACGGAAGATTAGCATGTCCTTATTGTATGGAGGATACAGATTCATTTCGACTAGTACATGGTAAGAAATCATGTTGTTTTGATTGTCATAGAAGATTTCTTCCTCGTGGCCATGCTTTCCGGAAAGATAAAAAACATTTTCGGAAGAACGTGGTACAAAAAGAAGAGGCACCGTACATGCAAATTGGAACACAAATCATTTACGAAAGATTGAACATAATGGAGGATTTACAAGAATCAGTAGAATGCAGTGGAGATCGTGGCCATCGTAAACCAAAAGGTCAAGGTGAATGGCATAACTGGTATAAACGTAGTATCTTTTGGGAACTACCATACTGGAAATCATTGATATTACGTCATAATTTAGATGTTATGCATATCGAGAAGAACTTCTTCGATAACATCATAAATACTGTTTTGAATGTGACGGGTAAAACCAAGATAATATACAATCAAGAAAAGATTTGAAGTCAATATGCCGACGAACTGAGTTGGAATTACCAGATGAAATGTCACCTATCCCGGTATTCAGATTGTCTGGTCCGGAAAAAAACAGCATTATTAAAGTGGTTAAAAGAGGACGTTAAGTTTTCCGATGGATATGCATCGAACATTGCTCGGTGTGTGGATATTGTCGGTTCGAGGCTGATCGGATTGAAAAGTCACGATTGTCACGTTTTCATACAGCGACTCATTCCAATCGCATTTGCTGAGCTCTTACCACGTAATGTTCACGATGTGCTATGCGAAAACAACATATTTTTCAGAGATATATGTTCAAGGAATTTAAAA
>CM071860.1:52364879-52387288 GCA_036759665.1 Gynandropsis gynandra | reverse complement strand
TCTAATCACGTGAAAGCAAAAACAAAAAGCGGAAAAAGGGTGCAACACGAGAGACAAACGCAAATAGGAAAAACGAGCCGGGAGAAGATCTCCATGCATATAACGAAGAGCAACGGAGATAGTGGGTCTCCTTGCCGCAGTCCACATTTGCCCCGGAAAAACCCATGAATGGCCTTGTTAATCTTTATGGAATATGTGACCGTGGTAATGCACTCCATGATCCATGCAATGAGAGTGGGCGAAGCTCCAATGTGTGTGAGGGCGAACTGGATAAACTCCCATGAGACCGTATCATATGCCTTGGCCAAGTCGATGTTGAGAAAGCACCGCTTTGCGTCTCCTTTAACCTCATATCGGTGAAGTAATTCCTGCACGATAAAAACATTATCCGAGAGGAGCCGGCCCTCCACAAAGGCACTTTGGGCCGGGTGTATCAGCGGACCAAGACATCGCGCTAATGTTTTTATCTTTTCCCGCCAAATCTTTTCCCGCCAAAGATTTCCCACCAAATCTTTTCCCGCCAATTTGCAATGGGCATCCGTTGGCAGTGATAACGGGCATCCGTTGGAATGCATTTCCCGCCAAATCTTTCTTACCAGTTTGCAACGGGCGTCCGTTGTTATTTCCCACCACATGGCAACGGATGTTCGTTGCAAAAATGAATTTTCCCCGCCTAATTTGCAACGGACAACCGTTCCCTTCCAACGGCCGTCCATTGCAAGCTTGCAACGGTGATCCGTTACAACACTTTCCGACGGACTTCCGTTACAATTTTTCCAACGGAAAAATCCGTTGCCATGCCGTTGCAACTTTGTAACGGATAATATCAGTTGAAATTCCGTCGCGAATTGCAACGGATCCTCATTTGCAACGAACTTTTCGCAACGGCCGGGTATCCGTTGGCGTCCGTTGGAAACGACTATTTCCAACGGATTTTTGGCACTTTCCAACGGATATGTCCGTTGGAAAGTGCCAGTTTTTTTAGTGATTGGAGCAAGGTACTCGAAGCATAAATGACTACTACAACAAGATAAACTTCTTGATCTCTTTCTTGGAGGTCTTAATCCATATTTTCAAGACCGTATAGAAACACATCACTACATGGAGAGAGAGGATTTTCTTAAATTAGCCATTAGAATTGAGAAGCAACTAAAAAGAAAAGGAAAAGTAACTCAAGAGTACGAGAAACCACACATGAACAACAAGATTAAGTCAAATTCTGAGATATCAAGGCAAAAATGCAAGGTCCAATGAAATCCTTATGCAAAATCATGATATTAAATGTTTCAAATTTTTGAATCGAGGTCATTACGCCAAAGATTATACAAACAAGAGAACCATGTTGGTACGCGTGGATGGAGGATATAATATAGTATCGGACAACGAAGGTGGGAAATAGTGCTAATGATATATCTCATAATTCTAATGGAATATATGAGGAGTAAGAGGCGACAAATGAAGAATTGTTTTTAGTGTGACGAGTCCGAAATATACATGCAATAGAGATACAACGAACGAATGAGAAACAATATTCTATACACAAGGGTTTATCAAAGAGAATGTGTATAATAGTATCATGGATTGGTTGAACCATATTGGGGAGACCAAGGTGACTGTCAGTTTGCAACGGGCGACAGTTGCAGTAACAAATATACATTGAAATTCAAGGAGAACAAGTGTGTTTATTACCATTCACACCAAATAAAGCATACGAAGATTAACTACGACTACACAAAGATGAGAGATATAGGAAAATAAGTGACCATGAGGTAGATCACATAAAAATGGTGAGGTCTTGAGAAAAATTTTAAAAAAATGTTGGGGGGATGGGGAAGTCTGGGGAAGTCTTGAGGACAAAAAAATTTCTTTCTATGAGAGTGATAGATAATACGACTATTTTACTCTTACCTTAATCAATGAATTTGCTTTCACAGAAAAAAGCGTTGTTTTCTAACGATTTAACCAAATTTTTGTCTAGTCTTGGTCCTAAATTGTTGTAAGATTCTAAAGTTAGGTTTTGAAATGAGAAACCACCAGATGAAAAGAAAGATTAAGATAAGAAAGATAAGAAGACATCACCAGAGCATCACACCTAATGGACAAACAAGAGATGTAAGAGAATAATCTTCTATCCAAAAGACTTGGTGTGGGTGCATGTGCACAAAAATGTCATAGTTTTTGTTACGAGAAGATGGGCCCTTCAAATTTCTAGAAGGCATCAAGCATAACGTCTAAAAAATTGAGTTACCATGTGAATATAATATCCGTTAAAATCATATCCATTTGAAAATAAGGGAATGATGAGGATAAGATCTTGGATCAACTACAAAACATACAAGTGTCGATCACGGGGGCAGGATCAAAGAACATTTAGATTGTGATTATATATTGAGTTATGTCATACACATGTTGCGAGAGTAAATGGTTCAATCTCAGTGATCGATGTTCATCTACAATGTGATAACCAAGTTGCTCGAATCTGATCATCAAAGAAGATTTTCAGATCATGAAAAAGGATTGCAAAGTCGTTAGGATCATTTTATCTCATATTCAAACAATACTACCAGACTTCACTAAGGATGTGTTTCATCACATGTTTCGGGCCAAGGCGTCTTTGCCCCAATTGATTGTTGATCCTTCTTCGACTATGTAGTTCTTCTAGGGTCGCCTCACTTTTATGAAGCAAAAAAGAAAATATATGTTTATATATATAATTATGTTGTTGAAGGTAAATATATATCAAGCTATGGCATACATGCATAGCGAAACTTAATAACTCATTTTTGGCATGATGTTAGTTGATCTCGTTCATCTGCAATGCGATAACAAAGTTGCTTAGCTTTGGTCTTTCACTAACGAACGACATAGATGAAAATAGATTATCATTTAATCAAAGACGATTGCAAGGTCGTTGAGATATTCTTATATCATATGTTTGAATGGAGCTACTAGTTAATATCTTCACTAAGGATATCTCTCATTGTACGTTTAATTATCTCCCAGACAAGTTAGGTATCCTTAATATTCACACGCTAATTCTATTATTGATATTTAGGAATCTTGTTTAAAAATTTTTCTGATGTTGTATTGTATTATCTCCTAGATAATTAGATTATGCGGTTATAATTGATACTTTTAAATGAATTTCAATGGATTTACGACCATTAATAATCAACCCTTCGAAAAATTTTATCCATTGAAAATGTCAATGTAAAAATACTATAGTTATATTATCAACAAATGATAACATAAAAATACTAGTGTTATATTATCAAAATTTCAACAGACTCCATATTGTATTCTGGTCCTTTATACATCAGAACCCTCTACATATATGAAACAAAATTACCGTTTGTATAATAAAACAAATTCTTCAATTATAAATTTGGATAAAAAGAAAAAAAAATACTTGTAAGTATATCTTATCCTTCTGCAGAAGAATGAGTTCATAAAGAGATTTTTGTGTAATCTTCTTTATCATAGCCTTGATCGTCCATTATCCGTGAGGATTGAAAAACTCATAATTATCTTCCTCTTCATCGATGATGGTCCGCGTCTTGGCATGTGCCTCCACTACAGGCTTCAAAATGATTCGATTAGAATGCAGGGATACTCGTAAAAGTTATTGATCCATTCATCGCTATTAACGATATCATTGTTGTCATCAAATATTGGCAACACTGGTATATAAGACACAAGAAACTAAGATAACAGAGGAAGTGGTGGCGGAGCTCCTCCACAACTCGTAAATAATCCTTTCGTGATCGATAAATCAATGTGATCTCATGGTTTTTAGTCTTTGGTTATTAATTGAGAGAGATTTTTGGAGGTTTTGTTTCACTTTTTATTTGAAATGTGTTGAAAAAGGGAAATGATCAACGAGTTATATACACAAATTTGCACCGGCCCGATGATATCAAAGTCCAATCAACAGACGTTAGAGACGTAACCGTTCATCATTGAAAAAACTTATTCTATAGGTAATAGAATACAAAAGAGTTAGAGACCTACTTGTTAACAAAGGTCATACATTGAAAAGTACAAAATAGTCGTATCATAGATGTCTGTAATTGTTATAATTATCAATGACGTTTATTGACATGATCAACAAATGCTTGTTGATAGCTGTAAAACGATTATATCATTAAATATTATTTTTTCTAACTAGGATTTATAAATCACTTTAACAGACGCCCTTTAAAAAAATTTTGATTGAAAAATATTCATAACAAATTTTCTAAGTCCTAGAGAGAGTAGAATCATCAACGAAGACCCAATGTGAATTCAACAAGTTTTCAACGAATGATCGTTTAAATGATAAATATGAAATTTCATCATTTTGAATTTTAAAGGTTTACATTATCAATGTGCAACTATTGAAAATAACTATAATATCAATAAATGTCCGTCGATAATAGCAATCGAAAAATTTTAAAAAGTTACAATTTTTTAATGTTATAAAAATAAAATTACAAATTTTTTTATGTCGATTATTGAATTTGTTATTCTACCTATAACAGTATTAAATTCATTACGTTGTTTGTCTTCGGAAACGTTTGCTTCAACGTCTTCATACCACCAATGTTTCACCATCTATTTTGGTCTGCATTAGAATCTCTCCATGATTTTGAAATTCAATTAACCGTATAGGTTCGTGGTTTTTGATTTGCGATAGATCTTTTTTTCTTGTGTGTTTAAAGCTACACGATTTGATCATTACAAAAAAAAACCATCACTCTTATCTTTGACATTTCAATAATGTTGGATATTAAACATAAATATACTTACTCAACTTGATATGATGTAATAATTAGATCATATTTTTTTTTGTACTGTCGTGAATAGTTGATGTAAATTCCTCCCTATCTTATTCTCGTATACCACATCCTATGGTTGGACTAAACATGTAGAAACAAAGGAAAAATGTACTTATATATTTTTGTGTTCGTATATGTGGAAGGTGTATCCCCGCATGAACATAATTGACCAGTACAATTCGTTTCTTGCGGTACCTTTATCCAAATATCTTAGCTATGTAGCTTTGTGTATTATGTTCATTTTTTCCAATTGATTAGCTTTACACCGTTAGTAAGAAAATGTACCATACTTTTAGAACATTTTGTTCTTCTACTTCTGTTGTTTCCCAATATTTACTGCTAGATGCATCAAATCATTTAGGTCCACATAATGGTGTGTTTCAACATGGTCTTATATGTCAAGGTTGAGACCGTTTAGAAGCCGAACCATTGTTGCCTCCCGATCTTCTTCGATATTCGCCCGAATCATCAAGAAATCCATCTCCTTGTTGTAGTCTTTTACACTCCCACTATCTTGCACTAATCGCCTCAAATATTGATTGATCTCTAGCTGATGGTGATAAGGTGAAAATCGATGCCGCAAGATGGTACGCATCTCGTCCCAAGTGGTGATAGTGTGATCTCCAAGGCGCCTTCAAGATAGTATAAGTTGATCCAACCACTCTAGTGCATAGTCTCTAAACTTGACTGCCGTGAGTTTCACCTTTTTAAGTTCAGAGTATTGATGGAATTTGAAAACCATATATGTTTTTTGATGTAACTCAAAATAAGCATTTGGATGATTCCTTCCTATGAACATAGAAATTTCCATGATGCCACTGAAGTCATCGTCGACTTGATCTTTTCTCATTGGTTGTGCCTCATAGGACAGTCGTACTTGTTTTCTAGCACCTCAACATACTCATCATCATCCATGTCTCGAAGACTCATTTTATGATTTAACGCAAATTCATGATTATTTGAGAGTATCTTTTCTTTGCTATGCTTGAGATTTAACTACTTGACTCTTGGAGAGATTTTGAGTGTTCGTCGAATGTTTGTTATCCTTTGTTTCCCCATAACATTTAAATTATTTTGATGATGTTATTGAAAGGCATAACGTTCAAGTTGTAATGTCATTTATTTCTAGTTTGGCACGGGAGCTGGAAGAGGATGCAGGTACTTTGGGCGCAACGCGTCCTATCTTTCCCGCCTGTCTTCCCACCCGCAATCGCCATCGGACCGACCTCTGTATTCATCTTGTTCCTTATTTACTTGGGTGCACTGCGTTTTCAAAAGCTTCATGTCCAATACGATAGTTATATGACAAGTGGGACAGGAAAAATAACTACTTAGTCCTTTGTTTATTTTTATCTGGTCTAATTTGAACTTCCTGAAAGGAAATATTTACTTTTTATCTCGTTGATAGAGGTTTAATGAGTAGTAAACAATAAATAATATGGATATAAAATGATTCGGAAGCAAAATTCCTCTACTACTAATTCTTCTTCAGCTTCTGATAAATCAAAAGGTAACCTCTCGCATTCTGCTAGGGTTTTCCAAACCAAGAAAACAAATGGAAATCTAGGATTACTCCTGTGAGTAAATACTTTTATGCATACTTCTTCTGCTTGATGACATCATATTCTATTCTCGTAAGATGATACACACTGGTTAAGAGTCCGTTTGTTTCATAAAACTGTACGATTCTCCAGATCTAAATCAAGCCGGTTTTGACATGAAGAAGATTTGACTCAGCATGTTCTATTCAATACGGGTGGTTGGAGCATGAAACACGGTGAGCTATGTAATAGTTGTTTTGTGCAAAAACAAACAAAAAATCCCAGGAAAAAAAATGTTTTCTTTGTACTAATTATGTCATTCACCTTGGCCTAGTATTTTTTAATGTCCACGATTTTCTGTACATTAAACCAATTCCTATGAGTTTGCCATCTTGTTTAGAAATTTTTACTTGATATGCGTACGTATTTGCATGAATGACACCTTTTGTTTCAGTACAACTTTCTTTTGAAAATATTTATTCTCTTTTTTAAATGTATGTCCACGAGAAAATATATTATATGACAATCAAACAAACACAGTTTCTTCTCATGTATAATAAAAAATGAATCAGTATCTTCCACACAGTACAGACATGTCAATCTCCTTTCCATGCTCCATCTGAACAACCCTACTTTCATCGTAAATTTATGTTTCGTACTTAAATCTTATGCAAGAATTTCGTTGTTTCACGAATATCTCAATTTGCGATTCAACGAATGAATAAAGACATCAAAACAGTTCTTCGAATATTTTGGTCTTATAATCAAAAGTTTAGAAACATAATTTTTCTTTTCAAATGGGTGATAACTATAGATTGTACAAGAAACCATTAATTAGTTTTATATTATATAAAATAAAATAAAATAAAATACGAAAACTAGTTACTTACAAATATTTTGGTGTACCAAACGGAGTTGGAATATTCTCTAGATGTAACAAATGATTCGAGGTGAACTCAGAGCTGCACAAAAGATCCTAGATGTTGGGAAAAATTAGATATGAAAACAATCATATAGAACAGCCTTTTCACTGCGAAAAAAGATGTTAGTGGCTTTCGTTGCGATGACATCGAGGGAAAAGGTAGAAGAGACGGGTTCGACGATGACCAATACGACTGTGAGCCACCCGCCAAGATCACTCGAATGTTAAGAAGAAAGGTCGTGTCCCGCTCTTCTTGACCCGCGTCTGCTCTACTTTGCATCCCGAACCGCATCCCAACCTGTGTCCTTCTCTTTTCCGCATCCCGAGCCGCATCTCGTTCCCTTCTCTGTGTCCCGAGCCGTGTCCCGCTCCCTTCTCCTTGTCCTAAGCCGCATCCCACTCTTCTCCATGTCCCGAGCTGCATCCCGAGCCGTGTCCCACGACCTGCGACTTGGTCAAGCCTATTTATGACCTCCACGATCTCCTATGCCTTGTTGATCGCTCCAGCTCATGCGTGTTACATCTAAATTCGTGCCTTGCATTTGTACTTGTATTTTCCTTGTTTTCACCATTTTTACTTGTATAAATAGGTACCTTTAGTTCTAATGAAATACATACGAGAATAGTTATGCTTATTCTCTCTAATTCTCTTGATCTTCCGCTCGCTCTTAGTCTTTCTATCTTGCTTCTGTTGATTCATCTTTGTTCTACAAATTCTACAAGGGATCAGCGCGGTGATCGAGTCTCGGAATTTTTTTATCCATTTTGTTTCTTTTGAAATCTATTCTCTTTCAAAACTTGTTTTTCGGTCAAACCTTTTTTTTAATCTCTCTTTGTTATTTTGTTTCCTTTGTTTACTCGGACCATTTGTCATGGACTTGACCAAAAGCATCTCAATCTCGTTCAATGGAAACAATTATTCTATTTGGACGAAGACTGCTAAAAATGCACCTCACCACCTAGGCACTGACCAAGAGCCGAATCCTAGAGTGACACACGTCGGCGACTGGGGATAGCATTTCTCTTCTGCATGTCCATGGAGTTTTGAAAAATCCAAATGGCCAATCTTGGCATGCGAGATCTTTGGAATTTCGTGACTGGATCGGATGTTGAACCGGTAGATTCAAGTACTGGATCAGAAAAATGGAAACAAAATAAACTCACTGCCTTGGTTATTTTACAAAATTCCCTCAAATCTCATATACTTCGTACATATAGGCACATAGAGTCTCCTAAGGAGCTTTGGGACGAGCTGAAACAAGTTTTTGGTAATGAATCCAATCTTAGCCGTGTGTGAAAGATAAAAAAAGGCCTTGATAATCTAAGGTAAGAGGGAAAGCCTTTTAACCAGGCTTTGGGTGATTTTAAAGAATTATGATCAGAACTCGAAACTTTAAGGCCTCATATGCGGACCCTGTGGAAATTGCTCAAAGAGCAAACCATGATCAAGTATTTAGCCTTTTATTCTCACTCGACGACAGATACAACGACCTTATTCATCACATACTTCGCCAAAACGTGTTCCCTTTGTTAATGAAGCTGGTATGATGATGAAAAGGGAGGAAGGGGGAAAGTGTCTCTTTAAAGGATGACCGAGGAAGCTAATGTCTTCAAAAGTACCTCTCGAAAAGCCACTATGATTAAGCCTTTCAAAAGCAGTTCTTCTGTGAGTATTGTAAAAAGAAAGGTCATGCAAAGGATCGTTGTTGGAGGCTTCACCCCCATTTAAAGAACAGAAGCCATGACAGTCAAGGTAAGGCTAATATGGCCTCTGAGTCTGAGTTTGTCTTCAAGGCAGACCTCGAGGGGTTTTTCCAAATGATTCTGATAGGGAATCAAACAAAAAAAGCCGATGAAGAAGGAGGTAAAGTTGTCTCTGTTTTTTCTGCTTTTTTGAAACCATATTATAATAGATTCTGGAATTACAAATCATATGATTAAAACTCATGACTTGCTTAAAGATACAAAACCTCATTTTGGCTCTGTTTCTACTGCGAATGGGGAGAGTGTTCCAATGAAAGGAATATGGAAGCTTATGATTCTCGGTCATGATACAAGGGCTCTCTTCGTTCCAAAATTTCCTAATAATCTTATCTCTATACAAAAGCTTGCAAAAGACCTTAACTGTCATGTTTGTTTCGATTATAACTCTTTTTGGATACATGGTATTGAAAGCAAACAAGTATTCGGTAAAGGAAAGCTCCTCAATGGTCTTTATGTTCTCGAGTCTATGTATTGTGATCCAGAGACTGTGTTTCTATCAAAATCAAGTTTTAATAAAGTTTCTAAGCGGCATGCAAGACTTGGACACCTTCATAGTAAAGTTCTAAGTATCATTTTTCCTGATCTTAAAGATAAACATGAAATGTGTGAAGCTTGCATTTTAGGAAATCATGTAATACTAGTATTTCCAAACTTTGTTTTGGTTTATAAAAACATTTTTGAGCTGATTCATTCAGATGTTTGGATAGCTCCATGTGTGTCTCGTGATCAAAAGAAATATTTTGTAACCTTCATCGATAAGAAATCAAAGTTTACATGGCTTTATACTCTCTCGTCTAAAAATAGTGTTTATGATGTATTTGTGAAGTTTCATTAGCATGTTTTAATTCAATATGATGATAAAGTAAAATGTCTAAGGACTGACAATGGTGGAGAGTATATCAGTCTTCAGTTTCGTAGGTACCTTGAAACCAATGCATTACACATCAAACCTTGTGTCCCTATACTCCACAACAAAAAGAAATGGCCGAGAGGAAGAATAACCACCTAATGGAAGTCTCGAGAACTGTCATGTTCGATCGAGATGTTCGTAAAAGGTTTTGGTCCGATGCGGTCATGACTGCATGTCACATTATTAATAGAATTCCAACAAAGGTTCTAAAGGAAAAAACACCTTATGAGGTATTAAACTCTACAAAACCTGATCTTGATTATTTTAGAACTTTCGGTTTTGTATGTTTTGTTCTTGTTCCTGACTGACAGTGAAACACGTTGGAACCAAGGAGCACTAAAACCATGTTCATCGGATACTCAGTAAATCAAAAAGGCTACAAGTGTTTCGATAAAAAATTTCAACATGTAATAGTATCTCGAGATGTGATGTTTCTCGAAGACAAGAGCTTTCATGATAAAATCAGCTGGGAAGAGATTATAGGAATCTCGGAACCAAATGATATAGGTTTGTCTCTTAGAACCTTAGTAAATTCAATTTCGAAAAACTAGCCATAAAATAGGTCCTCTGCCAAGTGTACCTGAACGCATGAAGACCAAAATGATCAAGAAATATCAGAAAATGAAGAACAAGAAAGTCATGATGAGATCATATATTCTAAGCAAAATCATGAGGAGAAAATTCGGGCCTCAAATCATGAGAATGAAGATCAAAGCTATGATCATAACCAAAATGAGGATAAGGACGTCGATAAAGTTGAAGGAAGGATTCTAAAGGAGATAGTGCCTCAGAGCAGCACTAGAATAAGGCGACTAATCTCGGAATGGATTCACAATCCTATTCAATGGCGTGGCAACCGAACATCCTATTCAAAATTTTCTCTCTTTGGAATTTATCTGTACTGATCATAAAGCTTTTCTTAGTAAAATTGACAGGGATATCGAGCCATAAACCTATAGAGAAGCTGAAAGGAAGCAAGAATGTGAGGAAGCCATGGCTAAGGAGCTAGCATCCTTATAAAAGAATAAAACATGAGACCTTATCCCTCTTCCTAAAGAAAATAAGCCCATTGGAAGCAAATCGGTTACAAAATCATATATAAAATTAATGGTGAGGTAGAACGTTCCAAGGCTTGCCTTGTAGCGCAAGGGTATAATAAGAAGTATGTGGAAGATTATACTGAGACTTTTGCTCCTGTTTCTACACTTCATTCTGTTCACATTATCTTTTCTATTACTATTAACCTTAATTGGAGTTTGTGGCAGATGGATGTTAAAAATACTTTCCTTCAGGGAGAAATAAAGGAAGAGATCTATATGAAACCTCCCCCGGGCCTCCAAACCGAAAAAGGAATTATATGTAAACTAAAAGGATCTCTCTATGGACTCAAACAGTCCCCACGAGCTTGGTACACTAGGCTCTATGATGATGTTTGAAAGTATGGTTTTAAGAGAAATGAGGTTGATCATTCCATGTTCATCATTCGAAATAATTCTGGTATCATCATTCTCTTAGTTTATGTTGATGATATCATCATAACAGGTGATGATAACAAAGGAATAGAAAATGTTAAACGTTTTCTAAAAGACACATTTGATATAAAGGATCTAGGTTAACTTAAGTACTTTCTTGGAATTGAAATAACTAGATCTAATGATACTTTATTTCTTTCTCAATGAAAATATGATTTAGACCTTTTGAATGAAACAAGTAAACTAAGATCTAAACTAGCCAAGACCCCCATCGAAGAAAAATACAAAGACTTGTGTGAAGGGGAACCATTTCATGATATAGAACAATACTGGCGCCTTGTCGGTAAGCTAATATACCTCACGATAACACTTGTGTTATGTTGTGAATCAAGTCAGCCAACATATGCATACTCCAAAGGAATAACATTGGAAAACGGTGGACCAAATCCTCCGATACATCAAGAACGCTCCAGGAAAAGGTTTACTAATGAGTAAAATCAACGATACTAGTCTAATAGGGTATTGTGATGAAGATTGGGCCGGTGACCGCAAAGACTGGAAATCAACGACGGGGTTCTATACCTTTGTCGAGGGGAACCTTGTCACCTGGAGAAGAAAAAAGAATTCAATGGTCTCTCGTTCCAGCGCTGAGACCGAGTATCGAGCTATGGCAAATACAACATGTGAGCTCATTTGGATCCGGGCTCTCCTAAAAGATCTTGGCCTCGAACCTTCGCATGCCACGGTGCTTTATTATGACAATCATGTGTCAATTCACATTGCATCCAACTCAGTGTTCCGCAAACGAACAAAACATATTGAAGTTCACTGTGATTTTGTTCGAGAGAAACTCGAAGATGGCGTCATTGACCTCATATACACAAGAAACACATATCAGTGTGCCGATGTCTTTACCAAAGCTACAAGTGAAAAATTATGCAAATATCTCCATTATCGGATCGAACTCATTGATATCTTCAGTCCCAAGGCATCGCATTCAAACTTAGCCGATCGTCCATCGAGTTCATAAGCTGTTGTACTTTTTTCATTTGTCGGAATTTTTGTCCCAATTGGATTTTCCCCGAAAAGATTTTAATGATGCTTCACTTATGTTGCTTTTGAATCCCTAAGGTTGAGATAGAATGTTAAGAAGAAAGGCCGTGTCCCGCTCCCTTCTCCGTGTCTCGCTCTTCTCCACTTCTCAAGCCGTGTCCCATTCCCTTCTCCGCATCTCGAGCCGAGTCCCGCGTCCCATGACCTGTGACCTTGTCAAGCCTATTTATGACCTCCGGCGGCTCCTCTGCCTTGTTGAACACTCCAGCTCATGCATGTTACATCTAAACTTGTGCCTTGCATTTGTACTTGTATAAATAGGTACCTTTAGTTCTAGTGAAATACATAAGAGAATAGTTATTCTTATTCTCTCTAATTCTCTCGATCTTTTGCTCGCTCTTAGTCTTTCTATCTTGCTTCCGCTGATTCATCTTTGTTCTACAAATTCTACATCGAGTACCCCCGAGACTCGGAGTCCGTGAAGAGAAAGAACTCGCCAAAAACCAACTCAATTTTCAACTCTATACCAACTCTAGAAAGCTCAAATTCTAACTCAATTTCAACATTAAAGCGAAACTAAATTGACCTAAATCAAAACTAAACTGACCATTTCAAACATAATGGACCTAGATTGATTCAACTCATCCTAAATTACTTTAAACTGACCTAAATCTTCAAAAATATACTTAAATCTATATAACAAAACGAATAAATAAATAGAACGTAAATCGAACTAAATTGACATACCTTCATTTAAAGTAGTATGTGATAGTATACATGTTGAAGGTGCGACTTCCAATGAAAGGAGGAGAACATAGGCGATTTCTGGTGAAGTGTTTGAATTCTTCTTTATAAAATTTCCTCTCTTTTTTTTTATTTTTATTTTTTCTTTGATATTTTCTGATAGAAGTGTAAGAATTGGTCCTTGAACCGAGCTATGATAACAAAATGATACACGCCTTTTGAGTTAGATTTTAGGACACATACAGAGAATCTATTATCCTAACTACTCGAGTAGAATTTTTCGGGTTAAGGGGATTTTTTGGCTAGCATTAAGGGCAGTCTTTAAGATTTTCTCTATTGACGTTGGAGGTTATGATCTCACAGTGTTTTTAGGTGGAATGAAGGACACCACAAGAGGTGTGAAAGCCTCTCAATTGTTCTCGTAACAAGTAGAAGACACCATTTTCTTGAAAATGAAAAGAGTTTATTCTCAACAATTCTAGTATTTATATTACATATGGGAAGGTGTCCTTTATATAGGAGAGGCTCCATGTCAAGACAAGTAAAATTCACAAAATAAAAATCACAGATTGATCTATTAGCCATTTTAAGAAGATTTTCAAGTCATTGAGATCTTCGGAGGAGAAAAGTAGATTATCTGGTGGGATATGATTGGCTTGTGAAGATTTTCTTACCATTCGAGATCTTTGAAATAGAAAAATTAGAGGATCTGGTGGAATAAGATCAGTTTTGGGAGATTTTCCTAGCCCTGGAATAAATATAAGATCTTAATTTTCTGTATTTCCTTATCCATGTCATCCGAGCCTTTCAATTTTAAGGGTGCGGATCGTAGCGGAATATAATGTAGAAAACCAACTTCAATCTACCTTGAGTTAGGATATTGCCATTGGGGGTCTTTGTTGGGAGAAAAATTGAGGATTTGAAGGGATATTGATATGTTTGGACGATTTCTTACCTGTTGTACGTGATAAGGTAAGATCTTTATCTCCCATCTTTCATATCTATATGGCCCCAACCCTTTCGTAAATTCTCGTTACGGTCTAGTAACTATGACGTTTTCTTTTCTACCCTTGAAGGCTTGTTCCATGAGCTTCTGATTTGGTCATATGCAAATAGGTCTCGGGAATGTTTGTTCCTTTTGGTTCCTTGATTTACGCCTCATTGGTGTGAGCTTATTTTGGAGTGGTGGCACTTCCAATGACCTCATTAATCCACGTCAAAACAAGAAAAATGAACAAATGAAAAATAGAAAAATTGATCTACTAGCCATTTTAAGAAGATTTCCAAGTCGTTGGAGATTTTCGAATGAAGAAAGTAGATGATCCGGTGGGATATGATTGGTTTGGGAAGGTTTTCTAGCCATTTAAGATTTTCAAAATATGAAAGTAGAGGATCTGGTGAAATAATATCACTATTAGGCAATTTTCTTAGCCATAGAATAAATATAAGATCTTAATTTCATGTATTTCTCCTGAGCCCTTCCGTTTTAAAGGTATGGGTCGTAGCCCAATTTAATTTAGAAAACCAACACGCGTCTTTCTTGAGTTGGGATATGGATTTTAGAGGTCTTATATGGTTAGGTGATTTCCTACGTGTTCGGGATAAGTAAGATCTTTATCTCTCATCTTTCCATATTCGTATGGGCCGGTGATTCCCATGTTTACTTTTATACACTTGAATGCTTGTTCCATGAGGTTTTTATTCTTCCATGTGCAAGTAAGCCTCAAGAAGGTTTTTCCATTCGATTCTTTGGATTAGTTCCTCATCAGTGTGAGTTTTGGGGAAATGATACTCCCAATGACCTCATTATTCTTTCCCTGGTGTGAGTGATTCATCCTCAAATAACATAAATGACGGAGGAGACGCTGCTACCAATAGAAAAGATCCCCAAAAATATCGTGTTAATGCCAATGATAAACTCTAAATTTTTTGCATCTATCATACTCGTTTCAACCACGATCAATTGTATTTTGTAATCCATGTGAATGTTTATCCACCTTCTCCTGTGCTTATTTCATGTCGACATGCATTCTATTTATCCAAATTGTTATTTTTCTTAAAATTTCATTTATTTCATCTCAATGAATAGCCTAGCGTTAAAAACGACGATGAAAATTAAACCAACACTATTTTCTACTATTTTAGTATGATGGAATTAGAATCATTCATACAACATGGACATGAAATACATTTGTGTGTGCTCAACCCACACAACATTCTGCAAGCATGAGCGTTGCTTATTGTCCACGTTAATATGTCATTCATGGGAATATAATGTTTCTTTGAAACATTATATCGTATTTACCTATAGTTCAATTCATCAATCAAATGTTGTAAAATTATATGAAAGATTTTTTTTCGGAAGATCCAATTCAAGTTTGAGAATACTCAAACACAAAAATTATTTTTTCAAACACATCATATATGGTGAATTATATGGTAACATAATTACGTGTTATAACAAATATTTGTTACCAGAAACACCGTACAAAGGGAAACCATTTGCAAATAACATTGTGTAAGTATTTCTTTTTCAAAAGCAATTTCACGATATATCTCGATAAAATGCTTCTATGTTTTCCCTTATAATATTCCATTTGTCCATTTACAAAATGATGTTATTCATGTCCTGTATGGTGTCGTATGTTATGATTTATGCATTTTTTATGTATAATATTTACATAAATATTTTCTTTTGATTTTTCTTTTAGGTTTAACCCTTTAATTACAACAAGAAAGGAAATTTTATCGTGTCTCCAAAAGATCATACAGTTGTTGGCACACAGGTCAATCTTTTTATGTTCAATTTCGCGAAATCCATTGAGGTTTGACATATCATAAAAGTATCTAGGTGTGGTGTTACCTTTAGACAAAACATCATGCAATGTCTAACACGTTTAAACTATGAATTTTCTGAGGCATTGCAAATTGTATTCACTGCGATCAATGTAGCTGCAATTGACAACTTTAAATGATCCTCGTAATCTTCATACAATGGTTATTTGGCTGCACCAACTAGCTTGTAAAACTTATTAGTTTCAGCATTTGACACTTTTTTATTCATGTCTTTATAATGCATAATCTAATACTTGAAAAGCATCCTCAATCATATATATATATATATATCGTGACGGGTACGATCCTAAAAACTACTTCCATTTGCAATCACTTCGTAATTAATATAAACATTATCTAGTTGTTCAATAATGTGAATATGAGATACCATTGTTCTTATATTAGTTTCCAACAAAACCCTTAATATATATATATGTGTGTGTGTGTGTTTTAACACAACGTCTACACTGAGGATTTTTTATTTCTAAACCTACAACATGGAGAGTATAACTTATTGCTCCTTGCCTATCAAATTTGATTTGTAGCAAAAGTCATATAACTTCCTAACCTACTTTGGAATTCGACCAAAATATTGTTTATTTCTAAGACAAACCTCTCATACATCCACCTTCAGAGTAACCAAAATTTTGAACCGCTATAAAATTATATATGAGTAAGTGAGAGAGTTTTTAGATGATGTTATAGTTTTAGATATGTGTGAGTTTTTAAGATATCGAATGTGATATATATATATATAGATACATATATAGCCATAATTTTCATCGCATTTGCGTTGCCTTCGTTTTATTATCTCTAACTTACCAAAAAAAATCATGTTAATTATTATGGTGCTTGTAACTATGATATGTACCAACTTGTTGTCAGTTTTGAAATCAAGAGCGAAACAAATCCATACACGTTAGCATTACTATTTCTAACTTCAATTTTATGCAAATTGCGTTAAATTACTGGTGTTACATTTGCAAAAATAAATGGTAACACAATTGTAACTTAATCTATGTAAGCTTCACAATCCACACATGTCACAATGACGTTGCAATTGCCGAGATAGATGCCTGTGTATATTTTGCAATAACATTATGTTAGACTGACGTTAGAATTGTGTTACAATTTTCTACATGTTTCTAATACAAAACTAGCATTTCTCTAGCGTTATAACGTCGTATAAATTGCATTACAGTTTGAACTAAGTTGTAATGCTAATATTGAATATCAGTTGTGTTACATTAGTGTTGGACTTGATTTGCAAATTCTTACCAACAGGTTGTTGCATTGGTAATTATGTTGGAATTTTTTCTTTTCTTTCAAAGATTTTGCGGTAAAGTTTCACGTATAGTTTGACAAAATGAATCTATGCAATTTTTGCCACATTGTAATCAATTTTTATAATTATCAATCCTAAATATTATGACCAAACATGCCTGAACTTCATGACAACATTCGTATATAGGTTGTTTTGTTGCATCAAATATGTTAAAAAATCATTGTATGTCATTATTCGATGTCTCTTCCTGCGTACTTCCCGATAAATTAGAGACAAGTGTATGATACCATTTTGGCATATGGATTGGTTGTTGTTGTTGTTACTATAATTTCTTAATCAATTTTTGATTGATTGTGTTTCTTATAACGACGACAATTCATCATATAAAATAGTAGCTTTTTCTATGGTCATTCATTGAAACTACAAACGAATGACCATTGATATTAGTGGTGCTAAATGAGTTGTTGACCCACACACTGACCTTGACTCATACCACAAAACAATGGACCAGTTAAGGAAAACTATGACATTGGAATAAGATGAAATTATGTACTAAATTGGAAGTTTTCACGACCCATATGGGTCACTAGCCAACCCACAATCCAAGAAAATTGTAAAAAAAAACATATTTTCCTAGTTTTAGTTATATTCTTGTAGTGTCATACATAAAAGTAATTGTAATATTATCAGATTTTCTAAATTAAGCTACCGTGACGGACACCGGATCTGCGTCGTCGAACATGCCTCAACGTCGCACGATCTCGTTGTATGACCTTTCTGCGAGTGATAACCCGGATCTTTGATTTCGCAGGTTATTTTGAATGACCATAACTATGTAGACTGGGCACAAAAACTTTGTACCGCATTATGCTCCCGCAAGAAGTTTGGATTTGTCGACGGCTCTATCAAACAACCGACGGGAGACTCGGATTTTCTGGAAGATTGGTGGGCGAATAATGCCATGCTCGTCTCGTGGATCCGAAACACGATGTGTCTCATATCGAGATTACAAGGGAGCTGTGGGACGACATTACAAGCAACATGGACTTACCGTCAAACTGAAATCCGAGTTGTATTCGTGCAAGCAACATGGACTTACCGTCCAAGCTTACTACAACAAGGTGAAACGTTTGTGGGAGGATTTGGCAGTGTATGATCCGTTGCCCATATGTGAATGTGATGCATGTACTTGTTGAGGCTGTAAATGCAATCTCCGTTTAAAACACGAAAAGAAGCGTGAAGATGATAAAGTGCACTTGTTTCTTCTTGGGTTGGACGATGCCTTGTATGGCACGGTACGTTTTAATCTCTTGGCGATGGACCCTCTGCCGAACATCAAAAGGGTTCTAGCCACTGTAGTGCAAGATGAAGATGCCAAATCTTTTGGGAAGATTGCAGGGACACGTTTCGAGGTTATGGCTTTTGCAGTTCAAACAGAAGCCCAACCAAAGGATCGTATTGATGCTCGTGATCCTTCCTTGTTGTGCTCTCACTGTGGCTGTAAAGACCACCTGGTTAATCGTTGCTTCCACCTTCACGGCTACCCAGATTGATGGGAAGAATGTAATACCACACGCTCCTCAGGTCGCGGCTCCAACAGAGGCCATTGGTCCTCTTCCACGCTTTCTTCTGCTGGACGGCGTCGAGGAAACGTTGTGCGTGTCAATGCGGCTCAAACACGGGCCAGTGGGACTTCTACTGGAGTTGTGCTACGCAATGAGGACAAGTCTGGCCTCTCCGGTGTGTCCTCCGATCAGTGGAAGTCCTTGCTTGACCTTCTCTCACAAAAGATAGGTGCGACATAAAATTTCACGGGTAAGAATACGCATGTGTCTTGGCTCTTGGACTCGGGCACATGTAATCATATGATGAGACGACGCGAGATTATGTCCAATCTCACGAACATGCCTATTTGCTATGTGGGCCTTCCCCATGGTAGAAGCACGGTCTCAACGAAAAAGGGGACAGTGGTCTTGTGTGATGCTCTCACACTTTATAATGTCTTTTATGTGCCCGATTTGAGTTGCAATATGATATCTATTTCCCACCTTCTTTAGGATACTGATTGCACCGTTCAGTTTGCCGATAAGCAGTGTATTATTCAGGACCACACTACGAGGATGCTGATTGGAACAGGTGAACAATGTGAAGGGCTGTGTTACTTCAAGGGGTAGTGAACACAGCCTTCGTACGCACTAGGACGTCTTTTGATTTGTGGCATTCTCGACTCAGGCATCCTTCTTCTCAAGTTTTGGGTTTGGTTCTCGTTGTTGGGGTTGAATTTTCCAAGAATTTTTTGTCTTCGCATAATAAGGCATGTGATGTTTGTCTCCGTGCCAAGCAAACTCGTGATTGTTTTCCTCTCAGTAATAATAAGAGTGTTCACCCTTTTCAATTGGTGTATTGTGATATGTGGGGTCCTTTACCCACTCCATCTTACTCGGGTGCTAAATACTTCCTTACGATAGTAGATGATTTCTCTCGGGGTGTGTGGTTGTATCTTATGCGGACAAAATCTAAGGTTGCTAAATATCTACAAGGTTTCCTTGCCATGGTTGAACGTCAATTCAATACAAAGGTTCTTACAATTCGGAGTGACAATGGAACAAAGTTTATGAGCATGTCCGATTATTATCTACAACATGACATTCGACATGAGACATCGTGCGTTGGTACGCCTCAACAAAATGGTCATGTAGAACGCAAGCATCGTAATATTCCTAATATAGCTCGGGCCCTTATGTTTCAATCTGGGTTTTCTATTCGTTTTTGGGGCGAAAGTATTCTCACGGCGGGATATTTGATCAACCGCACCCCAACTCCAATTTTAAAAGGGAAGACACCTTTCGAAGTTCTTAATGGTTCTCCTCCAATTGTGGCTCATCTCCATGTGTTTAGGAGTCTATGTTATGTTCACAATAAAAAACATAGTGGTGAAAAGTTTGGTTCTCGCAGCCGTCAATGCGTGTTTGTAGGTTATCCTTCGGCACAGAAGAGATGGCGGGTGTATGACGTTGAACACAAAATCTTCTTGGTTTCTCGGAATGTTGTTTTTATTGAAAACGAGTTCCCTTTTCTGGGATTGTCTGGGTCGGATTCGACTAATCCGAGCCCGTCATCCTCCGTAAACTTGCCTCTCGTGCCTACTGTGTATCCCGAGGATGAATTAGACCACTTTGTGCCTTCGGTGGCGGGGGGAGGAGGGGGGTGATTCGGTTCCATTAAGTCCTCCTTCATCTACGCCAGATACTTCGCCTGAGATTAAGCTAAATCACTCACCGCGTTCCAAAGTGCGTTCTTCTCGTCTTCGTGATTATGTGATTAATACAGCCCAAGTTATGAGCACTTCACCACCCGTCTCTGTCTCGTCTGCATCCTCAGGTAAGCCGTTTATGATTGCTCACTATGTTTCTTGTGACAAGTTTTCTGCAACGTGATCATCTCATTTTCATACGTATTTCTTGCACGATTTAAGAGACATTTTTGATATATATGTGTTGCTTTACGTATGATTCCTTTTCCGTTTTACTTGTTTTCGTGTTTTCATGTTCTTATAGGTTTTTATGCGTATTTGGATCATTTTGGAGCTAAAGGACATGCACGGAGCTAAGGAGCAATTTCGAGGATCATCACGGGACAAACGGGACGAGATTTAGCATGGAAAGCTTCCACCCGGTCGGGCACAACTCATGCACGATCGGGCAAAGGCTACGGAAAATTTTGGTGCGCATTCACGCACGACTCGGACAAGGAAATGCCCGACCAGCTGCCTCATACCCGAGCGGGCACACATCATGCCCGATCGGGCATCCCTTGCAGGCCATGACTCGCGCGTTCTGCCTTAGCCGCACCCGAGCGGGCACCTTTCGAAGTTCTTAATGGTTCTCCTCCAATTGTGGCTCATCTCCATGTCTTTAGGAGTCTATGTTATGTTTACAATAAAAAACATAGTGGTGAAAAGTTTGGTTCTCGCAGCCGTCAATGCGTGTTTGTAGGTTATCCTTCGGCACAGAAGGGATGGCGGGTGTATGACGTTGAACACAAAATCTTCTTGGTTTCTCGGGATGTTGTTTTTATTGAAAACGAGTTCCATTTTCTGGGATTGTCTGGGTCGGATTCGACTAATCCGAGCCCGTCAGCCTCCGCAAACTTGCCTCTCGTGCCTACTGTGTATCCCGAGGATGAATTAGACCACTTTGTGCCTTCGGTGGCGGGGGGAGGAGGGGGGTGATTCGGTTCCATTAAGTCCTCCTTCATCTACGCCAGATACTTCGCCTGAGATTAAGCTAAATCACTCACCGCGTTCCAAAGTGCGTTCTTCTCGTCTTCGTGATTATGTGATTAATACAGCCCAAGTTATGAGCACTTCACCACCCGTCTCTGTCTCGTCTGCATCCTCAGGTAAGCCGTTTATGATTGCTCACTATGTTTCTTGTGACAAGTTTTCTGCAACGTGATCATCTCGTTTTCATACGTATTTCTTGCACGATTTAAGAGACATTTTTGATATATATGTGTTGCTTTACGTATGATTCCTTTTCCGTTTTACTTGTTTTCGTGTTTTCATGTTCTTATAGGTTTTTATGCGTATTTGGATCATTTTGGAGCTAAAGGACATGCACGGAGCTAAGGAGAAATTTCGAGGATCATCAGCGCGTTCTGCCCTAGCCGCACCCGAGCGGGCACAATCAATGCCCGAGCGGGTCGCGACCCGAGTAATCAGCAAAATTAAGTTAACTTAGCTTAAAACAAAAGGGAACTCGTGGGGGCAATTAAGGCAACACTTAGACCGACTTAGGAGGCATAAAAGAGGCCAGAAGACGTCATTAGAGACAGCGAACGTTGGACCATTCATTCAGTTCGTAATTGAGGAGATTTCTTGCGAGGAGGCAAGCAAGGAGCATTGGAGATCAACCCGACACTTCGGTTTCACTTGGTTTTCATGTTCCTTAGACTTTCTATTTCGTTTATATTTGTTTACAGACGCATGAGCGAGTAGTTTGTTTGTTCTAGGAGAAGGGATTAGCCCTTGGCTATCCCAGAACCATCTTTTGATTTATCTTTGA
>CM071860.1:52323096-52354390 GCA_036759665.1 Gynandropsis gynandra | reverse complement strand
ACGAAAAATAAATGGACTCCTAAAATCCAGAAAGACAATAAATACAAAGAATGACCAAGGTGCATGTATTGACCACATCTTTACGTCTTCACAGTGGCATTGGTAAAATAAACAGCATAGCTAGAACCTGGAAAAGGCAGTGTAGTCTTACATTGAAAAGACTAGTCGGAAGGGTCGCAATGGTCGGAAGGGTCGCAATGGTCAAAAGGGTCACAATGGTCGGAGGGGTCGCACGGGTCCAACATATTTTGATTTGAGCTGTATTTTCAAATTTTATTCATATTATGTGTAAATAATTTGTAAATAATAAATTAGTATCGCATGGGGTCTAAGGGTCGCAGAGGAACAAGGGTCGCAGGGGTCCAAGGGTCGCAGAGGGACAAGGGTTGCAGGGGTCCAAAGGTCGCAGAGGAACAAGGGTCACATAGGGACAAGAGTCGCAGGGGTCCAAGGGTCGCAGAGGAACAAGGGTCGAAGAGGGACAGGGGTCACAGGGATCCAAGGGTCGCAGAGGAACAAGGGTCGCAGAGGGACAAGGGTCGCAGGGTCAAACTGGGTCGCTGGGTCGAATTGGGTCGTAAAGTCACAAGGGTATTTTGGGAATATCAACATTTATACGGGTACTTTTGAAGTTAGAAATATTTTCTTTTCCGGGAAAAGTATTTTTGAAGTATTTTAGCCCTACGAGGGTATTTTTGAAGTTACCCGTGACCAAAAAGTGAAATTTGGATTAAAGCAAATTAATCTGAATGATTTAAATGATTCATAATTAATATCGAACATAATATTATATATATATATAACACTTGTAATGTTATCAATTTTAAATGAAAAAAAAAGGAAAGGGACTCGTGAGAGCTCCCCAGGTGTGGGCAAATAGCAGCGCGTCTGCTTCTTCCTGGATTTCACAGCCTTATAATCAATGCCCTCAAAACCTCAAACACTCAAAATCTACACACCTATACACCCACATATACACCTCGAATTATGTGCCCACTTGAATATTTCTCATGCAATATAAATACAACACCTTGCCTTTGGGTTACATGCCAATTATTGCAGAAGTATTATACCCTCTTTAGTTATTATTACAAGTATAGTGTTGGTTTTAATTTCTCTCTACATATATATAATCATTATATGGAGATGATGCTGGGTGTGGAGGATGTTTTGAGTGAGTTCGCCGGAGAAGAAGTGAACGAGAGAGGTTTGCCGCCGGGATTTAGGTTTCATCCAACGGATGAAGAACTCGTCACCTTCTACTTGGCTTCAAAAGTTTTCAATGGCGGTCTCTTTGGCCTTCAAATTCCTGAGGTTGATCTTAACCGTTGTGAGCCTTGGGAACTTCCAGGTTCTTCATCTTTACTTTCTCAAATGGGTTTTTCTTCTCTATTTAGGGTTTTTATTTCTTTGGTACCTTCAAGCTTGTTATTATAACAAAGTTCTATGGTCTTGTTATGCTTGAGATGATGAAGTGTAAAGTCGATTATTTCAGATTCTTGAGAACTTCATCATAATATTTCATTTGAATCTTGCAAATCGATTGTTCAAGGACTTCTTGATTCTTCGTCGTAAGATATTATTCGAATTTAAGAGCGCACGAGAAGATAAAAGAGGCATCAAACATGAAGGAATGCATTGTCAACGAAATATTGAGTTTTAGAAAACTAAGAGCCAAAACGTTAATAAAACCAAAGGCCCTGTCAATTTGTCTAATTTTTTTCAATAATATATATATATATATATTTCTAAAATTTTCGGTTGGTGGATATATATGTGAAGACTTGGCGAAGATGGGCGAGAAAGAGTGGTACTTTTTCAGTCTAAGGGACAGGAAGTATCCGACGGGACTGAGGACCAACAGAGCCACCGCCGCCGGCTACTGGAAAGCCACCGGAAAAGATAAGGAGATCTACGGCGGTGGAGGAGCGCCGGCGTCGGAGCTGATGGGTATGAAGAAGACGTTGGTGTTCTACAAAGGAAGAGCTCCACGTGGCATCAAGACCAAGTGGGTCATGCACGAGTACCGTCTCGAAGCTCATCTCTCATTCCGCCACGCGTGTAAGGTATCCTCGCACGATTTACATCCCTAATTATTTCAGAAGTAACATGAAATACACTAAAAAGTATATTTTAAGTAAAAAATAATCTTGCGGAAACATCATATTTGAAGTAAAGGTAGTTTAGGTTAACTCTTGAAACAAAAACGCAATATAATATTTTTAGAATAATATATATATATATATAATATTTACATAGTTTTCTCTCAAAATTTTGATTTTAACTCTAACAACGTTATAGAAAAAAAACATTATGTTTTAAGTGTTTTGTTTTTCTGTTAAAATTTTTAACTATCTAAATTTTTAATATGGCTCTTTTCTCTTAAATATTTTCATTTATATTAATAAATGTTTTTTTGGTAGCATTTATCATAATAAAGGGAGATCATGATATGACATTTCAATGTATGAAATGTAATCTCTTTGATTGCCGAAAAATTACCAGAAAATGTAAAACCTTTTTGTCACGTAGTGGGTTGACTTTAAGAGCAGTTTAAGCTATGTTTTCGTTGGGACTATTTAAAGAAAAGTTTTAATTGCAAAATTCTGATTTTTCTTATTTTATTATAAGGATTTTGTAATTGTTATTAATATTATTAATATAAAACTGTTTGGTTTCTGGGGGAGAGTGATTTGGATGTGATGTGATGGATTTGATATAAACCTACGCTACATGGATGTCAACACCTTGCCGTTTTCTGTTCATGAACACCACTGTTCTGCCGCTTTCATCACTGTTCGTAAAAAGATAGCCTTTGATTTTCTTCCCAATTAAACTAATTATATTTTACATCTCAGGATGAGTGGGTGATTTGCAGGGTCTTCAACAAAAACGGGGACAGAAAAAATGTTGGATTCCAAAGCCAAATCCACATCCACGATCTACGACAACGTTCATCATCATCTTCTTCCCATCACCATGATCATCATCATCATCATCTAGCCCTACCTCCACTTCTAGAGACCCCACAAACCCTAACCCAGTTCCCATCGCTCCTCGATTACCATGATCAAAACCTCCATGAAGACGATAACAACAACAACAACCATGAGCTCAAGACCCTAATAAACCCAGTTGTATCTCAACTCAACAGCATCATCTTCTCGTCGGAACAAGACAATTTCTCTGTTGTGAAACAGGCCATGAAAGCAGACGCGTCGTTTTCGTCAGATAACTGTAACAATCATCAAAATCTAGACTCTAAGGATTATTATTTCCACAACACTCTGTTTCAAGAAGCTGATTTCAGTCTGTTGGGTCTTTCATCGTCGTCAGTTCCTGGAGATCTTCACGTGATATTCGATTCCCCAACTGCAGAATCTTGGCCCTTGGATCTTTAATTATTTAGGCTTCTAATTTTCACTTCTTTTTTGTACAATACATCGATATATATATATAATTATATGTATTCCTAAGATCACAATATCTCTTGCAGATTAGGTGTTTTTTCCTGTTTTATATTGTGGGTTTCAGAGGAAGCTGTTGGTCTGTGTTGTAGCACTATTCAAGATAATAGAACTGTCTTTGTGGGCGTTTCACTGTACGATATGACGTCATACATTTGAAATATACCGGCTGATTAAGTTGCATGACGTCCCTCTTTATGTATTGTAATAAGTCGTTCGTCTATAGTTATAACGTGTGTTGTATGATTATGACAAAGTTTCTCTCTCCATCAGTTTTCGTGATTTTCATAATGTATTTTATATCACTATCTTTTAAATTTTTGTAAGTAACTAAACTTCATTGGTTATTCTTTGACTCTTAACAATTTTTTTAGGAAAAATTAATATCTTACATTGTTGTTTTCCTAATCCATAAATTTATTATTGTTGTCAATAATTAATTATGTTTTTGTTTATTCTCTATTAAATTTCTATTCAAAATTAAATATTTATTGACATAATAATATTTAATTGATAGACTAAAATATAAGAATTCTAATCATGGGTTTTCAGGAAGTTATGGTACAAATGTTATTTTGTTTTTCTAGAAAGAAAAACATGTGTAGTTTGTATATTAATGAAATTCATTTTTCGGGTTGTGGGACCAAACAACTAGGCCCAAACTTTTACTCGATCCATGAAGTATCATAATTAGAAAAGCTCAATAATATTTGGGCTAAGATTGAGCCGAAATAGATCAAACATTAAAATATAGGCATAAAAGACTACTGCGTGCATATCTTGCGTTCACGGGATTATGAGTATTGCCAACAGAATGCAAGTTTGTGCGGTTCATTGATTTCACCATGATTACAAAATATTAGGAAACGACTGTATATAATATTGAAAACAAATTTATTAGAATATTCAACATAATAGTATAGATTATGAAAAAGGTTATTTAAAGTTCAAAAAGAAGGTGTTAGGCGCTGATGGTGATATATATATATTAATCCCGCGCTTTCAAGTTGGTATATAATACTTAGTAGAAATATGTAAGATACACATGGCAATACATTGAGAGATGGATAAATAAATATTGTATTGCATATAAATATACAACATTTTTATACGTTATTAAATATTTCTTTGAATACAACATTTGTTGTTTTCGTTGTGCATTTACCAAAATCGTATAAAATAAGCAGTTTCAATCCTTCTCTATTTTTTGCTCTAGAACATGCAACGTACAATTGTCCATGATTAAATATTGGTTTTGGTAAATATATACTTACGCGATTAATACTTTATCTCTGAGTTTTGTTAATTTTCATTGCAAAACACAACATAATAGGGAACTATTTTCGTTTAAAATTGAATGACAAAGTTGTATTGGTCTGAATTAAAGGAAGTCGAGTTATAAATACTTTGTTACCTGCATGGGTCCCTGTTATTATTTTTCCTTCTATTATATTTCTACCGAGTTGCGTTATTTGAAGTCGCATTCCATTACATAGTTCAAGCGTTTGATCTATATTTCATAGGAATATAATAGGGGCTTCTTCTTTTAGTGTTAGACAATGATTAGGAATTCTTGGATATTTTAAACTGTTTAAGAATTTTGTATTGTATAATTCACACGTGTCATTATTTTCGGAATCAACATTACATAATGTATCTGGCCTGAAGTATTCTTTGGAACATCCCAAAATTATTTGTAGAAGCGTTTTGTTTATTTCATCAATATTTCATTTGTTGGACATAATATTGCTCGTTCTTGGAAAAAACGGGTTTTTTTATATTAAGCTTGAATATTTGGATATACATGGGTAACAATGCTTTCAGTTGGATTCAATGTTTCAATAATTAATAAATCTTCAGGTATATGTATCATATATTCGCCATTATTAGGTTCACATAAGGTTCTATTTCCCAATTGTAATATCCAATCAGAAAAAGTTGGTAGTTCATATGTATTTGAAGAATTGTTATTCATTTGTAGACGCACATTTTTTGTTAATTTCAACACAAAACAGTAGTTCCAAATATAAGAGCAATTTATACATGCTTGAATAGTGTCATGTCTATTTCTTTTTGCAACCACTGGTAAGATCTGCCGAAAATCACCTCCAAATACTATTGTTTTGCCATCAAAAGTTTTTTTTTTCAAAAAAGGATTTACTGAACCCATGATATCTTTCATAATTTTATTTAAAGCTTCAAAACCGTACTTGTGTATCATTGGAGCTTTCGTCCCATATTATTAGGCGTGTTTGCTTTATAAGTTTTGAAAAAATTGTATTCAGCTTAATATTACAAATTGAGTCTTCGTTGATATCTATTGGTATTGCGAATCGCGAATGCGATGTACGACCTCCTTGTAGCAAATGTGAAGCATTACCACTCGAAGCAACGTTTAAGACAATGTGCTCATGGGATCTGACTGATGTAGACAATGTTTCCCAAAAGAAAGTTTTTCTAGTTCCTCCATGGCTATACAAAAAAGAAAAAAATACGTGTCCTTTGTTTTGGTCTATTGCTTTTATAATTTTATTAAAACTGAATGTTGATCCGCAGTTAAATGCGATTTCAGATTTATAAATTCAGTTTCCATTTTATTTCGATCGTAGGAAAATTCTTCATATATTAGTCTATTTAATATTGACTGGTTATGAGCTTCTCTAGGAAATGACATTAAAGGATACTCTTTCAAAGATCGATTATTTTTTTGTATTAATTGTTCTATTTCACCAAGGGTCATGTTTTGGATTTCTTCATCGGACATGTTAAGATTTTAATTTAGAAAGAAAATAATTACAGAATTGTAAGATTTATTTAAGCAAATTACAACAGTAAATATTCAAACCTGGTAGTTTTAATAGGCGTCGCCGTCTGTACAATATGTCATCAGACAAAACTTGCCATGTTGTCAACCAAACATGTTACGGACACGAAAAGACATTTTGTTGTTAAAAAAATGACAAACAATATTCACAAATATGTTGGAGATGGCCAATTACTTGCCTCTGTTGTTGTGCTAATGTATTCCTCATCGTCGTCTAAAATTCCTAATGCTCTACATGTTACTTTAAACGTTTCTTGTAGATGACCATTGATTGTACTCATTTCTTTGAATGAAGTAGGACCGCATGTTTTATTTAATAACATTCGTAAATAATATAACTCCCTAACATTTGAATTGATGTGTTGTAATTTGCCAAATGCAAATCTCGATCACGTGCTGGCCAAATTGAATGTTTTTTGTTCCATATAAATTTCATTGAGAAATTACAATAAGTCAATTGTTGAGCTTCTAACATGAGACATTGCATGTGAACCATTATGTGAACATTATTCGAGTGACGCGTTTTTGCGTAGGGTGGCTGACTTTTCGAGGTTTGTGCTAGTTTCCGGTTGTTATCTAACTCCTCTCCTGCTTCTTTCTAGTCTTGCTCGAGGACGAGCAAACGTTCAAGGCTGGGAGAGTTTGAGAACGTCTATTTTGTTCTAGTATTTTCGTCTATTTTCATAGTTAGTTTCATCATTCATTTGGATTTTACCAAGCATTAAGCATCATGATCATCTCATTTTCAGTCACTTTGGAGCTAAAGGACGTGCACGAAACAAAGTACCAACATCGAGGATCATTGATAACATGAAATGAAGACATGAAGCAAAACACAAGTGATTACGGCAATTCCACCCCGAAAACGTGATTGAATGACAAGATACAACATGTGCACGACCACGGATCCAAATGGAACACTCAAGCATCGAGCGAAATGAGCGGAAACAGCAAGTGATGTGCTACATGCTCGGGCATGGAGAGGATCTGCTCGGGCTAAGGTTGCGCAGATTATCCAGCGAACAACAACACGACTCGGGCACAAAGTGAACATGGTCGTGTGACCATGCCCGCTCGGGTTGTGCAATGGACCCGCTCGGGCTGCACATAGAACCAAAAATCCCCGAAACAGCTACACGACTCGGGCTGGTAGACCACACGGTCGGGTAAGCAAACCCGCTCGGGCTCAGAAGTGTACACGCTCGGTCTGCTTTCTACACGACCGGGTAGTAGTTGTACCCGCACGGGCCGCCATTCTTGGAATTAGCTAATTTGAGTGTTTGAACGGGCACTTAAAGAGGAAATAAGCCATCTAGGGCGAGGGGACGAAACAGAGATGAGAGGAGACACTCAGAGGCACACACACAGAGAGAGAGAGAGAGAGAGAGAGAGAAGGACGAAGCGAGGAAGCCGGAGTGTGGAGGAGCTATTGAAGAGGTCGGTAATAGAATAGGGAGGGATCTCAATCTTTATCCATGTCGAATATAGTTACTTTTGCATTTCTTTTGCTAAGTTCATGTACGAGTAGATCCACAGCCATGGGTTAGAGAGCTTTGCCGATATGTAATGAAGTTTTGTTCTTAATGCTTGGTTATAATATTTGTTAGTTTCAGATTGATTGGTTGTTCGTAATGATTTTACTCTTGTTGGTAGCTTGAATGAATGATTATAAAAATCTAATTGCATTGGGAGATGAATTGGATTTTGGAACGTAGCCATGATATGAAGTCTCAATTGATTTAGAACCTTGGCCGGTTGGTTGATTGAACTTAAATTAGGATAGCAATCTTAATGCATCTAGTAGGTGAGATTACACAATTGGGAGATTGGTAGTACGCATGCTAGATAGTGGGTTTAGGCATCGGGAGAGTCATTCCCTAAAAAAGAGCTTGAATTTCCTGAATACGTAACGATATCTATAACCATGATCTTGTTAGAAATTCGTTGCATCATCGTGCATCTCTCGAAACCTGTGGTGTTTAGTCATTGAGTTTATCCCGTTAATTAGTTTAGTTTAGTTTCATTCACATTCCCATCACTTATCGATTTCACACGTCTTTTTCATTAGTTTACTAGCTTTAGAGTTGCATCGATTCCTCGTGTTCGACCCTGGTATTACACGATCTGTATTCTTGCGAAAGCGTTAGTCTAGGTAAATTATTACTTAAGATTAACCACATCACCAAACAGGAAAAGCATATTTGTAATATTGTATTGTTAATGCACATGATCACATTTATTCTGTTGCCAATTTCGTTATTTGTATCATGAATATAAAATTGGGAAAATTTCACAGTTTCTCCGTGGGGAGACAATAAACTACCAATTCTATGATAGTTTTGCCCATGTATCTTAAATATATATGGCTGCTGGTGAATATTTATTGAGGTATCAATATGACCACCCATTGATGTAAATGCGAACATCATTTTATATGCGCGAATATGTCGTTTGAAATGGTCGTGATGTATGTGATTTTTTTGAAGAATTTGTTTCAAATATGGGGGAGGTTTTGACAATTTTGGCAATGATATTTTTCCTTTAGAACAACATAACTTGAATTTTGGGTAAGATGCGGTACGATTTTTATTTTTACGTTCATTGTACCACATTTTAGCATTGCAATGATCGACATTGGTCTACGATATCTGTATAGGAGATCAAACCTGTATATAATAACAATATTAATTGGATAATTGCATATATTAAAACACATTATTATATAGTATGTATCATGCATATCATAAGTGCTTATTTGTAATATCATAAGCAAAAGTATGTACCAAGAGATCTATTAACGGACGACGCCAACACAAAATTGTTTAGTTGAAAACTTGAACAATCGCCTTTGAACATCCCATATTTGTTGGTAATTGTTTCAGTCATACGTATCCGCTGAATGCATTTTTAACAGACATTAAGAGCATTTGTACTAAAATATATGTTTTCGCATTCATTTAGAGTTTTGCTATACTAACATACAAACGATATAGCAAAAATACTCGACACAACAAAGTAAATATTATAAATGATCAATTCATATTTATTGATATATCTATATGTTGCATATCAAAGAGGTTTGTTGAAAAGTATAAGGAAATCTATGTTGATGTTTTAAAACCATTAGAAGATAAATGGAATTGCATAAACAACAAACATTAACTTATACAAAAGTAAGCTCCGCATCGCATTATCTTATGCGCCACAACCTAAGAATTATATACAGATCAAAATATTCTGAGCTATAGCAAATAGTCAGCTTAAACTATCCGAATATAATATTACACATGGAAGCAGGCTTTGCCGCATGCAAAACCAAAAAATGTTTTTGAACAAAACAATTCGGATCCAATGACTTTACCTTAGACATACTTGATTGAAGGGATGAGTGACTATCACTTTAGTCAGCATGACACTTTCCGTACAAATGACTGGTAGAAGGAGAACTCGAAACTGATCCCATGGAACTATTATTTGGAGAAAATTGAAGAAATTTGATAGACACAACAAAATTTAATCATTGTCATTTTGTTGCAATATTTATGAACGTGAATGTTATATGTAAATGATCAGGAAAAAAAGAAAAAAAACAATTGATATTATACCTATGTGAATGGAATGAAAGATGGATTCTGTAAAACTGAATAACATAATTAGTAAAAAAAGCAATGCACGGAATTCATATAAACATAATTTTCCAATAATTGAAGTATTAAACCATACTCTCGTGGATATGAAACGAAGTATATCCTCATTATCTGTGAGCCTACTAACTCGGTGAATGGACAAGACACCTCTAGCCATTCGCCGCGGAGTCGAAGACTGTTGACTTTGTTGTAAAAGAGAAACCGTTATTTTAAAAAGACAATTACAGTTTTCTAGAATTCTTAGACTCACCGGGATTTCACTCGAAGATGCCTGGCTCACGGGATAAATATATGTAATATTGTAAGATAATAATCAAAAGATGAAATATTAGTATTAATTAGTCTTAAATTTAAAAAATTGTAGTATACCTCGGTCGACTCATTTCTCACATCGTATGCGGATTTACGTAGCAGTTGTAGTGTTTCTTTTTCATATGAGAAAATAAGGCTTCATCGGTGTCATCAATACTTTTACGTATACGCGAAATCTGAGAAAAGTGTTTGTCGGTAATTGAATACAAATATGAGATTCTTTTATTAAGAAGTGAATAATAAGAAATTTACTTTAGGAAAGGGCTATATGTAGTTGTTTTACATGAATCACAAAAGAAACACCTAACTATAACACGTGCCGAAGTGTCATCCGCAATCGCGTTAACTTTTCTAGAACATGTGTTGCACCCTAAACAATACCATTCATCTCTGTTATGAACTTCAGTGATCAATGTTGGAACTGTGCAAGTTAGAGTCTGCATCGAAGAAATGACAAAAATCAGTATATAAAAACGATAAATGAATAATATGGCGAAAATAAATGATTAACTTATATCTGTAGTTTTCCCCAAATCTACAATGGTTTTAAGTGTAAAACATTCAAAAAATCAATTGATTCGCTGGGTTGCGGGTGCAGAGCAAGTAAAATGATCATCTTCGGATTATTAAGCGAATCGTTCGGAAATTTGTTTTGTAATATAAGTATTCAGGAAAACAATTTCAGTATTAGTTTATGAAACATATGTTATTATAAGATTTATTAAAATTTTGATAAATATCGAGAATAGATTTTAACATACTTCGTTTTATATTCAGGTATGGCAGGGAAACTTTGATCTAAATAAAATTTGCTTGAAAAACTGAACATTACGAATTGTTCGTCGCTCTGTGAAAAAAACAATGTTAAGCAATGTTTTAAACAAATTTTATCAACAAAATTGTTCAATGAATAACTTTCTAAATATAATTTTTATTATCATATTCATCTTTAAATTCATTACATAATAAAAAAGTTTAGACTAAATAAAGAAGACATAAATTATCGAAAAGTTCATAAACGGTAATATGCAAACAGTCACACTTATACATCTTTAGTAGGTAATGAACCGTAGACAAAGTATAACTATATTATTAACACATTTATATCTACATCGACGACAAAAATTGTATCCCATGTGTTGGCAAAAAATAATTAAACACTTCAAACAAAATAATCAAATTTTACAACGAAACCAAAACACAATAACATAGAAACATGACAAATGTAGAGACCATTACCACCCCAAATTCTTATCTTGAAAAGCTGGCAGATAATGACCAGCATACCATTTTGGTGAAGACGGATGCAATCATGCGTTTGATAAACAAATGTTTCGCACATAGTACACTCTACGACATCAGAAGTGGAACATAAAAGACATTGTCAATGAAACAGAAGCAGTAACAGTTTATTATACAAATATAAATCAGAAAGGAAGAATGGAAACTACTCGACATCATGAAGTTGAACTGTCAAACGCCTAACTACTCGTTTTGCGTAAGTAACGTCTGTGAGTTCGCCAGCAACAATAACTTTGCCTATTACATCTGAGAAAACACCAAATTTTAGATATAAATTACATAAACAGTGCAACAAAAAAATATGTAATTCTCAATATAATTTTGAAGACATTTATAAGATGACTTACCGAGCAAAATAGATTCTTCAAGATCACTTGACAATATGTACGAATATGAAACAAAGTTGAAGTAGTTTTCTGAGTAGTTCAAATCACCGCAAGGTCTGACAAGTGGATGTAAAAATTATCTTAAACATAAGAGTCGATGCTCTGTATTCTCCAAAACTTTGACTAACATTAAAATTCGTAATGACGCAACATGCTCCTTCCATGAGAAAATGCTGATGTCGAGACCAAAAGTTGGATCTAACATAGCATTGAATCCGATTACCCTACAAAATATGAAGAAAACAATTTGCAGGTCAAACTTAAGACAACAAAATTAAAAAGTACGGAGCGTTAAGAAAAGCATACAACTTTATCCATTCGTCACAAAGCAATACTTTCCAGTTGGAAGTTGATCTTGGAACGGAAACAATATCGAATTTCCATACTCGGAAAATTCGAACTCCAACACTAAAAGATATTTCTTGCGTAGGATGTATGTCGAAAAGAGGACAACACATACTTTCTAAATTGATCTAGTATTATGAGAATACTTTCACGATATGCGCAGTGGAACCAAAAGTAACTTGGACGAACATATGAACAAAAAGTAATATTATAAAAATTCCAGGGTAGCATCTCATCTGTACAATTGACTTAGTCGACTCAGCCACAAGAAATATTATAAAAAGGACGCGTTATTAACTGTATTGACACGTATGTTTTACTCAGAAAAGGGCAATTAATATATATGATGATTCACCATAAATTCTTTTGAAATGCATCCACGTGAACATGAAAGTTAAAAACCAAGTTACACATACATGCTTAGGAAGCTGCCACACAAACAAATAAGGGTAAAAACATACACCTTAGCCGCCAACAAAAAATCATGTCAGTAACAACACATTGACATCTAAAAACTATAAATACATAAGACCTAAAAAATAAAAATGACCAAGCCCACAGTAACACAACACTCGACTTTATTAAAATGGACCTTTGCATCTTTATCAAACACGAGGAAAAACGAGGCCCATACAAACACTATAACATACCTAAAAACCATCAAAAGAATGGCTAGGCCCACACTAACACAAAACCCGACCTTATTAAATTTGACCTTTGCAACTTTAACAAAATACAAGGAAAAAAAGGCCTATACAAACAATATAGACAACCTAAAATCCTAACCAAAGAAAGCCCATATAAACATGGGATCTTAAACCCTACATATCATTCCATGAGATCTTAAACCCAACATAACATTCCATAATTGCAAATGTTAAACCCAAACAAAAAAATGAGATCTTACAAAAAACCCGATAATAAAAATTGTTACTCAAAATTAATAAAGATCTAGACCAATCTAGAACGACAAAAATAATTTCCGAAAATACACCAACAGAAACATAACACTCCATACAAATATAATAGAAATCTCCAAACGAAATGAAATGAGCTGAAACAACCGCAAATACAATTTACATATACACTCAGCCAAAGAAATAGCACAAGCTTCACAACATAAATCAATACAGAGACAAGGACGAAACCAAAAACACATACATCTATATAAAAAATAAAGAATCAAATAAACATGAGAATAATACATTAATCAAAATCCAAAACATATAAAATGATACAAAAAAAGAAAACAACGCCAAACATAAAATAATGCAGAAATCTATGTCTATACTAAAAGGTTTGCAGGGATGAACTGTTCAATGGAAGGCAGTACAACAGTGAACAACACAGATCAGAGAGAAGAATATAACATAAAATATTAACGTAAAAAATGTACACACGAACACACAAAAAATAAAGCGACATTTAAAAACGATATCACCAAAACAATTGAAATAGGATGCATAAATTAAAAAAAACAGCTAAGAAACATAGGAAAACCAAAAACCAAACCGCAACACAAAAGATCTATGTAGCAGATGTACACAAGAAAAACAAAAAAACAAAGCAACCATCACAGACAATGTCACAAAACAACCAAAATAGCAGATCTACACGAAGAAAATAAAACATCTAAGGGAAAACAAAAGAAATGCAAATCCAGGAAAAAATCAACAGGAAAAACAATTGTGTTTTTAAACAAACACAATCAATCGGAGATATGAAAATTTTTAACAAAACAAAGGATAACCAACCAATGAAAAACAAAGTTACAACTTAGAAATCGACGAAAATCCTAAATTTACAAAACAGACAGACAAATAGAAAGCAAAAAATCCAAAAACATCAACATCAATGAAACACAATCAACCGAAAAGGAAAAACCTAAACTAAAACAAACGTATGGAGATTCGAAAACCATAACAAAATATCAACGCAAAACAACCGACGATAAATCGAGAAAACCCTAAATCTACAATGGAAAAATCAAGAGAAACCCCAAAAGAAGGAAAAAAGCAACAAACACAACGAAAATAGTCGAAAAAAGAAAAGCGACATGAAACAACAGATCATCAACCTGAAAAACACTAAATCCACAAGAAAAAAATCCAAGGAAACCCCAATGGAAGAGAAAAAGAGAGCAAGAAAGCGAAACGACCGAGAAAAAGTGAAAAACAATAAGAAGTAATGACAGGAAGGAAAACCTAAAAGAATAATCAGACGAACAAAATTAAGTGAAACTTGTCGGTGACTAAATCTAACCATTCAAAATATTAACAAAAGAAACCAATCCAACGGCCGGAAACAAAACAAAAGAAAGAAAAAAAAATAGATCTCCATCGAACGACCAATAACAACGGGTCAGGTAAAACCCATCAACAAACCCGCTCAATCTAGACCGCACACGTCTGGAACACATCATTTGAACGGTCCTCCACTGCACACATCACCTCCAACGTACTATTCACCCTTGCAAGGCTTTTAATATGAGTATGTATATATATATATATAATATTATGAAATAATTATTATCTGAATGTCTTTTGAGATTCTAAACTCTTCGTATTTTGTNAGAATTATCTCCTCCTCTCTCCTGCCCTCTTCTCTTAATATTGTTCTATTTCTTTTACAATATATAAGATAAATTTTGAAGGCAATTCTTATATTTTTTGTTTCTAATATTTAATCTAACATATCAATAATTTTAATATTATTTAAAAAAAATAAAATTATCCAATTTATTTTTTAAAATAGAAATAATTTCAAGCGAAAATTTAATGTAAATAATTATTTTATTTATTTCAAAGCAAAATGTAAATACTTTTTACCGTTTAATACTTATTTTATCCAAATATAAAATAAATAATTATTTAAATCATTTCCAACTAAAATATAAATAATTTATAAAATCTATATATGATATTTATTGTATCCAAAAATAATAACCACCAATATGTGCTTGTTTTACTCTTGAAATGCAGAGTTGACTGAAATTTGGGATGCATCTTTATTTTACTTTGATTTTATTTTATTACTATAAAATTTTAAAAATATAAATTTGAAAATTTTCAATTTTATTTTCAAAGTTTCTGTAATTTTTATATATTTTTTCAACAAATATAACAATTTTTTTTTATCTAAAATACCATTGAACTTTTATATATTTTTCGACAAATATAACTACTTTTTAAACAAATTTACAAATTAAAACTTATATAATTTACTTAGAAAAATAATTTTAAAGAAAAAGTTAAAATAAATTAATTTATTTCAAATCAAAATATAAATAATTTTACATTTAATATGATATTTGTTGTATAAAAAAATAATTAATTAATTCAAATCCAAATAAAATATAAATAATTTTAAAACTTAATATGATACTTGAAAAATAATTTCTATAATTTACTTCAAATAAATTCATTTTATTATTATAAAATATTAAATATAATTTTAAAATAATTTTAATTTTATTATAAGATTTCTTTAAATAAAATTTAGATCTTTTATTTTTTAATATAATCAATAAAATATTATATTAAAAAATAACGCATTAAAAAACCACTAGTTTATTTTTAATTTCCCCGATTTCTATAGCCCCTCCCCGCAATCACCAATTGCCTTCCGCAACGACCAATGCTCATTGTCAGTAGCGACTTACGCTCATCGTCCACAACAACCCACATCTACCATGCACTTTTGTAGCCTATTGCTGATCTTCTTTACCGACATTCTCTATCACTAATCTCCTTCTCTAACCTTCGTAGACCACCGATCACCTTGTTGTTTACGCTCATCTGCCGCTGGCATTTTTGCTTGTCTCTCACCCGTCAATCGCCTCGTCGTCTAATAGCTCATGTTAGTCTTGTAGCTTGTTCATGAGCTTAATTTTAGACAGACTCATGAACACATCATCCTTGTCTCATAATGGTTGAAACATGCAAAGAAAATAACTGGGATCGAATGTGTTTGTTTTTTATGATGCAATGAAAATGAAGAACTTTGATTTTGTTTTTTTTTTTGTGTTTGAATCGATAGTTTTCTGAAGGTGATATGCCTCAACTCTAAATAGATTAAATTGTTGCTTCAAAAATAGATATTATTCGTTGTCTTTTGCATGTTTTGTTCTTCTGATATTTAGTTTTAATTTGCTGCAGGTGCTAAATCCGGCTGGTCTGCGTGGGCTTCTCATGCAGTGAAAGAAACTGGGCCACAGGCTTCTTTATTCTTCAAGTCTTCTGCATTTCTGTTTGGGCCTCTTGTATTTGTATTTAGTGTGACTTTGTAAGACCAGGCCGATTCCTGATTGTATAACTCGTTGCTTCTTCGTCTTTGGTTAAAGACCCTTTTCTCTCAAACCCTCGGTTAGTCCCTTCCTTGTTCTTTCTCTTACCGTTGAACCCTATATCGATTTTAGGGTTTCCTTTTTTGTCTTCTTCCCTAGCCGGTGGCCGAGGGGATCGATCCTTTCAATCTCCCTCTCGATCCTTCTCAGTACAACACCCAGCTTTTTCCTCAAATTTTCGAACCTTTTCGTGCTAAGAGCCTTCATCAAAATATTTGCGTTCTGGTCATCCCCGCGAGAGTGCAGCTAGGTAATCTTCTTCTCCTTCTCTGCTTCTCTCACTACATGCATTTTAATTTCTATGTGCTGAGTACGACGATTTTGGAAGGGGATTCTTCCCTAATGCGATGGCCGAAGTGGTGTCGCAATAGATAGGAATCTGATAACATGTAATCCGTCATAGTATTTTCATAATTCTTAGGTTTAGTTTTGATTTGATTTCTTGGACTTTACCGACTTATTGAGTATATTCGAGGACTTCTTCTACCATTTCGTGTTTTGTGTAGGAAACAAAGACATGAAGCAAAACACGAGTGATTACGACAAATCCACCCTGAAAACGTTATTAAGTGACAAGATACAACATGTGCATGGCCACGGATCTAAATGGAACACCCGAGCATCAAGCGAAAGGAGCGGAAACAGCAAGTAGACACCACCCGCTTGGACATGGAAGAGGCCCCGCTCGGGCTAAAGTTGCCCAGAATTTCCAAAAAACTCTACACGACTCGGGCATGAAGAGCACATGATCGGGTAGCTCAGCCCGCTCGGGCTGAGACCTCTACACGCTCGGGCTGGTTGATGCACGACTGGGTGAAACATGAGCCCGCGCGGGCCGCCTATCTCGCAACAACCTATTTTTAATGTTTGAACGGGCAAATAAAGAGAAAAGAAGCGATCTAGGGCAAGGGGACGAGGCACAGACCACAGAAGGGACCTAAAGACACATGGGAAAGACGAGAGAACACGGTTGAAGACTTTGGCCACCCAAAGGATTCATCCGAAGCCACCGCTCAAGATGATAGGGGAGATGAACATTTACTTTGTTTTGGTTTGTTTCCCTATGTATTCTGAGTAGATCTGTTGTCATGGGTTAGGGATGCCATTGTAATGGATAGCATTAATGCTTGATTTCGGTTTTGTTCAATTGAATGGTTCGATAGGTTATAGATATGTGCGTAATGTCTTCATACGTTGTTGATTTCATACTTGAATAAGACTAGATATATTCGACTGAGATTAGGCATGTTTGAGGGCGATTAAAGATTCGTCTAGGCTTGGAAGAGTCAGACTTGAGTCTCGGGAATCAACCTTCGAATGAATTAGATTAATGAGAATCTGACCGATCGGTTAATCTATTTAGGAACGGTAATAATCGAGGTAGAACTCCTATTGTTCGTCATGCATCTAGGTTGTAGGTTTACTGCATCGGAAGGTGAGTACGTTTATATCTTAGATAGAGGATTTAGACTTAGAAGAGTCATTTCCGTTTATAGAGGTCGAGTTCCCATCCGACATTAGAGGTTGAATTCCCTATTGTTCTTCATGCATCTAGACGTTCCGCGCTACATCAGAAGGTGAGTGACGTTGATTCCCTAGGTAGAAGATTTAGGCTTCGAAGAGTCATTTCTAGCATTAGAGGTATAATTCCCTATTGTTCTTAATGCATCTAGACGTTTCGCGCTACATCGGAAGATGAGTGACATTGATTTCCTAGGTAGAGGATTAGATATTAGTTCCCCATCGATTGATGTAAACCGATTTCATGTTCCATAGAAACATCCATTGCATGTTCTAGTATTCCCGAAACCCATGATACTCCATCTTGCCGAGTCTAGCTTCGTTAAATTTCTTTATTAACATTTTCTAGTTCGATATTCATCTATTGATCGATCTTCTTCTCGTGATATCTTAGTTCTAACGCTGCACTAGTCCCCAGAGTTCGACCCTTGTACTACACGAACCGTATACTTGCGGTAGACTAGTCTTCGAAATATGAAACTCTGATTTCCGATCATCAGAATCCTTCCTTCAAACCTGAACCCCACCTCTTCGAACATTCTCCTGAGCCACACAAAGTGATTCGTGGTAGCACACAGAGCAGTGTATTCTGCTTCTACTTTCTACTGTTGATTGTGCTATCACGGGTTACTTCTGTGTTTCCCACGAAAACACAACACTTCCAAGTGTAAAACAAAAGCCAGTAGTGCTTCACATGTCTTCCTTGCATCCACCCCAGTCCAAATCCGAGTACCTAACCAACTCAGGAAACTCCGCACGTTTAAACCATAAGCCATATTTCATAGTTCCATTGATGTACTTGAAGACTCATTTCATATCTAACATATTTGTGTATACAGGTTTAGCCATATACTTGGACAAGTAGGAGGCGACAAACAAGAGATCTTGTCGTGTTGCAGCAAGGTACAAGAGTCCTCCAACCATGCTCCGGTACTGCAATGGATTGGTAAGCTCCTCACTCTTTTTTAGGTTCTTTTCAACATGCATTAAGGGGGTGCTAACACTCTTAGAGTGTTTCGTCCCCAATTTCTCGATTAACTACATCACATATTTGCTTTGATGTAGAAATATACCATCTTCTGTGTAATTGATTTCAATGCCTACAAAGTATCTCAACCTCCCTAGGTCACTCATTTCAAACGCATGGCACAACTTAGTCTTAAACTCATTAAGACATTCTCCATTTCTTCCAGTAAGTATAATATCATCAATGTAGATTCATATTATTAGGATATAAGATACTGACCTCTGGGTGTGCATGGCCGCATCACAATGACTTCTTGTGCACCTTTCAGTTAGAAAGAACTCATCTATTTGATGTACTAAGCCTTACGTGCCTCCTTCAACCCATAGAGTTCTTTCCTTAGTTTGTAGAATTTATCCTCTGCTACTTCTATCTCGTATCCTTGAGGTTGTTATATGAATACCTCTTCTGTTATTTCTCCATTCAAGAATGTTGATTTGACATCCATCTGATGAAGTTTCCATTGCATTTGTGCAGCTAGGGCTATGAGGAATCTAATTGTGTTATGTCTGAAGACCAGTGCAAAGGTCTCCCTATAGTCAAGACCAAAGGTCTTTGTAAACCCCCTGGCCACGAGCCTTGCTTTCAATTTTTGTACCTTTCCATTCTCGTCTGATTTAATTTTATACAGCCACTTGACTGTGATCATCTTCTTGTTTGCAGGTCTGTCCACCAGCTCCCAAGTGTTGTTCTTTAGAATCATGTCTATCTCATTATCCATGGCTTTCCTCCAGCCTGGATCAGACACTGCCTCCTCAAAGGAACTTGGTTCCTCCATTGTCAGGTAACAAGCTCCATAGTTTTGTCCTTCTTCTACTTCATTTGGTTCTGCTTCTTCATAGATTTGACTTAATCTTCTTGTTCTGTGTATGAGCCTTGAGGAGGAGGATAAGGCTCCACTAGTTTGACCACTACTCAGCTAGAAAAGCACTGAGGAAAATTGAGATAAGTGTCTATCTCCCTCTTGATTGTTTGAGCTTCTTTGTGCAATTGTACGAGTAGTCTATTGTATAGGTCTAGGGATTCCAATGAATATGGATATAGGCTTAGTTCCTTGTGAATCAACTTGTATAGACCAATCCCAACATTTATCTTCTTCAAATACCACATCCCTTGCAACTTTCACCTTCCTAGTCTGAATCTTATATATTCTATAACCTTTACTTAGGCTGTTGTAACCTACGAATATCTTAGTTTCTGATCTCTGATCTTGTTTCCTTCTGTGTGGTGCAGGTATGTGCACATGACAGATACACCCGAAGACCCTGAGGTGGCTCACTGAAGGCCGGTGTCCACTCCACATTTCAAGTGGAGTGTGATCATCCAACACCTTGGTAGGTAGCATGTTTTGGAGGTAGATTATCGTAAAGACTCCTTCAGTCCAAAACTTATGAGGAAAGTTCTTCTCACATACTCCTAGCAATATTTAGGAGTGTTCTATTCCTCCTTTTAGCAACACCATTTTGCTGAGGGGAATAGGCAACATTCAATTCCCTTAGGATTCCCTTAGAACTTAGGAATTCATCAAATTCCTTAGAGTTAAACTCTCCACCTCTATTTGTTCTTAATTTCCTTAGCCTCTTTCTTGTTTGAGTCTCAACTTGTGCAACAAATATTTTAAATATGCTTAAGCAATATGACTTAAGCCTCAAGAAGTATACCCTACCATATGCGAAAATCCATATGTAAATGTCAATAGGTAAAGTACTGGCTGCATCATTCTTCCTTTCTAGGACTACGGCTCTTCTTCTTCACTGTATTGTTGTCCTACTCTTGTGTCTGGTGCTTGATGTGTTATGGTGCTTAGTTCTCGATTGTGTTATGTGCTCTCCTGAATCTTGAGAGATCTGATACCATTTGTTAGTCTTGTAGCTTGTTCATGAGCTTAATTCTAGACAGTCTCATGAACACATATTCCTTGTCTTATAATGGTAGCAAAGAAAATAACCGAGATCGAATGTGTTTGTTTCTTATGATGCAATGAAAAAGAATAACTTTGATTTTGTGTGTTTGAATTGATGGTTTTCTAAAGGTGATAGCCCTCACCTCCTTCCTCTTCTCATATATATATCAAAATATCATAAGAAAGTTTCCATTCCTAAATATAAGCCTTAATCCTCAAAATGTCAACTCTCAATAGATTAAATTATTGCTTCTAAAATAGGTATTAGTCGTTTTCTTTTGCAGGTTTTTTTCTTCTGATACTTAGTTTTAATTTGCTGCAGGTGCTAAATCTGGCTGGGCTTCGTGGGCTTCTCACGGAATGAAAGAGACCGGGCCGCTGGCTTCTTTATTCTTCAAGTCTTCTGCATTTCCGTTTGGGCCTCTTGTATTTGTATTTAGTGGGCCTTTGTAAGCCTAGGCCGATTCCTGATTGTAATAACTCGTTGCTTCTTCGTCTTTGGTCAAAGACCCTTTTCTCTCGAACCTTCGGTCAGCCCCTTCCCCGTTCTTTCTCTTACCATTGAATCCTAGTGATATCATCGAGTTCTTCAAATACTTGTATAACAACTATGGATTATAGTATTATGTTAATTCCACAGAACCTGACCGTGTTTTGCTCTCGATTAATATGAAAAAGTCATTAGGCTTACGCCTTCCAAATTACCTAACATGGATTGTTGAAGTCAAGCCACTTCTTGAAGGTCATGGTCTTGATTGCTTCATTTATAAAGATTCTCTAATTTCATCCGCAACGATTATCATCGTTGGTGTTTCTAGAATTAATCTAACATTTCAACCCTTAAAGTTGGAAGATTGTCTTCTCTTTTCAGCACATATTGGAACATTTTCTATTCCACTCCAACCATTTACCACCCACTCTAAATCTGTGCGTGATACATAGGAAATTCTCTCCAAGACATATGGGAAAGCATCTTGAGATCATGTGAAGCAACTCTAAGATCAACTCAAACGAGTCAAAAAGAGTAATGAAAACACTCATGAGTACATGTAATTTATTATTAACAAATTCGGCGAACTTGCCCTTCTCGGTAAAGTTGTTGACTTAAAAGACCTTCTTGAATACATTTTGGATGGCTTTCCCGAGGAATACAAATATGTGATTGATGTTGTTAATTCACGAAACACTCTGATTCATCTTGATGAATTATGTGAACGTTGCTTGAATCATGATGTGAACGTTGGTTGGACATAATGCAAAATGTTATGCGTAATTTCAACTGATCTCTCACGCTAGACCTGATGTCCATCCATCCAACTTCTCATCATAGAATGTGTCATCACGTTCGGGCCATTCTCGTACTCACGACAGTATATTGTCTTCCTATGCTCTGGACAAGTGGCTTCTCGATATTGATGCCAAATATCACAACATATCTGATTTCAACAACCTATCTATTCACATGCCCTATGTTGACAGAAAAACAATTATCATTGGTTAGAATTTTTTTTAATGTTCCTTATATATACATAAAATATGAGTTTAGTACACCCTAAAGTCGTGCGCAAACATCGGCTTTGAATACAGAACTCTCATCTCAGTTACAAAAAACAGAACCCCACAAACCCACAACAACAAAATACAAGACAAACCATAAAATGACCTGATATACAACAAGATCAGACCTACACCAAAATGGAGTGCCAAGTAGATAAACTAATGTTGGATTGACCCGGAGTCAACTCCTGCAAGGAAAAGATGTGATCTCGCACTAGTCGATCGACGTGAACTCTAGCCTCCAAAACCGAAGCTGAATCAATGTGAAATAATCTTTTATTCCTCTGCTTCCAGATGAAGTAGACCGTTGCTTGTATCAAAATTCTTAATACAACCAACTCATACGATGGAATCACTGAATTCGCTATCCAATGGCTAATACCATGCAGATCCATAGGGAGATCCGGCCACCTAGTCCCTGTGAAATGAGAGAGTGGCTCTCTGCTATATTGGCAAGAGAAAAATAGGTGAAGGTGAGACTCATTATCGGTTTGACACAATAAACATCTCTCTTCGCAAGGTACACCCCAACGAGCTAACCGGTCCTTCGTGGGGAGACGGCACCACATAGCGGTCCAATGAGTGAAGGCATATCGAGGGAGAGCTTGCTTGAACCACGTCTCATCCGTCCACCGAAGAACCGTGCTAGGGGTCCAAATCAAGTTCCATGTCTTGCACGACTTGAACACAAGTTTAAAGCTGGTTGATGATGCTTTCCATAAGAAGACGTCCTCACCACTGTCCGTCGATGGCAGAGCAATGGAGGAAATACGGATAAGGGCTTCTTCAACTTTGCTGCTTCTAGCCCCCGGAAGTCGCCAACTTCCTTCGGAAACCGCCTCCATAACCTTCGCACACAAAGGGATCCGAAGGAACCTCGGGCCATCCTCACCAATGAAATCCAAGTCCTGTCCAATTATCCCACCAAAAGGAGCACTTCTCACCATTGCCTAAAACACAAATAACCATGGAACTAGCTTCCTGTCGAAAGGATAGGAGACGGTGGGTGCTCCATAACATTCGTGGCGATACCAAGGCCCCCCAAAAACCCCTCCTCTTGAAAATGTTGTGATTCATCCATTCCACCCATAAAGAACCGGATTTACAAAGGAGCAACCAAATCAACTTCAGCCGAAAAATCCTGTTGAAGTCTCCCTATCGTCGAAGCCCTAAGCCTCCCTCTTGGTTAGAATTAAATTTATCCAATCACGCATGTGGGGTTTTAATTTCCTTCCCGCATCCTCTACTTTAATTTCCTTCTCATATCCTCTACTTTATTATAAATTTAAAAATATATAATATTAAAGATTACATTTTAATTGGTCTAAATTATATTTGAATTCAAATCAATAAAATAAAACTAAAAACTTAGAATAATGAATTTGAATTAGTCTATACATTAATAGTATTTATTTTTAAAATTTTTACATTTCTCAATTCTAGTTTTCATTAATTTAAATAAATTAGAATTCTAAAATTTAACAACAAAAAAATATGGGAATAAATGAGAATAAATTTGTTATTCATAATTGATATGTCATAAAAATAATTAAATTTTTATTAATATGCAGTGTAATTTGTTTTTAAACAAAGTGATGTTAATCCTACATTAATATTTACTTTTTGTAATTACAACTAAATAAAATTTTTAACATTGGAAATTAAAGAATTGATTTCATACTTTTTTTAATTATCATATTTAAACAAAATTTTAAATTGTTAGTAATAATAAAAATTATTTTTATCTAATCATTTAAAACCCTCAAATTATAATAATTTGTATATATTTACTAATATAGATAATAATAAACTTATAAATAATTATTTAAAATAGGTAGGTATCATCTCATTGTTTATATAATTATCAGCTTAAATATATAAATAGATAAATTGAATCTAAAACAAGTATTAATTTTTTATTTAAAGAGATTTATATTTTTAAAGCTAAATTTATTGTATTTTAAATTAATATTCATTTTAAATATGATAAATTAAGAAAAAACGATAAATAACTTATAAATATATTTTTATATAAACAATACTTTTAAAAATTTTGATATAGTAGATTATTTAAAAAATATAAGATTTATATATTTGTTATTCATAATTATTAAAAGGATTAATAAATAAATTGAAAAATAGGTTTGTTATAGATACTTTAAAAATTTTCAAATAGTAAATAATTTAAAAATATAAGTTTTATATATTTATTATTCATAATTATTAAAAAACTAATAAATAGTTTTAAAAATAGTTTGTAGAATAATTTTTGAGTTTATTCATATTATTTTATGTCTTTAACTTTTGAAATAAGAAAACAATTAGCTAAAAAAGTAGAATTGAAAATAAAATAATTATTTAAATATTTATATGAAAATTTTATTTGCAAGTTTACACTACTAAGAAATTACGGTGAATTTATAATTGTAAAAATATATATAAAAGAATAAATGAATATAAGTTATAATTTTTAAGGAATAATTAACATTTTTAAAAGTAAAAGTGAGAAATTATTAATGGAAGTTAGATTAAGGGTTCGACTGGTGGAAACGCAACGTTTGCGTTTGTGTTTGCGTTTGACGGTGTTTTGTTTCATTTTGTCTGAATGGTGAAAACGATACGTTTGTGGACAATTGCGTCTAGAAGCGAATGGTAGAAAACTGTTGCGCTTGCGTTTTGAGGAAAATTACCAAAATAGACAATTGTTAATAAAATTTTTTATTTATATACTTTTTAATTATGATTTTCAAATATTTGAATATACAATATATATACATATATATCTATATTTATGATTAATATAAATTATAATAGAAAATTAAAATAATTTTATCAAAACATATATATATATATATACATAAATATATATATAATAAACATATATATATAAACATATATATATCTTATAATTTTAATAATTTTATCAAATATTTTCATACACATATATATATGCACAAACATATTTATATACATATTTAAGATAAATATGAACTATAATAAATCATTTAAAAAAAGATCCAAATACATATAAACCATAAAACATAATATCTAAAAAATCAAATACATATAAATCATAAAATATAATCATATCTCTAACATTAGCGCTCTGCATCCCATATTCCGTGTTGTTCCATCTCTAACGGTTGACATATAAACATCAACAATTGCATTATAAAATCTATCAATAGTAATATCATCACGTGATGAAGACGTGTTTCTACTGAGTTCTGGTGTGTAATCCTCAGTAGTCTCAGCAACATTAAAATCAATATCTTCTTCACTAGAATCTCGAATGAAATTATGAAGTGCATGGTAGCGCAATATTCTTTTCTTGTATCTTTATACAATGATGAGGTGGACCTTTCAAAATCTTCCATTAACCTTTCCAAACTCCAAACGTCCTCTCAATCACTAAACGTAATGCAGAATGTCTCTTATTAAATATCTCAGGCATAGTTCTTGGTCGACGTGCAGAAAACTCATTAGGGTGATATGGTTCACCTCGGAAAGGAGCCATAAAATTAAATAATTTAATGATATATTTATTGTTATGGTAATTTTATTTAGAGAAAATGTTAGATATTACATGATTTTAAAATTATTATGATAATAAAGTAAAATTAAAATAAATTATAAGTGTTTCTAAACATGATAGAAAATAGAAAGTTAGACTATATAATAATTTAATTATAAGTCCAGTAACTACTTGAGAGATATTCGAAGGAGAAAAATGAAACATTCGACAGTGTTAAAACTTCGAATCTAAAAAAGAAACAGATTAGAAAGTTCTATTCTTTTGTGAATCATTGCAAGAATGAACAAAAAACCTTTGAAATTGTGAACGATTCGAACACAATGAGCACATGAACTTCTCTGGTAACAATATAACTTCATATTCCCCTTCTTCTTTTTGATGGAATTTGCCTGGTGAAATCCAAACATATACAATTATCGATAATCCACTGAAACAACAAAAAACGTATAGATCATGAGGTGAAGATGACAGGTCCATCCGATTGGATTTGGATGGAAGTTTGTTGTAGCGTTGTGGGTCGATATGGAGGAGGAATGAGGAGACAACAGTGGAGGAAGCTACTGTGGTGACCGATGTATAACACTACAAAAAAACATGCGATTTCCAACGGATATATCCGTTGAGAATCGCCAAAAATCCGTTGCAATGATCGATTCCCAACTCACGACAACGGATCCATATCCGTTGGGAATCGCTTGTTACCAATCGAGATCCGTTGGGATTCCCAACAGAGTTACGACGGATTATATCCGTTGCAAACCTTCAACGGACGGGCAACGGATTACTCCATTGGTAGATTGTAACGGATACCCGTTACAATGACTGCAATGGATGTCCGTTAAAAACTTGCAACGGATGCCCGTTACAAAATTATAATGGTTGCCCGTTACCACTTTGTAATGAATATTTGTTGCCTTTATGTTGAAACAAAAAATGAGCGAGAATTGAAATTATGCAACGGGCATCCGTTACAAAATGGCGGGAAATGGCAATGGGCATCCGTTACAAATCGGCGGGAAATGACAACGGGTATCCGTTAAAATTTGGCGAAAAATTTTCATTCCAACGGATGCTCGTTGCAAATTCTAACGGTCATCCATTGGAATGTTTAAAAAATAAAAAATAAAATAGAATTTAAAAATCAAAAACACATTTCCAAATACCTTAATGAATATATTAATTTTTTTTACATAAAATTAAAACGTAATTCTATTACATTCATTTAAATTTGTGGGGCCGATAACCAATTCTTGATGCGGTGTTGTTTCCTCCGCCCGAACGGATAGCAATTCTATGACGCTCTCCATGTGTCACATATGCGCTCGAGTCTCTCAAAGTTGTGCTTTGAAATCCTTGATACGTCGTTGTTGCGTGTAGTTCTCTTGGACCACGGAAGGTACCGTCGTGGCATCCTCGACGATATCCTTTTGCAGTGCACTGAGACCGTATACATGCCCTTTATATGGTTTAACCGACTACAGAATAAACAAGTTAGAATTGTTAGAAAATATTTTATTTACGAATTGAAATATAAATAATAACTGTTTACCTCCAAATAAATTTATCCTTCTATAAAGGAGTGAACTCGTCGAGAGTTGAATCGCAAGTTTATGATTGCTGTGTGATCTTATCTGTCACAACTTTCATGGTACTTTCCGCTCGAGGGGCGACGAGTTCAGGTTTGTCGCTCTCTTCCCCGACAACCAGTTTCTTCTTGGCGTGGGTTTCCACTATCAGTTCAAGAAGAGTCGGTTCTCTTTCTATTCGTTGTATCTGTTTATAACATAAATATATAGAAATTTACCAATTCTTGCTTTCTCTTCGGGAATGATTTTGATCCCAAAGTATGGTGATGCGAACCATCTCCAGGAACCTTCTCGCCCTACCGACATTTTTTGTCCTTCTCGCTCTTGGGTTAAGTTCTCAGACTCCCAATGTTGGACGATTTGATTGAAAATCTCGTCTGTTGCCCATGTCGGTTTGGAATTCTTGGTGTAGTAGTTGCGCTTGGCATTTTTATCATCAAGCGTATGCGGGCTTGCATGTCGCGCATCCGAGCCGTGTAGATGCGCGACGTATACTTCTTCTGGCATCTGTATGAACACATAAATTAAATTATAATAAATTAGTTTATAACATATATAATTAATCATTTTAAATAAAACTTTTATAATATAGAAACTTAAAACGAAAGTACACCACCATTGGCGGCGTACAATCTCTATTATAACTTGCTAGGAATAATAGAGTCGATCCGGTAAGGACCCTTGGATAATAATGTTGTTTCTATATTTTAGAACATCATCCACATCAAACCTGTACATAAAAATGAAATATTTAGATAACATTTATAATTAGCAACAATATAAGTGCATAATTTGAAATTTTACCATAGCGTCCCGAGAGGACGATCAGGATCAATAATTGGAATGGCGGGACACCGGTCAAAATTATCGATTAAGGAGTCGATATCCGCCGTATCATCATCTTCATCAAATATTGGCGGTGCCGATATTGGTAAATGAGGCCGATAGTATTTATAAGTGTGATTGTTGTGTGTGAGAGGAAATGTTTGAGAGGATTTAAAGTTTTGATTTGTGTTGAAAATCAAATTAGTCAACGGTATATATGCAAAATTTCCGACGGACATCCGTTACAATTTTTAACTGATGTCCGTTGAAGAAGACATCAACTCAACGAATGCAATTAAATAATGTGGCGTTCTATTTGTCCGACGGGCATCCATTACAATGACGAATTGATGCTCGTTGGAAATGCGTGTTTCTGAGGCAACGAACGCCAAAACGGTTGTTCGTCTCCCAGTGTAACGGGCATGTGTTACCATTTACTATGGATGCCCGTTGGAAATAATCGTAGATTAGGTAGGAATGATGACACTTTCCAACGGAAATCCGTTGCAAATTGTAACAGATGTCTGTTACAGGCTTTTAATGGGCATCTGTTAGTAACAAGTAACGGATGTCTGTTAGTAGTATTAACGGATGCCCATTACAAAGCTTTTAACAGTAATCTGTTTCCAACTTCTAACGGATGCCCGTTAGAAAATGTCAACGGGCATCCGTTACAAATTTCCAACGGATGCCCGTTGCAGTTATGGAAAGCTTAGAAATTTTTTCTAAGTGACGGAGGCGATTTCGTGTTCCAACGAACATCCGTTAATATTTCCAATGGATGCCCGTTGGTATTAGATCATATGAAGTTCTAAAAACATTACACATCATTTATATATTCTTTGATTGTATTTACATTTCAATTGTTTGATTGGAGATTCTTCGATTTTATTTACACATCATTTACATTATACATTATTGTATTTACATTTCGATTGTTCGATTGCAGATTCTTTGATTGTATTTATCCATCATTAACATTACACATCATTTAAATTACACATTATCGTATTTACATTTCTTCTTCAGTAGATTCATCAATTGGCGAGTCTTCCTTCGATTGTTCATTCGTCATTCAATGTCTTCATAATCGCGTATGAATTTTCCATCTATGTCACTTCTTTCAAGAATCTCCTCGCAATTGGCTATATCAATTAAACGAATTGATTGCGAATGATCGGGTTGCAATGGATCTTCTTTTTCATCTGAACTTATAATTCCTCGTGGCTTGATCTTTACTACGGCCCACCACTCCTCTCTTCGACGTTTTAATGTTGTTGGATATTTCACATAACATACTTGATCTATTGTGATGAATGGATCATACTTACCATATTGTTGTGCCGGATCGATGTCAATTGCCCCCATCGGTTTTTTCGTATTCCACATCCTACGGTTGGGTCGAACCACTAACATTTAAAAAACATTACTATCAACCCAACGAGACCGAGATATTCCACTTGTAGGAGTTGGTGCAAAACTTCGTAGAAGTTATCACCCTTTATTTCACTATTAACGCAAACGCCATAATTGTATGTGCTTCTATGTTTTCCGTGTTCGTACGTGTGGAACGTGTGGCCGCGAGTAAACAAAATTGGGCAACACATAATATTTCATGCAGGACCATTAGCCAAATATTTTAACCATGTTAGAAGTCTTTCATCAGAACATTTCACATGTATAACATAAAATAATGAATGAATACTTTATAATAAACGCACGAGTACTTACGTAATCTCTCAATTACGAGCCATAATGTTGAACTTTCATGACTGTGAATTCATTTGCGTTTAGATGAGGATATGTACCAATTAATTCTTCATCAAATATCCTGTATAATGAAAATACTTTAATATTGTATATATATATATATATTTATTTAAAATATTGAATATTTTTTTGTACATTTCGAACGGTAATAACTCTTGACAATTCAGTAATATATTTGATTATACTCCTTTGGTGTTAACCAATATTCCTCGGATTTACCTCCTGTACATCCAATCGGTGTAAATATTCCAGGAATCGTGCCAAACTACGAATTATATTGATAAATGATCATCCGATGCACGTCGTTCTTTCGTTTGAATATGCGACTCGAAATAAAATATTCTGAAATATGTGATTTCTTCCAACAAGTATTATTTGACAATAGATCCTTCGACCGAAATAAAATGTGTTGCTTTGTTTTTTGCTTTTTTCTTTGAATGAAAGAAAAACCTTTCGAAAGGATACATCAATCTGAATTGAACTGGCCGACCGAGTATTGCCTTAACTGGTAAATGTATTGACAAATGTTCCCTGACATCGAACAATGAATGCAAAAAAAAAAACTTTTTCCAATAAACATAATACTTCAGAGATATTGGTTTTCATTAATTCCATGTCATCCCTTTTTAAATTTCTTGAACATATATCTCTGAAAAAATATGCTAACACTACAAAAAAACAGGCCATTTCCAACGGACATATCCGTTGGAAAAGGCCAAAAATCCGTTGGGAATGGCCTTTTGCAACGGACTGCAACGGATTTTAGTCCGTTGCGAACAGCGCGTTAGAAATTCGGATCCGTCGCAATTCGCAACGGATGGGCAACGGATAAATTCCGTTGCAAAGTGGTAACGGATGTTCCAACGGATAAATCCGTTGCAAATATTGTAACGGAAGCCCGTTGCCAGTATTGGTGACGGATGCCCGTCGCAAATTTGCAACGGA
>CM071860.1:52301528-52321203 GCA_036759665.1 Gynandropsis gynandra | reverse complement strand
CCGTTGGAAATATCTGCAGACTAGAGTAGGCATCATTGCCTATTCTAACGGGCTTCCGTTAGAAATTCTAACGGATGTCCGTTAGTATGATGCGTCAGAATGGTTGCAACGGGCATCCGTTGGAAATATGGACAAATTTAAAATTTTTTCTAAGTGTCGGGGCTCGAATTTGTGTTTCAACGTCTATATAATTCTAAGTTTTAATACATCTAACATTGTATATATAACCATTCGATTGTATTAACGTTTCGATTGATCAATTACACATCGTATACATAAGTAAACATCATGAATGTTACACTTAATTAACATAATGAGATCGATTGTATGAACATTTCGATTGTTTGATTACACCTTATATACATTATTGTATTTAAAGTTCTTCTTCAGTAGATTCATCGATGGGCGAGTCTTCCTTCGATTGGTCATTGAATTCATCGCCGTTTTCATCTTCAGCATCTTCCGGTTCAACATCTTCATCCCGTATAAGTTCCCCGTCAATGTCATTTCTAGCAAGAATGTCCTCGCGATCCGTATCAATCAAACGAAGCGGCTGCGGATAATCGGGTTGCAACGCATCTTCTTTATCATCAGAGCTTATGATCCCTCGAGGCTTGATCTTCACTACGGCCCACCACTCCTCTCTTCAACGTTTCAATGTTGTTGGATATTGCACATAACAAACTTGATCTGCTTGATCTATGGTGATGAATGGATCATACTTACCATATTGTCGTGCCGGATTGACGTCAATTCCACCCCAACGATTTTTTCGTATTCCACGTCCTACGGTTGGGTCAAACCATTGACATTTAAAAAGCATCACCTTCAACCCAACGAGACCGGGATATTCCAGTTGTATGATTTGGTGCAAAATACCGTAGAAGTTATCACCCTCTATATCACTATTAACGCAAACACCATAGTTATATGTGCTTCTATGTTTTCCGTGTTCATACGGGGGGAATGTGTAGCCGCGAGTAAACAAGATTGGCCAACACATGACATTTCGTGCGGGACCATTGGCCAAATCTTTTAACCACGTAGGAAGTATTTCATCAGAATTTTTCACCTGTATACGTATGGCACAAAAGAAATTAATATTTTTATATGCAATTAATTTATATATATATATGAGTACTTACGTAATCTCGAAACCATGAGCCATAATGTTGAACTTTCATGTCAGTGAGTTCATTTGCATTTAGATGAGGATATGTACCAAGCACTTCGTCGTCAAATATCCTGAATTATACGATTCGTTACATTTTACTATATATATATAAAAGATTGAAATTGATATGTACCATGTATACGTACCTTTCGAATGGTAATAACTCTTGACAATTTAGTAGTATATATGTGTGGACGTGATTATATTCCTCTGGTGTTAACCAATATTCATCGGATTTACCTCCTGTACGTCCAATCGGTGTAAACATTTCAGGAATTGTGCCAAACTGCGGATTATATTGATACATATAGTTTGTGTGATCATCCGCTGCACGACGTTCTTTCGTTTGAATATGCGACTCGAAATAAAATGAGCTGAAATATGTTATTTCTTCCAGCAAGTATTGTTTGACAATAGATCCTTCGACCGCTGCTTTATTTTTTGCTTTTTTCTTTAAATGAAAGAAAAACCTTTCGAAAGGATACATCCATCTGAATTAAACTGGACCACCGAGTATTGCCTCATTTGGTAAATGTATCGTCAAATGCTCCATGATATCGAAGAATGAAGGCGGAAAAACTTTTTCAAATGCACATAATACTTCAGAGATATTGTTTTTCATTTCTTCCAAGTCAGCACCTTTTAAATTCCTTGAACATATATCTCTGAAAAATATGCTGATTCCGCATAACACATCGTGCACATTACGTGGTAACAGCTCAGCAAAAGCAATTGGAATGAGCCGCTGCATGAAAACGTGACAATCGTGACTTTTCAATCCAATCAGTCTCGACCCAACAATATCCACACACCGAGCAATGTTCGATGCATATCCATCGGGAAATTTAACGTCCTCTTTTAACCATTTTAATAATGCCGTTTTCGCCGGACCAGACAATCTGAATACCGGGATTGGTGACCTGCCATCTCTTAAATCCAACTCAGGTCGTCGGCATATTGACTTCAAATCTTTTCTAGATTGTATGTTGTCCTTGGTTTTCCCCGCCACATTCAAAACAGTATTTATGATGTTATCGAAAAAGTTCTTCTCGATATGCATAACATCTAAATTATGACGTAATATCAATGATTTCCAGTATGGTAGTTCCCAAAAGATACTACGTTTATACCAGTTATGCCATTCACCTTGACCTTTTGGTTTACGATGCCCACGATCTCCACCACATTCAACCGATTCTTGTAAATCACCCATCGTGTTCAATCTTTCGTAAAGGATTTGTGTTCCAGTTTGCATGCACGGTGCCTCTTCTTTTTGTACCACGTTCTTTCGAAAATGTTTTTTATCTTTCCGGAAAGCATGGCCACGAGGAAGAAATCTTCTATGACATTCAAATCTTTTCTTGATTGTATATTATTCTTGGTTTTACCCATCACATTCAAAATAGTATTTATGATGTTATCGAAAAAGTTCTTCTCGATATGCATAACATCTAAATTATGACGTAATATCAATGATTTCCAGTATGGTAGTTCCCAAAAGATACTACGTTTATACCAGTTATGCCATTCACCTTGACCTTTTGGTTTACGATGCCCACGATCTCCACCGCATTCTACTGATTCTTGTAAATCCTCCATTGTGTTCAATCTTTCGTAAATGATTTGTGTTCCGGTTTGCATGCACGGTGCCTCTTCTTTTTGTACCACGTTCTTTCGAAAATGTTTTTTATCTTTCCGGAAAGCATGGCCACGCGGAAGAAATCTTCTATGACAATCAAACCAACATGGTTTCTTACCATGGACTAGTCGAAATGAATCTGTATCCTCCATACAATATGGACATGCCATTCTTCCGTGCGTGCTCCATCCAGATAACATTCCATAGGCAGGAAAATCGTTAATTGTCCACAACAAGACGGCTTTCAATGTGAAATTCTGTTTAGTACTGACGTCATAAGCAAGGATACCGTCGTTCCACAACTGTCGTAATTCATGAATTAATGGCTGCAAAAAGACATCGAAACTTTTCTTCGGGTGTTCTGGTCCTGGAATCAACAACGTCAGAAACATTACCTCTCTTTTCAAACACATCTCGGGAGGCAAATTATACGGGGACAAAATCACCGGCCACAAAGAATATTGGCTTCCAGATTGTTCATATGGACTAAAACCATCCGTGCATAAGCAAAGATAGACGTTTCTTGTTTCATACGCAAACTCGGGAAATATTTCATTGAAATCTTTCCAAGCCTTACCATCCGATGGATGTTGCATTATACCTTCGACCGCCGAGTGTTCTGCATGCCATCTCATAGCCGCAGCGGTTTTTCTCGATTCATATAACCTTCTCAACCTGTTTGCTACAGGCATATAGAACATTTTCTTGTATGGTACATATTTACGTGAAGATGGTTTTTTAGGCCGAAATCTGCTTGCACCGCAAAACTTGCATTCCAACAAGTCTTTATCATTTCCCCAAAACAACATGCAACTGTTTCTACAAACATCAATTTTCTGATGTGGCATTCCCAAATCTTTCAACACATTCTTTGTTTCGTAGTATGTCTCAGGAGCTTGATTATGTTCCGGTAAATACTCACGCATTGTTTTGCAAAAAAAATCCATTCAATTTTCAGCAACATTGTAGTCTGTTTTAATACCCATCAATCTTGAAGATAAAGATAACCGAGACTGACCTTCACGACAACCTTCATATATAGGTTGTTTCGCCGAATCCAATAGGTTGAAGAATCGACGTGCATCGATGTTCGGCATTTCTTCATGCGTTTGTTCATTAACGACTTCAGGAAAAGCATCTGACACCATTTCCGCATATGGATTTGTCGTTGATGCTTCATAAATAACATCTTCATTTCGTTCTACTTGTACATCTTGCACGCTATCTCTTACACCGCAATCTTCGCCATGAAAAAACCAAATTTCGTAATTTTCAACGAAACCCACCTTATAAAGATGTTTGCAAACAATTTCTTGACTTCGATACTTCATATTTTTGCATCTTTTGCACGGACATAACATTGATCCGCGTTCTTGACACAAAGGCTGCATCGACGCAAAACTCATGAATTGATCTAATCCGTGTAAGAATTCTTGCGTAAACTCTTCGGTTATAGGATCCTTTCTTCTATACATCCACTCTCTCGATCTATATATATTTCGATTCGAAGAAGACGACATTGTGTTGAAAATATGTTTGTTGTATATGGTTTGCTACAAACCTCGGTTTGGTTCTAAATACTATTCTTTCCAACGGATGCCCGTTGGAAAGTGTAACGGATGCCCGTTGGACGTTCACATGAAATTATTTCGACCGGTGAACCTCAATATTCACAATTGCAACGGTATTCCGTTAACATTTCTAACGGATATCCGTTACAACTTGCAACGGACGTCCGTTGGCATCTGTTGCGTCGGATTCTAACGGAGATTAACGGAGATTGCCAACGGAAACTTACCGTTAGAAACCCGTTACAAATTGCGACGGATTGCAACGGACAGGGCAACGGGCAGTTTCCGTTGCAAATCCGTCGTAAATTGTAACGAATGGCAACGGAAATGTTCCGTTAGAAATATTCTTGGCTCCGTTAAAATCCGTTGCGATTTGTTTCCAACGGATGGATCCGTTGCCCCATCCGTTGGAAACTCAATGTTTTTTTGTAGTGTAATTCTGCATAACATATCGTGAATATTCCGTGGGAAGAGCTCAACAAATGCAATTGGAATGAGTCGTTGCATGAAAACGTGAAAATCGTGACTTTTCAACCCGATAAGCCTCGAACCAAAAATATCCACACACTAAGCAATGTTCGATTCATATGCATCTTGAAACTTAATGTCTTCTTTTAACCACTTTAATAATGTTGTTTTCGCCGGACCAGACAATCTGAATACTGTGACAGGTGACCTTCCATCTCTTAATTCTAACTCAGGTCGTCAGCATATTGTCTCCAAATCTTTTCTTCATTCTACATTATCCTCAGTTTACCCGCCACATTCAAAACAATACTGATGATGTTATCGAAAAGTTCTTTTCGATATGCATAACATCTAAATTATCACACAATATCAATGATTTCCAATATGGTAGTTCCCAAAAGATACTATGTTTATACCAGTTATGCCATTCACCTTGGTCTTTTGGTTTACGAAGCCCACGATCTCCACCGCATTCTACCCAGTCTTGTAAATCTCTCATTGTGTTTAATCTTTCGTAAAGGATTTGTATTCCGGTTTGCATGCACGGTGCCTCTTCGTTTTGTACCATGTTCTTTTAAAAATATTTTTTTATCTTTTCGGAAAGCATGTCCACGAGGAAGAAATTTTATATGACAATCAAACCAACATGGTTTCTTACCATGTACTAGTCGAAATGAATTTGTATCCTCCATAAATATGGACATGCTAATCTCCCGTGCGTGCTCCATCTAGATAACATTCCATAGGCAGGAAAGTTGCTAATTGTCCACAATAAACCACTTTCAATGTAAAATTTTGTTTCGTACTAACGTCATAAGCAAGAATTCCTTCGTCCTCAAATTTCTTAATTCATTAATTGAGGGTTGAAAAAAGACATCGAAACTTTTCTTCGGATGTTCTGGTCCTGGAATCAGCAACGTCAGAAACATTACCTCTCTTTTCCAAACACATATCGGGAGGTAAATTATACAGAGACAAAATCACCAGCCACAGAGATATTGACTTCCAGATTGTACATATGGACTAAGACCATCGGTGTACAAGCAAAGATAAACATTTCTCGTTTCATACACGAACTCAGAAAATATTTAATTGAAATCTTTCAAAGCCTTACCATCTGATGGATGTTGCATTATACCTTCGCCTGTCGAGTGTTCTGTGTGCCATCTCATTGTCACAACATTTTTTTCGATTCAAATAACCTTCTCAACCAGTTTGCTAGGGGCATATAGAATATTTTTTTGTATGGTACATATTTACGTGAAATGGTTTTTTTGGCCGAAATTTGCTTGCACCACAAAATTTGCATTCCAACAAGTCTTTCATTTCCCCAAAACAACATGAAACTGTTTCTACAAATATCTCATGTGGTATTCTCAAATCTTTTAAAACATTCTTTATTTGCAGCATGCAACGGTAAATATTCACGCATGGGTTTGCAAAATGAATCCAGACAATTTTCAACGATATTGTAGTCTGTTTTTATACTCATCAATCTTTAAGATAAAGATAAGCGGGACTGACCTTCATGACAAACTTCATATATATAGGCTATTTCGCCTAATCCAATAGGTTCAAGAATCTGCGTGCATCGATGTTCGACATCTCTTCATGCGTTTATTCATGAACAACTCCAGGAAAAGCATATGACACCATTTCCATATAGATTGGTCGTTGATGCTTTATAAATAACTTCTTCATTTCTTTCTACTTGTGCTTCTTGCACAATATCTCTAACACCACAATTTTTGCCGTGAAATAACCAAATTTCATAATTCTCAATGAAACCCACCTTGTAAAGATGTTTGCAAACAATTTTTTGACTTCGATATTTCATGTTTTTGCATCTTTTGCATGGACATAACATTGTCCTTTGTTCTTGACACAAAAGGTTGCATCGATGCAATACTCATGAATTGCTCAAATCCGTGTAAGAATTCTTGTATAATCTCTTCGGTTATAGGATCTTTTCTTCTATACATCCACTCTCTCGAACTATATATCTCTATTTGAAGAAGACGATTTTTTTTTAAAATATATTTATTGTTGATCGTTTGATGGTATAACCTTGATAGTTATCATTAAATAATGTTATTTTGCAATGGACATCCGTTGGAAACCTCAACGGATGCCCATTGCAAGTTCACGTGAAATTATTCCACCGGTAATCCTCGAAACCAACAATTTCAACGGGCATCCGTTACACTTTCCAACAGACATCCAGTACAGTTTGCAATGGATGTCTGTTGGCCGTTGTTTTGGGGTTTTCTAATAGCGTTCCAATTGATGGGAGCAAAGGAAGAGATCCGTTGACCGTCCATTCATAGTTGCGACGGATAGCAACGGATGGGAACAAAGATAGTAATTCATTGACCTTCCGTTGAAAGTTGTGATGGATTGCAACGGATGGCGGCCCGTTGGAAGTTCCCGGGTATCGGTTGCAATCCGTGTGCATTTGTCATCAACGGACGAATCCGTTGCTCCGTCTGTTGCAAATGCAGTGTTTTTTGTAGTGTAAGATTGATGGTTTATTGAAATGTACAACCTAGATATGATTACAACACTCGAATCGTGCAAAGTTTTATTTAAGTGTTCGAACCACATGAACTTTTTATCGAGCATTCGGATCGAGCGATACTATGCACGAATGGTGTAATTTTTTTGTCCCACCGTTCGGAGTATATGCATGGATTGTGCAAACTCTCCTTTCCAAATTTCAGACCAAACATATTTCTATCGAATTATTTCACAAAATAGTAAAGGTTCTATATAAAAAAAATATAATTATAAATTAAAAAATATAAATTAAGATTAACTATAACCCATCACCATATATATATACTACTTAATAATTGTAATTGAATAATCTTTCATAATCTCTAATAAGGTATCAGTGCATTAGATTAAAATCTTGAAAAACCATTGATCATCTCGTTTTCATACATATTTCTTGCACGATTTTAGAGATGTTTACGATATAGATACGATCTTTACGTGTGATTTTGTATCTGTTTTACTCGTTTTCGTGTTTTCATGTTCTTACAGGCTTTAATGCGTTTTGGAGCTAAAGGACGTACACGAGACAAAATACCAACATCGAGGATCATCACGGAACAAACGGGACGAGAATCGGCGAGGAACAAGCATAGCCCACGCGGGGTACACCATTGCCCGCTTGGGGTATTTGGTTCGACATTTTGTCTAGCAACTTGAGCACGGGTCGGGCAAGCTATCAGCACGGTTGGGACAATAGCGCGAGCGGGGCACACCCCAGTCCGACCTGGGCACACATCAACCATTACATTAAAAAATATTTAACCTAAGCTACGCATCAACACGTGTGTAGCTTAGGTTAAATATTTAACAAATATTTAACCTAAGCTACCCGCAAGTGCACAACACGTGTGTAATACTTTAAGTGTCGATCCCACAGGGGCTACGCAACACAACCTAAACTCAAATCGTGAATCAAACTTGCAACGAACGAATATGAGAATTGGGAATGAAATACTAAAAACAAATAAACAAACGAGTTCCTAACAATGAGACAAACGTTCTAAGAATCCGGTTTCACCACAAGACTACCGAAACCAACAATCAACCTATTTATCATGCAATTCCAGTCAAGTTATCTAAGACAGACGATCCTAATACGATATCTACCCTCTCTCAAGGCATAGACACGTGATCTAGTCAAGTTATCCCCTACTTTCGTGGCTGACACCTTGAACTAAACCCATAGGATCTGTGATTCATCCGTTTTACCCTCAACCGCTGCTACCCTACTTTCATGGCCTAACCTCGGTTGTTCTAAACATGATCTTCTAGGACTAGAATTCTCATTTCGTTCACCGTAACTCTCTCCACCAAAAAAGCCATCGTAACTCTCTCCACCAAACAAGACTTCAGACAAATGCTAAACCTAGAATAACCGAGGATACCTGTTTCTTTTCCGAGCTTCTTTCTTTCTTTATTCTTTTGTTTTTTTTCTTTTTTTCTTTTTTCCTTTTTCTTTTCTTTTGTTTTTATGTCTTCTACTTTTTTCTTTTTTCTTTTTTTTCTTTCTTTGCATACACACTAGGCTTCTAGGACGTCGGATTTGAAGGGATCCAGCCTCTACTTAGACCCAGACTACCGATGACAGTATACTCATGCATCTCGTTCAAGAGTGCAGTGGAGTAGGCGGCATTTTTATTGTGCCATGCCCTTAGGACATAGAAAGATGGTCGCCAACCCACCACTTAGACCTGAACCATCGAAAGAGTATCAAGGTCGATGCACTCATATCGATTTTAGATCATGCTTTTAGGCATTATTTCTATCGACAGCGGAGTGTTAGTGTGCGCTCTTAATCTGCAAAATAAGCTCGATCTCATACGATATAATAATCCTCATAAAAAAGAATTAAAGTATCGTCTACACGGAGTATGACCATCTGGATAGAGAGAATAAACGATAAACTAGCCTAGCTTCCCAAGAACTACGACCTATTGTTTTTCAGCTGACTAATAAGCTCTAACGCATAGGGAAATCTAGCTCAATCATGCAGAGTCTCACGGAAAAGGTTAACTTCTTAAGCATCCTAGGTTCGGGGTTCATCTCAAAACGTGGCACCGGACAAGTGCCTGGGACGACTCTGACCCACTAAAGCATAAACAACCTAAAAACTACAAAATCAAAGAGAAAATAAAAGAAAATGAAACGAAATCACCTGACAAACGTGAGCTGCTCCCCCAGACTTGAATTGAACGTGTCCTCGACGTGAAGCTCCGATGGAGGTTAAAGGAAGTGAAGTCACGTTTGTGGTGGTAATTTTTTTTTATGTTTTGTTTTTTTATGATTAACCAAGTCTTAAACTAAAAACTAAAAAAAATAGAAAACAAACAGTTGGATTGCCTCCCAAAAAGCGCTTATTTAACGTCTTAAAGCTTTGATGTCTCCATTCCTCATGCGTGCACGACGGGTGGTTCGGAAAGGGAAATGGAGTTTCCACTTTCGATCGGTTGAGCGGCTTGGTAGAGCTTTAGTCGCTATCCATTAGCTTTGCACGTTCCGCTCGAATTGCTCCATAGTTCCACGTCTCCACGTGTGAAGACTTCTCGAACCTTAAAAGGACCAGACCAACGAGACCGTAGGTTGCTCGAGAAAATCTTAGGACGAGAAGTGAAAAGTAGAACTAAATCACCTAGTTGGAAATCATGAGGTAGGATCTTCTTATCGTGTCATCCCTTAGTCATTGCATCTTTCCTTGGCACATCATGCACTGGATTCACTCGTTCACTGCCCGAGGTTGGATAAATGGTATCTGCATTGAAAAGTTTCATGACGTCTTTTTCAATTACCTCGTGCAAGTACGGGTGCAGCCTCTTTTGAGTTTCGATGGAAGGTTCGTGGCTGTCTTCCGTATAAGTTCCGTGCGTACATACTAAAGAGCTGACTCTTATACGCTTCTTGACGCGTGTGGGTTGTTTTCTTATCTCACCTGCACTCAAATTAGCATTCATAACAGTAGGATATATTTTATCGCATTCAACGTACTCATACCGATAAGAAGACGGAGGTGGTTCGGGCTCAAGTTTGAACGTCTTCTCCACTGCGAAACCAGCGTGCGTTCGTGTGGTATCTCCTCACATGGGGCGTCTCCTAGTGCTTCAATAGCACTCATGAATTTCGTGTAAATCTCAGCTCCTTCGTCCGTGAATCCTGCATCTTCGCAAACTCGTGTTAAGCATCGCATAAGAGGATCGGAAACACTTATTTGATCATGCTTGACTTTTGCTAACTCGTCCAGCAAATCGACTGTAAAGCAAGACTCCTTGAATGAGGGTCCGTTCATAGGGCTGGACAAGTTGAACTCTATCGTCTCATCTCTGACACGTAAGGAAAGCTTTCCTTGTTGTACGTCTATCATGGCACCTGCAGTAGCTAAGAACGGTCTACCAAGAATAATAGGTACCCTAGCATCTTCCTTTATTTCAAGTACAACAAAATCAGTGGGAATGCAAAGCTTACCTACCATGGTGGGAACGTTTTCAACAATTCCCACCGGATATCTTATCGAATGATCCGCGAGGTGTAGAGACATCTTTGTAGGTTTGAGATTTCCAAAGTCCATCCGCTTGAAGACCGAGTGTGGCATGATGCTCACGCTTGCCGCTAAATCACATAAAGCATTATCAATATCAATATTACCTATTGTGCATGGAACGGAGAAGCTTCCAGGGTCCTTCAACTTTGGTGGCAGCTTGTCTCGTTCTCTTCGATATGCTTCTCTTTGGAAAGAACCTCTTTGATGAGTTTGGCATGATTAAGCAGCTTTTGGAGGGCTTCCACGAATGGGATGTTGATGTCAAGCTTCTTGAGACCCTCTACGAATCTGCCCACTCGTTCTTCATTCTTACTGCTCACCGATTGTTAAGGAAACGGTATCGGAGGTTGGTACGCCGGTGGAGCAACGTATGGTCTATCTAAATCTGGTTCAACTCCTTCCATAATTGCAATTGTACCTTTGCCTTTCCTCATGGACGTACCAGCAGCTTGCTCTTGCTCTTTGGAGAGCGAATGCTCCATCACATCATGATTCCTAGGTTTAGTTTTGATTAGATTTCTTGGATTTTACCGAGTTATTGAGCATATTCGAGGACTTCATCTACTATTTCGTGTTTTGTGTAGGAAACAAAGACTTGAAGAAAACACGAAAGATTACGGCAAATCCACCCCGAAAATCTGAGAGGATGAGGCAGCTTGTTGTGCTACGGAGTTCTCTAAGCTCTTCACATGATTGCTCAAGGTTTCCATCTGAGTTTTGAGCTCGTTGATCGTTGTCCCCACATCCGCATTGAATTTGGCTTGAGTCGAATGTTGCTGCCTTTGCTCCTTGATAAATTCTAGCATTACCACCTCAAGGTTCGGCAAAGGGGCTTGAGGAGGTTGAGGAGCTTGCAAAACTTGCGGAGCATGCTGAGATTGCTGGTTATTTTGCTGGTATGGCTGATGTGGTTGCTGAAATCCCGAATACTTCATCGGTTGAGTCGTTCGGTATGACAAGTTCTGGTGATTCCTCCAATTCGGATTGTAGGTATTCCTGAATTGCGTGTTTCCTTACTGCTGGGCATAATTCATGTATTCCACATTCTCTTGCAGCGTGCATTTATAAGCCACGTGTTCTGTATCTCCAGAATTCACGCAGTACATGGTGTTCGTTGCATTACCCATTGCTCTGCCCTGATGCGACTCATATAGGCGGCGAGTGCTATTAGGCATACCTCTCGGTGTTGACCACATGGTGTGGTTCATGGCGAGGTTATCGATCAGCTCGTATGCCTCCTCGACGCTCAGATCCATAAATGATCCTCTGGCAGTGTTATCCAACGTCGTTCGGTGTTTTTTCTCGTCCCCCAATTGAGAAAGGGAAGAGACGCAGTAATATTTTTTAACTTTAAAAAATATTTTTTAATGTAATACACACGTGTTGTGCACTTGCGGGTAGCTTAGGTTAATTGAGAAGGGGAAGAGACGCAGTAATATTTTTTAACGCAGTAACTTTAAAAAATATTTGTTTAACTTTAGCTCGCGCGGGTCGCCTTGTTTTCCATCGATCATGCGCGATCATGCGCGCCGCACCCGTGCGAGTCACACACTCAGCTCGCACGGGTCGCGTCCGCCACCTGCAACTTACAGATAAGTTAATTTGTCTTAAAACGAAAAGGAACTTGTTGGTGACATATAGAATAAGGAAAACGACTTTAGAGAAGAGGAATAAGTGATATTTTGCTGGAGAAACTAATGGAAACGTTGCCCAACTTAATCAAGAATGGGAAACTCATGAAAAGGAAAAATCGGTGGCTGCTGCAGCAAAAGGAAAAGAACGAATGGCCAGAAGGAAAAAGGAGGAGAAAAGGAAAGAAAAGAAGAAGGAAAAGGAAGAACATGAGCTAGGGGTCGAGGAGAGCTCCTCTGCCTTAGATAACTTGACTGGGATTGCATGATAAATAGGTTGGTTGTTGGTTTCGGTAGTCTTGTGGTGAAACCGGATTCCTAGAACGTTTGTTTCATTGTTAAAAACTCTTTTGTTTATTTGTTTTTAGTATTTCATTCTCAATTCCCATATTCGTTGATTCCGTATCCGTTTTACTTGCTTTCGTGCTTTTCATGTTCTTACAGGTCTTTACGCATATTTGGATCATTTTGGAGCTAAAAGGACATGCACGGAGCTAAGGAGCAACTTCGAGGATCATCACGGGACAAACGGGACGAGATTGAGCCAGAAAAGCCTCCACCCGGTCGGGCACAACCCTTGCACGATCGGGCAATCACGAGGATTGAGCCATGAGTGGAGGATCCCTATCAAAAGTAAATCATGGGTGGAAATCACGAGGATCCCTATCAGCACCTCAGAGACTTCCTTGAGCTTTCCGGTACATTCAAGATACATGCAAGTTTTTGTTTCAATCCACATAGTGCTGCCAAATGATGTGCACGTGTTTGCTTCAGTTCATATAGTTCTCATCTATCTTCACACAATCAACACTAAAAGCATTCAAAATATCAGGAAATCGTTGGAGCTCAATTATCAATTTCATGACGTTCTTGAAGTTTGAAGCATAATACATATTCTTTAGTGTATAGATTTCATGCACTAACTAATTTTACAAAAGATAAAAGTATTAAAACAAAACATGGATCAAAGGTGAATAATACACAAATGTAACAATTCAGCTAGATTTACAATAAACTCCATAAAAATCCAAGAATCTTAACTAAGATAATAATTAAAAACTCAATGACACACATTAATGCTCATTACTCACCATTATTCACAATAAACTTCCATATCCCTACTCACCTCAATGAAGTTCATTGAAGCCATTATAATGGTCATTACACCTCCTAATATTTGTAACAATAGTAATGAACTGAAATATTAGGGGTGAGAAAGTTATCCGACTCGATCCGAAACCCAACTCGAACCCGACGAAAAACACTCGAATATGCGAGTTTAGGTTCAGATTTTGGTAATTAAATTTTACAACCTGTGGGTTCGAGTTCGGATTTGGATATTTTTATTTCACAGATAGGTACTCGGTAAAGTTTTATAAAAATACATTTTATTTATGAAATATATACAGAATTTCCATTAGGTTAGATTAAAAGTTTTTTCTCTTTCTTTCTGTACACTTGCCGCCTAGTACTTTCTATCTCTATCAAGGTGAGTTCTTCCATCGCAACTCTCCAATCCTTAGTTTCATTCGCTTGTTCCTTGCTACATTTCGTACATCGACTACTCCTCTCTGTCGTGCAATATCTCTATGCTTGTTTCTCTGTATTTAGTTTCTCAACGATCGGTGTTTTCTTCGCATTTTGTTTCTTGTTTCTTCCTTTTACAGTCCTAATTTATGCTTCCTTCTATCCTCTTGGTTCTTTCTTCTTTATGTCGTCTTTGTTTTTATTTCTCTCCGCCTTGATTTTTCTCATTTTACCATCGTCTTTTGTAAACTCATGAGATGATGTCCTCTCTCACATAAGAGATGAAGCTCACAAGGCAGACATATGTGATTGAAAAAGCCAAGTAATTTTTTGAGTATCCGCATCAGACGGGTTCAAGTTCAGGTATTAAAACTTTGAAACCCATGGTTCGGATTTGTGTATCATAAAAATTCCGGATACCTGATATGTGTCCAACCTTATGAAATAACATTATAATTGATTGATACAGTCTGTCTTACACACTCGTTATAGCCAACCATTTCATCTCTTCTCTCGTTTCTTGTGTAATTACAATGACATCTCTATTAATCTAGAAATCAGCAATCTTGCATGTCTCTCATGTTTGAACACTTATTTCTCAGTCATAGTATGCAGAAAATAATAGAATGTTTTGGGTTTGGGATGCTCGAAATGTGGAGAAAGAATTCTAACTAATGTGGATAGAATTCCTACTAATAGATAAAAAAGTTGTTATTCTTTATTCTTAGATATATGTTTGTATTCTTGACATACTTTGTAATGTTATTTCTTACTTATTTGTTCATAAGGACCTATTAGTTGCACTATATTCAATCGCTTTACATCATTGCTCAAGGAAGGATGTTTTTAAATGATTGAAGGGTGGAACGTTGGCCGTAGTAATGCCACCTGCAGACTCACATATTTGCACGTTTTCATTCGCCACCTATAGACTCACATATTTGCACGGTTTCATTCGATTTACTGTTTCGACAAAGCAGTACGAAGTTGCAGAATTTTCAGTTAACATTCCTTGATAGATTTTTAGACTTTTCACATATGTTGAGTTTACAACTTTAGAAAACAATAATGTTCCTCTACCATATGTTATTCATTGTTACTTGGACAATATTTTTTTGAAATTGGTTTTCAAGATTGAACTTCATATTAATTTGTTGGTTGGTAAATATTATTGGATGTGTTTCTGTTATCAAGGTTTCGACCAGTCAAAATGTATCCTCTACCCCCATATGATGTAACGTCTACAAATGTTCAGATAAGTTTTACATCAAATTAACATTCTTAATTTAGTCTTTTTTAACTCAATTGACAAGTTTTTTTAAAAGAACAAAGGGGGGTGGATATCAATATTACCGCATGGACCAAAAGGCAGAAGATTTTTGCTCAAAATCAGAACAAATTTCAGTCATAACTATCCGTGATTTTGGTGACGATAGTTAATCCAAAATTTGACGGAGATATTTTCCACTTTTTTTAATATTTCTTTATTATGTTGGTTAATTATACTAATAATTAAAGCTTTTGTTTAATTACCGTGTTTATTGTTTTGTTGAACAATTAGAAAATGGTTAAGCTCTTGTGTTCGTAAATCTGTATATTTATATGACATAATGTCTTATTATGCACACTAATGTTTCAGCACGTATCTTGTCTCTGCATTGACATGTAAACTATTGAATTGTGAATGTTTAATGTTTTTAGTATTTTGAAATGCTTTTAATTACATAGCGGTTTATATTAAAATAATGGTATCCACATGATGTCCATTGTTTTCTAAAAATGTTTAAATTGAAATCTATAATTTTTTTGTATTTTGTCTTTAAAAGCTGATTATCATATACCATGACTCGTAATTTCATAGATAATCTATATCTAAATACTACATTAGTAAATCGATTCTAATTCAATGTTGAGGCTCCAGTTGTCACCGATTACATTGAGAGGTAAAACAATAGTTCTGCAATTTCCTATATATATATATATGTATATATTATATTTATAGTTATATTTATATTTATATGGTAGAATATTATGTTGTTCATTTATAGTATAGTTCATAGCAACTACATATATGTCATGTAGAACAATTTTATGTTAACATTGTCTTACTGATCATAATCTATGTATTACAGATTGTAATACAAAATAGCCCATTGTTATATATATATATATATATATAATTTACAATGGACAAATACATATACATATTTTAGAGTGCATTTTAGACATATTCAATCCTAATAATATATACATAAATATAATATTTGTTATTTCTTAATAATATACATTATGTCAGGTCATATGCTTTATCATTTTCAATTAATTTTCCCACATAATATTAAGGGTAATTAGGGGTATTAATTGGGTTGGTCTAGTTCAGCCCAGTCCAATCCTTAATGGATTTAATTATTTTTAGATTAGCATACTTAAGATCATATTTTATATAGATTGTAACTGTTTAAATCAGCTCAATCCACCATAATCCGTGGGTTATATGGATTGATTCACGCATTGAATTTTTATATAATTATCTAATAAATAATTTCTAAAAATTTCTAAATAATCTAAATAAATGAATAAAAATTCAAATAAAAATATTTAAATCTTTTGAAATTTGAAAACATAAAATAATCAATAACAACATAGATAAACCAAATAAATTTAAAAATTCAAATAAAAGTAATATTTAATTAAATATTTTGAAAGTTAAAACTTCAAAACATAATTATCATTTTTATGGATGACTTACAACTATATTTTGTATTCTATAAAAAATATTATAATTATATATTATTAATATTATATATTTAAATTATATATCTAGATACTTTGAAATTTCAAAACATTAAAATAATTCATAAAAATATAGATAAATCAAATCAATGTCTAAATTTTCAAATAAAAATAATATTAAACTAAATATTTTAAAATTTGAAGCTTCAAAACATAATTTGTATCTGTATGGATAACTTACAACTATATTTTTAATTCTATAAAAATATTATAATTATATATCATTAATATTACATATATAAATTATATATATAATAAATATATTACTTTAATCCAGTCCGCGAGTTAGCTCATATCATATATGGGCTAACCTATATGGGGTTCACTAAAATTTTGATCTAACCCATAAACCCATTTTTTATATGGAATTAAAAAACAAATCAACCCAACTTACATTTATATGGGTTGATCAGCGCCAACCGTGAGTTGAGGATTCATTTAGCATTCCTAAGGATGAAAATGATGATGGTGTACCGTGAAGATTGAAAGTGTGTTAATCTTAGAGTTGTATAACTATATTACAAAATCAAATTAGAAGGTTATTATTTCTTCCAATGTATTATTCCTTAATTACGTTGTTTGTGTATTGATATATCAAGGTTTTCCTTTTTAAATGTAGAAAGCTAAAAAAATTTTGTGATGCAAGGGTGATAGACTTGTTGACTAATAATAGTTAGAGCTATGTAGCATGAGCAAAGTACTATAGAAAGCTAAATACGACCTTAGATTCGTTGGTTTTCACATATTGTCATGACATTAACACTGTTGATTTACAAGGTTCTTGATTATTGGTTTTTATGATCGCTAATTTTACATTTTAACTGATGATTTCAAATTTTAATTTTGTGAACTCTTCATTACGAAATTTTTTCAAATATAGGGTAGAATTTTTTTTTTATGATGGTGGTGAAGTTACCACTTTATGGCTTTTGATCGAAAAATTACCAGATTGACAATCACCAAAGTTGGTAACACCATCCAATCACATGTACGGTTAGTTAAATATTTAATTAAAAGAACAATATTTGTTTATTTGTTTTGTATGATTTATGGTTTTTATCGTGGGATCAAGGAGGTGTCGATGAGGTCCTTAAATGTTTAAATACATGATTTGTAAAAGATTTATGTTCCAAACTAAAATTATTTTTTATAAATTTTCATCGAATCACCAATCGTTTACTGTGTCACATATCACATATGTTTGAAGCAACCATATTGGGAGAAAAAGTTTCAGATGTTAAAGAGGTGCACCAACTACATTTTCAAAGTTTTTATACTATTTTTGTTACATATATAAGTAATGATGAATCTTAATTTTTGCAGTTTCCATCGATGAATTTATTGGGAGTCGAAAACAAAATGTAATCTTTGGACCCTACAATTAGTAGTACAATAAATATTGATGTTGAAATCAAATGGAAAAAACCAAATCATGAAAAGATTGTTCGCTTAAATTAGATTCTAAAGTTTGCATTTATATTCTTTAGACTATTTTCAATTTCTAGCAACCTTTATTTAAGTTGCCTTAACATATGATCTTTTACTTATGTTTTACGTTAATGTTATATGTTTGGAATTGTCATTTTGATTTTATTTAAGTTATCGTTACATCTTTGGTTTTATGTATACTCATCAGTACGTTTTATGTATGCATCATGGCAGAATCCTGTTATTGAGGCACATGGTTTAAGGGATTTTGCTAATAAAGCCGAATCTTATAGAACATAGGTCTAGGTAATTGATAACAGGGATTTTGCTAATAAGACAAAGTATTGTCATGCTTGAATATGAAAAATATGCTCATTAAAAGAAAAATTGTATTTACAAAGAACTTATTCCCTTTATTTGGCATTAATTTGCAGCATCCAAACCAAAAGGGAACCCAAGAGCCCACCTACTAAGATGCCTGACTACCTAAGTCAGAACAAACCGTCGACTAAACTAAACTAAAATCACAGACCATAGCAACGAATAACCTTTTTTGTTAATTTATCTAGAAAAATCAATACATGTCCCCACTATAAACGTTTACAAAGGCTATTCGTAAAACATCGAAATTTGAAATTAATACCCCAAAAACCAATGCACGATCACACTACAAGAAAATCAGGTTTTAGGGACCGACAAATCGGTTCCCAATCCGTCCCTAAACCAGTTTAGGGACGGATTAGAGACGACCAGTGGTAGTATCCAATCGCGCGACTCCAAATTATTTTCGTCCCCAATCCATTCCTAATTAGGGACGGAAATTTCAGTCCCCAATCCGTCCCTAATTAGGGACCGAAAAAGTAGTCCCCAATCAGTCCCTGGATTAGGGACAATTGGTTTCGGTATCTAAAATTTGGAGACAGAACTTATACGCCCGTCTCCAAATTTGGAAACGGCATCGATCCGTTTCCATTTTTTTTTTTAAATAAAAAAATTAAAATTTTTAAATTTAATCGATTACATTAAAAGATAAATAGTAGTGTACATTACATTCCGATTACATATTTTTAAAAGTTCGATTACATTAAAAGTTGAGAGTTGAAATTGAGTATGCGTACCATAGTGCGCCGGTTTTTCGATCAGGGTCTATAAGAGAAAGCTTCTGTCGCTCTTCATCCATTGCTAAAATTTCTTCCACTGTTGGTTCCTCGTATATATGTGGATCGTCATGCTGTACTTGATCTGGTGGTGGTTGCATTTGCGGATAATACGGCATATATTGCCCCGATTGTGTCGATCCAGTGTTTCGGAAGAAATTCGGATTCAGGTAATTATCATATCCTGAATTGGAATGTC